>JAOXXN010000395.1:83662808-83674916 GCA_026770055.1 Myrmophylax atrothorax
CTAATAAGCACTAAGGAGTGAACATCAGCCATTCTTTGTGTTGAAAAAGGCAGGCAATTTACTAATTAAAAATAATTCAGAAGGTAAATTCTCTTTTTTGTATTTTGCCTGTAAAATATGTATGTAAGTGAAGCTGGGAGGCAGAGTAGCAAAACGATCCTATAGAAGGAGGATTTTAGAGTTTCTTATCTTAGTATTTACTTAAAAAGTGTTGTTTTGCTCCCTTCCATATTTTTGTGTACACACACAAGAGAAATAAAAACCCAACTTGTTTGGCAAGACTCAGCATTAACTAATGGAAATAAAAGATATTGCCATTTCTTCCATTACCCTAATTCCTATTAAAGGATACAGCATGCAGTGTAGAGTACTTTAAAGTCTGAATGAAAATGAGATGAACATAGGTAGAATGTACTGTTCTTATTTATTTTCTACATGAAGGACTTCTGTTCCTATTGTGCTTTTAAATACACTAAAGTCACAAGATATTAGTAAAGCATAGTTTCTTTTTCCTAATTATGCACTATAAATGGAAATTGTGGGCAAATCTCCTAATCTCCACAGTGAGAGCAGAACGTTTATCTAATTAGTAGTTTGCCTTTTGGCATTACTTTGAATAAATTAGCATCCATTATATACCCTGAACTACTTGAAAAAAGTTTCCCAGAATCGTATTTAGTCTTTCGTATCTAAAGAATGTATTTTGAATTAGTGTAGGTTAATAATATCCTTTGTAACTGGAAAGAGACAGAGTAGCAATACTGTTGTTATAATTAATTTTGGAAGGTTGTTCTTGCAGGTTTTTTGTTTTCTTTAATCCCCAGGAATCAGAGTAAAAATTTATGTCACCTTATTTAATGCCTTACTCCTTCCCCAGGGGAAAAAAAAAAGAAAACTTAACAAAAAAGGAAAGCAAAAAAAGTGGAACAAGTTTGAAACACAACCTGACCTCCCCTGGGTGACCTTTTCTTTCAGATTGTAAACAGTGCAAAGTATAGTAGTGTAGGCTAATCCAAAAGTTGCACTCTATCACTAATTATAAATGAGTTTTTCTACAGTATTTCCAATGTAACCAATCCAGAATTCACTATTTGTCTTTTCTTGTATACATAAATCAGTGACAGGAAACTGGTGACTAAGTTTAGATATTGACTGCCAGATAAGAAGAGTAGGTCTTATTATGCTTTTTCTGAACCAACTACTGGGAATCAAAATTTGGGAAGTTAACAGAGGTAGTTCATCAAGGATAGATTTTAATTGATTTTCTTTCTAAGTGTTAAAAAGAGCAGAATAAAAAGCCATGGATGTAATAAAGGGTTGTAATTTCCTTTCCTTGGCACTGGCTGTTTCAGGCCCTTGTTCACCCCTTCAGAGAGTCACTGGCTGCCACCTGTGGCAGAGGATTCGCATGAAGTATGGTGTTAAATATTTTCCTCTTCCCAACGTGGCCTTTGCAGCAGGGATGTTTGGTTACACCACCATTGCCATGGTTGCCTTTTGGTAGATGGAGGCAAGCAAAGAACCTGTTGGTTTGTTTTTGCTAAATACAGAGGAATGAAACATCTTCATTTTGGGTCCCTTTATCACAAGTCAATTTACATGACACTGAGCCTGCTGGCAACAGACAGGGTACACCTGTCTCAGAGCGGGAAAAGGATCTCTGCACACGAGTTAGCAGGTCTCACTCACTGGGAGAGCTTTAAACAAGATTTGCAGGGGGATGGGTATAAAATCTGGATCACTGAAGACAAGCCTGGAGGTGGCATGCTGCTGTTTGAGAGACTGTCCTAGTGAGGTCCTTTGGTCTGCTGTCTAATTAGAATTATGGGATGGAGATCATGTGGCAACAAGGAAGCAGGGGTTATTGATGTGCTGGTAGCTGCAGAAGTGCCTGAGGTTGGTCCTGCAGGAATTGGAGCTTCTCCCCCTGAAAAGGCAGCGGGATTGATTACCCAGCTGAAGTGCATCGTACACCAATGCACAGTGTGGGCAAGAAGCAGGAGGAACTGGAAACCTTTGTGCAGCAGGAAAACTATGATATAGTTGCCGCCACAGAGACTTGGTGGGATGAGTCACACAGCTGGAGTGCTGCAATGGATGGCTCTAAACTCTTCAGAAGAGACAGGCGAGGGAGAAGAGGCGATGGGGTAGCTCTGTATGTTAGGGAGTGCCTCTATCTTAGTGGTAAGGGGCAGTGTTTATGGATAAGAATCAGTGGGAAAACCAACAGGGCAGGTATCCTGGTAGGAGTCATATATCACCGAACCATAATGAACAGGCAGACAAAATATAAGCAACTGAGAGTAGTCTCGTGATCACTGGTCCTTTTTCTCTTGTGATGAGCTCCCTGAAAAAAAACCCCAAACAAACAACAAAGCCTAAACCCCCAGAATTTTATTTTTTTTAACTTTGATTAAATCTGGCTCTTTTTAACAGCAGCTGGAACAATTAATGGAACATTTTGCACTGTCCCTTGGCTTTATCCTTCTTTAGAAGCTCACAAAAAAGCTCTTTGTTCCTTCTACCTTCATCTGGAGGCCCAGAAACTCTGCTTATAAATGTCCTGTAAGAACAGAGAACACACATAGATACACATTTAAATTAACTTCTCTTTCTGTGTTGCATTTTAAAGGCACCATGCTAAAACTCTCTAGTCTTCTCTTATGCATTCAAATAAATTTCTCTGTTAGTTGGTTTGATATTGTAACCAAGCAGTCTCTAGTGAACATGGATTTGGGATTACATAAATTGCCAAACAGCACCCATTTTTCTTATCTGCTCATAACACATGGTTTGTTTTAGGGAGATCTTTTCTAGTGACTTGGAAAATGGGAAGGTGATGCTAGAGAATGCCTGCTGTAATCTAATGGTCTGAATTTTGTTCTACAGCTTGATGACTGCACCCTGCAATTGTCTCACAATGGTACCTATCTGGATCTAGAATCCACCCTAGCAGAACAAAGAGATGAATTAGAAGGCTTCCAGGAGGATGCTGGGTAAGTAAATGTTTACTAAATTCAGATAAATAAGGATTGAGTTTTCAGGAGAGTGTGTTCAGGTCAGCATAGGAACAGAAGAGATAAAAAGATAAATTTATTTCCTTTGTATGCCCATATGTCTGCCTCTTTGTATGAACAAGAATTTTAGGACTTCTCTATGTTCACTCTTACAGTTTCTCTGAAAGAGGATGGTAGACTGTAAATAAATCTATCAATATGAATGTCTTGGATAGTCTAGTAAGATGTTATATTTCTTTGGAACTTGATAAATGAGGATCGTTGGTTCTGAGAACTCTGAGATCTTGCTTACAATAATAGTTGGTGTAGAGGATTATATTGGAGTGGTGCTTCTGAAGTTATAAAGTGAATTTCTTTGTGCCCTGATATTTAAGTCTTCCATTTATATTTTTTGAAGAAAAGACCTATATTGATTTCTTTTTTTCCTCCTGCTATTGATTTAGCCAGCCCAGGCTGTGTGTTATTTTTGAATATTTTTCTCTTTTGCTTTTTTTTTTTGTTTAATTATTGCTGGCCCACATAGATTGCTATGATAGAGCTTTCCATAATCACCTGAGAACTGAAAGTGAAAGCAAAAGTGAGCATCAATGCATGTTTGTGTGAATGCATATATAAAATATGCTTTTTTGAGGAATTTTCTTTTTCTGGACCTTTCCAGTGGCTATCTTGGTTAAGATGTAAAATGAACAGTCTAGATTTATTTTTGTCTTTCTGGTTACTATATTGGACTGGGTAGATTTTTAGAATTTTTTAGAATTATTTTATGGGTGCATTTGGCATGGACTTCACACATGTGAGCTGTGCCAGAAGGAAATTCATAAAATCATAAAATCACAGAATATGCTGGATTGGAAGGGACCTGCCAGGATCATTGAGTCCAACTTCTGGCCCTTCACAGGACAATCCAAGAATCACACCACGTGTCTCAGAGTATTGTCAAGGCTTCTTGAACTCAAACAGTCTTGGTGCTGTGACAACTTTCCCGGGGAGCCTCTTCCAGTGTTCAGCCACCCCCTGGGTGAAAAAGTTTTTCCTGATAATTAACTGCATTCTGAATTGTCAGGCCTTCTTAACAATAAAAAATGCAGCCCTTTTGCTTATACTGCTTTCTCTGTGTTTTCTGATAGCTGTCTTGCCTTTGATGAATAATTCTTACAAATTCAAACTGCGCCTCCTTTGGTTGTTTTATGTGGAGAAGAATTTTAAATAATATATTACAAGAATTCTTGTGTGTGCAGTTGTTCATGTCTTATTCACACATACCAGTTTGAGGCATGTTTTTATAACCATTGGAAGATAAACTGTTCTGTTCTGTTAGAAACCAGTTAGAAGAGAGTTCTTCAACAGATAGGTAGCCAATAGAGGCTGAACTGAGTGTAGAAGTTGATCTAGTCCTCAGTTTTATCCAGAGGTGGTAAAAATCACTGCCAAGAACAGCAAGTTCTTATTTCCAACTAACTTTAGAATGAGTTGAAAGCAAGTAAGATGAAGGAAGAAAAAGTTTTGGATATTTTTTGTAGCAATATGTTTAAGTCACATTTCCTTTCCCTTCCATTGGTGTCTCTGTGATAACTCCAATAATTTTAATTGTGTTTGACACCCTACAGTAGCAGTTTGTCACCGCCAAACAATTTGTCACGTCAGAAACCACTTGGTGCTTTTCCTGCCAGACTTTGCACTTGAAATGGCCAGCTACTGTCCACCTTGTTTTATTTCTATGCTGCTGTTGGGCATATAAAATGAATTATATGAAGTGTTCATGAAACATGATTCTAATTTTCTCTGTGGTGGCTATCCTAGGCAAAAAGAAACAATACATGTGGAAGTGACTGTGCTGCTTGGAGTTGTATGTCTATTGTGTTGTTTTGACCTCAAAAATCAGGATATACTTTTATGAACTTTGCATGTGTGCACAAACCTCCTCCTAATTGTACAGTCTGTTGACATTTGAGTAATTGCTTCTTCCAGTGGTTTGTCCTGCTGGGTAATGTGAAGTCTGCCATGGCATCCTTCATTCCTATGCAAAGGTAAATAGGGAGATATGAAACTGTGGGCCACTAAGATGCATAACAAAATCTTGGGCTACAAATTATTGTTGTAATTATTTTTTGAAATTCTTTTTGTGAAATGAAAGAGAATTAACTGTTGTGTCTGTTGTTATGCATGTAGCCCTCACCTTCACTGGTCTTTGCTTTCTCTCTGAAGTTTTCCCTTTCCCTGGGAGTTGTGGGTTAATAGGATGTGCTGTGTTTTCATGTTTCAGCTACCTGCTTTAGGTGCAATACCAGGACAGGCTGTGTTTGATGCTGCCATTGTAGCTGTTGTGCCCCATCTTTCTTTGGTGTCTTCCCGCCACAGTCCTCCTTCAGACCTTGCTTTCTCTGTGATAAATCACATAGGCAGAGGGAGTTGCAAAGGCTGAAGTGGTGAAAATGGAAGGAAGGAAGAATGAAGGCTATGCTGGGAAGGAAATCAACAAGTGAAACACAGGAGAACAAAGAGACACGCGCCCTTCTGCAGAGGGAAGGGAAGAGGGAAAGATTGCTCAGGGGATATGGTACTTTCAGTAACTTTTCTGAGGTGCTTGTAAGTACAAGTGATGTATTTGCCTTGAATAATTCTAGCCTGTGCTAACCCAGCAGTACAGGGGTTAAGCTTTAACTTGATGGTTGTGAGGTTGAGGGTGTTTGGTTCTGTCTTACCTCCCTGGCATGCACACACCTGGTAACTTGCATGTTGGAACCGTGAAATCTTAGGGCTTTGCTGCTATGGGAGGCATGAGAAATGGCTAACAACAAGCAAGTCCTGGTCAGACAGAACATGAAGAAAGGGGGACACCTGACTTGTCAGCAGTGTGGCAGGAAACGATCTGACATTTTTAGGAACTGTGAGCTGAAAGCAAATCACTGAATACGGTGCAGTGAAAAAGGTGTGGGATCATCCTGGGGTGTAAAGAAGGAATTTATCTGTTGAAATGCAATGGACTTGGTGTCTTCAATACTGGTGAGGATTCAGCTGGATTTCTGCATCCCATTTTTATCCATGTTTTCCAAGAGAAGAAAAGATAAACAAGAACGACCAGAACTTCAGAAATTTGTGCTCTACCTTCTCTGTGTGACATCGTTACTTCAGGGTAAATGCAACTTGGGTGATTTTACTCAGAAAAATGGAATGTTTTAGACATAGAGTAGCAAATGCAGTCAGTAATGTTTCAATCTATCCCATGTTTCTAGCAACCTCAACTCCATTTTTGGGCCTTGCAGTTCTGAGGCCAAAGCACTGAGCCTGGAGTGCTCCTGGGCTGGAACTTATGGCTGCAGACATTGGGAGCTTAGCTGTAGCCCGCTGTCTGGGAGGGACTGGCTGCAGAAACCACTTAGTCTCTCTGTTTCTGTCTGGGTCATTTCAAGGTCCTGCTCTTAATCTTCAAAGCTTTTAATTTTCTGAGATTAGGCTACCTCAGGACCGGCCTTTCTGCCGTGCCGAAGCTGCTGTGCTCATCAGGATCACTGAAGCTTACTGAACTCTGAGTGAAGGCTTTAGTAGCTGGATATTCATGGCATTTTTAAAATTTTAGAACCACAGTTGCAGAAACTGCTATTCAAAGTGACCAGAATGTCCTGCAATCTGACTGTTTGCAGCATCTTTTTTCCAAAAGTTCCTGTGTACCTAGAGTAAAATTATGAAGATATTTATTTTTAAACACTGTTGAAAGGAGACTTATAAGAAAAATAAAACAAGCAGAAAACATATTCTTAAAATTTTTTATTGATTTGAGAGACTGCAGGTATTTGTTTTTGAGGACTGGATGAGCACAGTGAAAAATGTGAAGTTTTTCTTCAAGAGATAGAAAGAGGATGGTGACAATTAGGCTGGAGGTTCATAATGTGTGTATTTGTAAATAACTGGTATAGGAAACACATGCACTGATGCAACTTCAAATTAATTCCCTTCTGTTACTGAATATAGTGAAAAAAGGCATTTGGTAGTTGCTGTCCACTCCAGCAGGATCTAAACTTCTGTTTAGGGAAGGAGAAAACCCAACACACATGCCCGTGTGGCCTGTAGGGCTAACTCTGAGAAAAACATGGCTGGGGATGGCACTGCTTTCCTAACTCCACAACTTTAGCTGCTGCCATTTGCACCCTTGGGAATAGCTGTGGGATTCAGGAGAATGAGATCATTTTAATATGGGGGTTGTTTTTGGAACAGTCAGGATCTCGCCAAATAGTGACACTGGCCCCGCAGAAGGTGTTGCAACCAGGAAGAGGGGCAATAAGAGCATGCAGGAAAACTACCTTTCTTTTCAAGTCTGGAATGGTTTGTTTTCTTGTTGGGTTGGTTAGCTGTTTTTTTTTATCTCTTGCTTCCAACTCAAGTTACTTTGTGGGTGCTTAATTGTGGAGGTAGCTTAGGTGGGCTGGCTGTTAAGGTGTTTGCTGAGGTGTCCGTGCCAGGTAATGCTCCTTTCCTTTGTTTCCTTGTGATTTTACAGAGCAAGCAAGAAGTGTCAAGAAGTTGATGCATTTAAATTACCATATAATTGCCCATGTTCTCTTTATGGACATGTCTTAACAGGTCCTAACGGTAGCCCACAAGGTAACACAGCCCTCAACGGCAGAACACAAGTTTCTTCAGACAGTACGCTCTGAGCCATGGAGATTTCCTCAGGGAATATGTTTTCAAGACTTCTGTTCAGCAGAGAGATTGTTTTAAAATACTTCTGGCAAATCACTTCAGCGCTAATGTTTTTGCATTCCTTCTAGATGCCCTGTCTCGAGCCATTTCAGCTGGGTGACCCCATTTCAGTTGGGTGACAGACCTTTTCCCTCTTGATGCTGCTGTTCATTCGGGGCTTGATTCAGTGTCTGTTGAAGGCAATGGAGTCTGGCAGGGATCTTTAATATTCTTTTCCTGCTTATGAACTGTATTTTGCCTGCAAATAGCACAGTTGTGAGCTTGAAAACTTTTTGTCCCTTGTTTATGTAAGGAAGTTGGGGATGCATTTGAAGGGTAATTTGGTTTTTGTGTAACAGAAATAAATGGTGGAGCTAATTTCTTTGACCAGTACCGCAAACTAGCAGATTTTAGGTTGATTTTGTATTAGTTTGAACAGAGTGTATTTATGTTTGTTCACTGTTGGAAAATGCTCCCAATTTATGATAGATTTCTCTCCATGTTTTGTGTTGATGTCACTTCCATAACGTTTCTCAGTTCTAACAGCAAGAAAAATAAGGGAATGCCTGTGGAACTGTCATTGTGTTACTACAAATGGTAGAGACTGCGACTGCTTATTGATATTATTTACTCATATTGTGAATAATGTATTAGTCTACCCAAATATTTTGATTTCTGTCATATTTAGTTCTTAGTTTGACCAAATACTCAAGCTGAAAAATGTAATGGATGGTCACAATAACAAGCGTGCAACATAGCAAGAAAAAAAAACCACAACCAAACCAACCCTCTAAAACATCAAACCAAAAAACCCGAGCTGAGAGATTATGATAATTTTTGGAAGGGGTGAGACTTTCTACAGGATAGCTGTATTTCAGTCTACAATGGATCAGGTTACAATGTCGAACCACATTTTGAAGTGAATGATTAGCTAAAACTTTACTGTTGCAGAATAAATGGGCATAAAGATTCAGATTTCACATTCTGAATGAAATACATTGTTTTTCTGGATGACTAAGTTGATGTGTTTTTAATTCCTTCATACAGTTGGTGGGCAATAGCTATTACTACCTATGTTTTCAATACTTTATACTGCGTTTAATCTTCTTAATTTTTAATCCTAATAAAATGTCTTTCCTTATATAAGACAAAAAAAATTAGATAGAATGTTGAAATTAATCTTTAGGTGGGACTCTAGAAATGTGTTTTCATAGTTATTTTGTGATAACCCTTGACAGCAAAATGAAATAAAATTACAGGTGTCCAATGCTTTCCCTGCTAGAGAACAATAGGCAAGGCATCTCTGAGCATTACACTCCAGAGTATGTAATCAAAATAATTACATAAATGAGCATATATTTTGTAGGCCTGACAAATGAGGATTGTAACTTGAAGGATGTGCTCTGAAAGTAGGATGGAGGCAATTGGCAGTTGAAAGTTCTACCATGGAACTTATTGAACAGTTATGAGATAGGGATTTCTTGTCAGTGGATCTCCTTGACGCAGTATCTTGAGAAGAAATGGTTGTCAAATTAAGGTTTCCTACTTGTAGTGAAAAGCTACTGCTTTTGTAGCTAAGAATGAATACTGATGTGTGAATATAAAATATATTTAGATTACAAGTATCTGCATAAATAGTAGCAAACTTCAATAAATTCTACTGCAGACCGAGGCTTGTTTTCTCACGCACGTACTTTCAGCTTTTAACCTGGCTTAATGGTGTAGAGGTAAATCTCTTCTGCATATATCCAGGTCAGACACTGCAAGCCACTTTGCTCACACCAAAAGACACAAAAAGTAAGATACATGGGCTTGTGAAACCCTGCTTTAGTTGGTTGTCCGGCAGGAAGCTGGAGTGTGACTGTAAGCACAGAAATTTCAGTGTTCACAACTATCTATGATGTGTAGTTGAAGTCTGGGGTTGTAGAACAGGGGGTGCAGCCCATTCACCTTAACAATTTCATTCCAGTCCAGATGGAGAACCTTTAGGCAAGTAGCCAAAAGAAAAGTTGCGATGCTGCATAGTCTTAACTTTGACTGATGTTCTAAACATGTCCTTCAAAGGGAAGCAGAGTTGGTGTTCTTCTCTCCGAGTGCCCCAGTCTTTGAAACTGTACCACACTCCTTCCAGCTGGGAAGGAACCAGCCTCCATAGTAGTGCCTTCCCTGGCTTGAAGGATGAGGTGTCATGAGCTCTTTCCTCTCTGCATGGTTTTGGTTTGGGGGGAGCAGCAGCCTGGGATTGGTAGACCTGGCTGGGGCAGGTCATGGGCAGCTCTTGGAGTCAACACTCATGAAATGTGAAGGAACACAGTCCTCTTAACCCATGTGCCTGAAAGTAGTTTAGAGTGTGGGACAGCACCTCAAATACCAAGTACTAAAGTGTTCCTGCAGTCTGGTTTTGTCCTATGGGGATATTTTTGTGGGTATTTTTTGGGGGGGAGGATGTTTTTCTGCCTTTTTTTGAGAGCTTAACTCATGATTTTATAGCTTTCGTTTGTCAATACTGCAACAGCTGTGTCTATTTCTCTTCCACTTTGCCCCAGAATTTACTCTGACATCTTTGTTGTCAAGGGCAAAATCTACATCTGTACCAAGGTACCTGTGGAAACATTTGAAGATTTGCTATTTTTTTAATTTTAGTGATTACTGCTGGCAAATGAATGCAATAGGAGTGCTTTTCTTCAAAAGTAATTTCCATTGCAAAATGTATTGCAAAAAATATTGTTGTGCTTAGCTCTCTCCCAGCCTGTTACATACCAAATAAAGAGCCAAACCAAAAAGCGTGTGAATAATTCCTACAGTTTTTCCTTGGACAACTTTTTTAAAGATAGCCTATTTTGGCTTTCAGGTTTACATGTGAAAATAGCTTAGGAGTCCTTTTATGGTGGAAACTTAAATAAAAACAGCTTATGGAAACAGCTGATGCCAGATGTTCTATTTAAAACCATTTAATTTTATTAACATTGAAGCTCCTTAATAGCTGTGTTTGCACTCTGCCCTCCTCTTCGGTGACGAGGCTGTAAGCTGAATGAGCAGCTTTCGAGGCTTGGAAATGTGTTTCTCTTCAATTTGTGTGGAGGAAATCCCTTCCTTTCTCCATAAACAGATCATCTGTGGGGCTTCAGGTAGGGCTGCCAGAAAGCGCTGTAGGATAGGACTGCACTGGACGCAACTCCTGTTGCGAGTAAAACCATTGGACCAACAACAGCACCAGGCACACTCACCATCTGCTGGGACAAACTGGTGTAGTGTTGCAGTTCAATTGCCCGGAGCGTGTGGGTAGCTCAGTGAGCTTGTGCTGGGTAATTAGTAAAAGCTGTGAACTAGCTAAGCTTCCTATTCCGTGGCAACTATTCCTGTGCGTGCTCCTACCCTGTGGTAAATGCAGAGGAGGTTTGTGCAACCAAGCTCACACTCTCTTTTTTCCCATGGGAATTCATTTGTCTGTGTGCTTGGTGTGTGGGGTGTGTTTGTTTGTTTTACCACCGACTAAACTAAGGTGGTAATCTGCTTCTGATAAAAATAAGTGTCTCCAATTTAACCTCCAGTTGTAAGCTAACAGCTTAAACCACTGCAAATCTGGGACTAGACCAGGATCTCCGGTAATGAAGCCATGAAAACTAGTGACTACTGCCAGGGTTAAGACCACAGCAAAATAGTAATTTATTTCACATTTACTGCTCTGTAATTGTACTTGCTCGCAAAAGCATTGATGGCCCAGCAATAAACGTAAACCCATTTCCGAAGTGGAATTAATATGGAGAAGTAAATGGCCTGAGGGCAGTGTTTTATATTTAAGAATTTACATGTCAAGTTACAAAGAACCCCTTGCCAAATATGATGCTATTGGAAAACTTCCAAAAAGCACAAGGAGACACAAAGTAGTATGTTGATCAGTGCAAAGCAGACTTTATGTACTTACATACACATATGCATGTTCTACTGCAAAGTAGGACAGCTTTAAAATAGTTCTTGCTGAGTATGGTTAAATAAATCCCATTCTGAGAAAGCATAAGTTAAACCAGTAGGACAATGCTTTGAAATGTGTTTTGTCACTTTGGATAATATATTCTTGAGTTTGTTATCATGAATTACATTGGAAAATCATAAAAGAGAGGGGTTTTTTTCCCTTAAGGTCCTAGAGAATGATTTCTAATATGAAAATGTATTAATTTTTAAAAATTAATTTATTCATATTGTCAACAAACTAAGTCAGTTTTTTGCTTAATTTAATTTTGAAAAAAAATTAATCTCTCTCTGACTTCTACAAGTTGGAATTAGGTCAGGTAGCAGAGGCCTTTGTGAGAATGAAAATTATTCTTCATGTGCTGTTTGCTTCTGCTCTGCAACTATGGAACTTCATTAGAAGTTGGTCACGGAATCATAAAATGGATCAGGTTCAAAGGGACCA
>JAOXXN010000395.1:83674926-83696448 GCA_026770055.1 Myrmophylax atrothorax
TCGACCTCCCTGCTAAAGCAGAGTCATCCTGGAGCACGTGGCACAGGATTGTGTCCAGGTGTTTTTTCAGTATCTCCAGTGAAGGAGACTCAACAACCTTTCTGTGAAACTTGTTCCAGTGCTTGGTCACCCACACAGTAAAGAAGTCCTTCTCCATGTTCATGTGGAACTTCCCGTGCATCACTTTCTGCCCTTAGCCTCTTGTCCTATTGACAGGCACCACCAAGAAGAGCCTGGCTTCATCATCTTGACATGCTCCCTTCAGATACTTACAGACATGGATGAGGTCCCCTCTCAGTTGTCTCCTCTTGAGGCTGAACAGGTCCTGCTCCCTCAACCTTTCTTCATGAGAGAGATGCTTCAATCCCTTATTCATCTTTGTAGCTCTACAGTGGACTCACTCCAGGACCTCCATGTCTCTGTTGTCCTGAGGAGCCCAGAACTGGACACAGCACTCCAGATGTGGCATTACTAGGGCTGACTAAAGGGGCAGGATCACCTCCCTCAACCTAATGGCAGTGTTCTTCCCAATGCACCCAGACCACCCAAAGTGTTCTGGCACTTTGTTCTCCTGGAACCAAAGCTATGAGTCCCACACTGTCGCTGGGAGCACTAGAGGACCCTTTACCTGAAGAGCTGGAAGCATCAAGTGACTTAACTGGGCAGGGGTTAAGTTATTTTGCTTTCCTTCTTGTCCTGTAGGTTCTCAGTTCTTCTACTTTTTTTTTTTTTTTTTCAAAAATCCTGATATTTCAAGGCATCTGTTTTGCCAAGTGTAAAAAGGTTTTAAATGAAAGTCCTAATGTAACATGAACTTCAAAGTACAGGTGATAGCAAATCCACATGACCAGAAATTACCTGATGTAAAGATTCCTGGGAGGAATGTGCAGCCGGAGCTTGGGAGCTTCTGTCAGCGGTAGGAAATTTATGTTTTACCCAGAAGCAATATTACTGTTAAAATAGCTCTTCTATTGCAGATTTCTTCATCATTTGCCAACTTGTAAAGTTTGTGTTTTTTATTAAAAAAAATAAGATGGAGATTTAACTGATCAGACTACCAGTGTTTGGCAAAATGATAAGATAAACTTCACACTGAAAACAGTTATACATGGTTTGAGCTTTGGGCGTGGGAAAAGGACATGGATTTGTTCATGAGTAAGGACAGCTCTTGAAAAATGGTCATTTGCTGACTGCAAAGGCAGCAGTCAGCCCTCAGATATTTGAGGGGCTGTTAGAAGGTTTTTGTTTTAACCTGTGGAAATTGAGCCGTTAACAACTGAGAAATGACCAGCATGATGATTCAGAAGGTAGGGGGAGGAAGTGGGGAGGGGATTCTCACTTTCCAGCTTCTGAGGTGTGCTTGCACATAAACTACTAAAAAGGACAAATGGAACAAATGTCCCCCCTTTTTGAGCTTGCTGCATTTCACAGTGTGCAAAACTGATTCATTGTCTTTTGGCAAACATCATTGCCTTGTGGCAATGATGAGGTACGTAGAAGACTCCACCCAGACCTTTACTGACATGTACTCGGAATACATTAGTAATAAATAATTTGGTGCTATTGCATACCTAATGCATACTTGGTGAATCCCTTGAATGTTTCACTGCTTGCTTTTGAGTTTCTCGTTTTCCTCCCCCTTCTCCTTCTATCCCATTTTGTTTTTGTTTAAAAAGAGGTAAAAAAAAGAAAAAAATACAACTCTGCCTAGTAAATGTACTTGAAAAACGTTGAGGTGATGTGAAAACCCAGCACCTTGTAGTGACAGCCTTTAGGTAGTCCTTTTCCATAGTTACATGGACAATGTTGTGTCAGCCAGGATGCTCTTCCTCTCATTGTTCACATGGAATTTTTTGGGTGGTTTATAGGTTTGTAGTAAGGAATGAGGCAGTTAATTGTTAAAATCATGTTGACAAACACAGGATGTAATATTAGAATAATCTGCATGGAAAAACCATGTACAAATCTCAGCATACTTTTTTCCTTCTTATACTGTTGCTTATACTAATAGTACCTATTTTTGTTTAGGGAATATGCTATTGGGATTATTTCTACCTGGATTAATAAAGTTTTTATTGTTATTATATTTTGTGTTTTTAATGAAGAGTGAACAGACATCTAAATAGCTGCTGTCTGTTTACTTATTTTTGTCCACTCTTGTGAAATGATTAGTTACTTTAGTAAATGTGTCGTGATCGAGGAATGCTCTGAATAAAACCACTATGCTAAATAATTAGATGACTTGCAAGTGTATTGCAAGAACAGGATGCAGACACATTCTGACTTCACACTAAGTTTTTAGATAGAAAAATTGAGGTCAGAGAGAAAAGTCCACTAACTTCTTATGAGGATGAGTGTGTGTGTGCTTGCCTCCAGCTGCCTGTTGTGTAGTAGCTTACTAGTGCTGTCCTGCGTTTGAAGTGTATTGGAAGTGAACCTTAGCATTTAAAAATACTTACTTGTGATTATTGATTTTATTTCCTGAGCTCCCTTGTTTCCATTATTCAGTGGGAATAACATGACCTTGAACATGATAGTTAGATCTTTGGATAATAATCACCACAAAACTTCAAAAAGGTTATTTGTTTGGATAAGCTTTTCAGATGAGTTTCAGAGAGATCCTTAATTCCACTCTGCATGCACATGTGTGCACTCTCTCACTTTCAAAAGACTTGGCTTTTATGCAACGTTTTTTTAAAAGTGTCAGAATTTTTTTTCAATCTCTTGAATCTGCAGTTAAATGTAGAAGCGTATCAGAGTGAAACTGCAGTCACACCATATCTTAACAGCTTTGAAATCAAAGCCTAGGATTTATGCTGTCTGATTAATAGCAGGTTAAGAAACACTTTCCTTATTGTGTGTGTGCTGGCTTGCAGATCTTTTTCAGGGAAAACCTGATAGATCCAAGTGCTTGAGCTCTGGCAAGAATTTCATCGTTTATGCATTCAACAAGGAGCAGTTTGTTTTCCACTGCTGATGTGGAGTACCTTAAACTATGAAGCAGCTGACTGTGAGGTAATACCCCACTGCAGAAGCATTTTCCTCTCCCTGAAAGGTGTGTGAAAGCGAAGATGAAAATGCATGGTCTCTGAAATGAAAATTTGGAAGCCATTTGCAAGGATAATGCACTCTAGAGCATGTCTGTTGCCACATGCTTGCTTCTGGTGGCACAGTGTTGTCCAGTTTCTCTTGTGGGAGTCAGTGGTTCCTTCCTGAGCTTAGAAATTTTTTTTGGATTCTGTTCTCATTAACCTATTCCTCTTGGAAAACCTGAATGTGAATATTGGAGATGTTTAATGATCCATGAAGAAACCTGAGTGCTATGAGAGGCTGTAACAAAATGTGAATGTGTGTTATGCATGTGTACTTTGAAAGCAGCATCTATATTACATAAGTTTTCATAATGGTTAGGCAGAATTATATCAGGCAGAATTAGGTGCAGACAGGTTAAGTTAGTCAGATTAGGCTGATGTGTTGAATGCTGTCCAAGTCTGAAAATATTTTCAGTGTTGCTAAGTTAAAATTAGTTTTCAATCATCCTCTGCCCTCTTTGGGATAAACAGGCAACAGTCCATAATGTTCATTTAGCTTGGTAAACGAACCTGTTGTGTTTGCTTTGGTAGTGGTTGCAAAGGATGATGACAAAATCATCTGATTATTTCAAGATACACTTGGGACCAGGAAATGTATGTCTGGCTGATCTGGCACCACTTGGTTCAGAGTTGGCCTTACTGGGAGTGATTGACTGACCTTTCACTGAACAGCAGTATGAAAAACTGAGTATGCAGGGAGCTGTACACTGGGGGAGCAGGAAACCTTCCTGTCTAATAACTATCAAAGAATAAAAATACAAGGTACCTATATGGTTTGCCAGTACATGATTTCACCTTTGTTTTCCCTGTTTTGGTGAAACTTAAGAGGATAAACCTTCTGTGATCTCTAGGTTTTTATGTAGTTTCACAAGTCCCGTGCAGGCTGCAACTGTGAACCAGTGGTTCTTTACAGGCTCCTCCGAAGTAGGATGACAAAGGACCTAAGATGTGCCATTAGCCCAGTGCTCCAGAACTCCTGATTTACAATCCCTGTACTGCTATTACCAGTTTGAATTGGAACTTTTAGAATCCATTTTCCACCACATCTAGGGTGTCTTGCTGGAAGCTTGGCTGGGATCTGAGGGAAATGGTACTTGTTACTTTAGATACCAAAACACACACACACACACAAGGAAACCACTGCAGTTTTCAGAGGTTTTGTGTAAGTGTCCTTGTTAGCACAGCTAATGATGTTTCTGTCCGAGTTATCCTTGAGAATTGGCCTGATCTACAGCTGACTGATAACATGAATCTTAATGGATGAAATGCCTGCTTGGAACAGAGTAAAATGAGAGTCGTGGGAATATGCTAGTTTAAAACTACTCTGAGGGTAGTTTAAAACTACTCTGCTTATTATAATCTATTTATTTATTTAAAAAAAAACCCAAAAAAACCCTAGAAGCGCCCCCAAAAGATGCATCACTCCTAGTTGCTGTGTTGCCATATGAATGTGTGTAGCACTTCATAAAAGATTCAGATCGAAGTTTGGCGTTATGGGATTAAGGGTTTTTTTATGTTCTTTAAATGCTTCAGGAATAGAAGAATGTATAGACCCTAGCAAAGAATAGTCCTTAGACACTCTTTTATCTACATAAACTGAAAAGCTCCAGGTTGTTCATGAGGTAAACTCATGGCTTCTAACAGTACCAGATTTCACTACTGCTTTGAATAGTCCTTTGGTCAATCAGGTGTCTACTGCAGATTTTTTTTTTTTGAGCAAATACAATGAAGAATAGTAAGTTTTCTTGACAGTCAACTATGTTACTAGAGAGTGTTATTAAAACCATTGCAGTTTATCTGCTGCTGTGCTATGCAACTGTGGCTTTTTCCATGATTGTCAAGTATTGTGTATAAAGCAGAAAAAGAGGAGCCCAGAGGATGTAGCACAACCTTCTGTAAAATCAAGACTCTTGATCTGATTAATTTTTTTGTTGTGTGATTAAGTAATCATTAAGAACATGTGAAAAGTAATTTTCTACTTTAGTTTTAAATGATAATGTGTTTTCAGAAGCACGGGATTGTTTTAAGAGAGGCTAATTTTATTGAATTGAAATATGTAGGCCTTCGGAAAAATATTAGGAAGTCTGAATGGTTGCCTGTCCTGAAAGAAAGAAAACATTGAAATAGAAAATGTATGTTAATAGATGCATTCTCCAATTTTAAAAAGATGAGCTTTGACAGGGCAGTGATTGTGTTCTGCCTTGCTAATAATGCCAATGAATCTTAATGGTACAATTACATAAAAATCACATTTTTTATACCAGCAGCTCTTCAGTATAGGAGAAGGGATGTCAGTGTCATAATAAAATAGGCTCTCTGAAAAATTCCTCCAAAATTTCCTTGAAACATTAAGAGGAAAATTGTGTGTGGTGTTGTTTCTTGTTATGTGTGATTGGTTTGTTTGTTTTGATTTTTAAATTATTATTATTATATTTGATAATATTTTCCACCTTTTCTCCCCCTAATAATATTCTTGGTATTTTTCTTCTGATTGAGGGATTGTTTGGCTCAGACATAGGCTTTGCTTCAAAACAAGTAACTGCTTAAGACAGCCAATCAAGGTACTATTTTTAAAATGTCATTTAAATCAAGTCTTGGAAATGTATAATTGAGTGAAACTATTTGTAATGTGGTACATAAAAATGAAGCTTTTGTATTGCATAAGACAGGCCCTCAGTGAGCTGTTGGCAGGTATTTATTTACATTAATTTATTAGAGAAGTTGTATAGAAAACGTTTTGTATCTTGGTAACTCTGAGGATTAGAAGTTAATCTGGTGGTGATAATGATTCTGATCTCAACAGATATCAACAGCATGCTATGTCAGCACAATATGTGACATTTACCTATTCTACTGCTGCTAAATTGCAGCTATAAAATTAAATCTATTAAATACATCTTAGCATTTTTTTACAAATTGTAGCCAACTGCACTCACTAAAACTTATTGTGTTTTTAAAAAAGTCATGTCAATAAAATTACAAGCCTTAGTTAAGAGTAAATTGCAAGCTTTTTTACATGTCTAGGTTTTAGTTTTAATAAATGAAGGGGTTTCATTGGAAATTCTTTTCTGCAGTGTATTTTTTAACCTATTTTGTTTTTAATGCAAATGGCCTGTCTGTCCCATCCTGGTATCAGGACAAACTTGCCTACAGGCATACTTTTTAATGCTATTTGGCAAGTACTTCATGAGTCTGTAAAATCATGAATGGATTTCAAGTGACTCCTTTTTTTGGCATTTATTGTAAGATGCTTGCCATGAAATTAGTGTGTGTATAATTGTGAATGTGATAATTTTAAGAGGTGATCTTCGTTTTGCAAAACTGTTAGTCATGCCATGTGATAGTCAAAAGCATTCAGCAGGGAATTGCATCATTTTTGTGTTTTACATGTAAGTTACTCGTCTTATTATAGTTAGCTTCTGTGTGGTCAATGTAGTACATCTAAACCCCACAAAGTGCCGGTAGCAATGACCATAGTGCATCCTGGAAAGGAGTGGAGGAGTGCACCACTGTAAGTGTGTTACTGGGGTTTGAATCGTACTTATTTTGGTAGATTGAAAAAATTGCCAATGAGAGATAAGAATAAAAATGGATGTTTGTTTATGTGAGAATTTTGTGTCTTAAGAGGTATAACAATTGGGATGATAATGTTGAACATAACCTGCAGCAGAGAGCTTGCTCCAAGTTTTTCTTTAAGTTTTCAGGGGTCTTTGTAGGGAGGTGAGGTAGGGGGGAAGCAGTGCCACTGCTAAAGCTGGGAGAGCTAGCAAAGGAAAAGGTATTCGCAGAATCACAGAACCATAGAATCGATTGGGTTGGAAAAGACCTCCAAGATTGTCAAGTCCAACCCTTGGTCCAACTCCAGTCCCTTTACTAGGTCATGACACTCAGTGCCACGTCCAATCTCAGTTTAAAAACCTCCAGGGATGGTGAATCCACCCCCTCTCTGGGCAGCCCATTCCAATGCCTGATTACTCTTCTCTGTAAAGAATTTTTTTCTGATATTCAACTTAAATTTCCCCTGGCAGAGCTTGAGCCCCTGCCCCCTTGTCCTATTGCTGAATGCCTGGGATGGAACAGCCACAGCTTCTTTGGGCAACCTGTGCCAGGGCCTCACCACCCTCACAGGGAGGAATTTCTTCCTAATATCCAATCTAAATCTACCCTCTCATCTTAAAGTCATTCCCCCTTGTCGTGTCACTCCATGCCCTTCCAGCTGGACTTCATCTTCCCACATTTCCCATGTCCACAGCATGGGCAGCTGCTCCTGAAGTCATTATTTGTGGCTGCCTTCATCACAGGGAGTGGAGGAGCAGGGTATTTGTAGGAGATGATTTATCTGATGTGGTTTAGGCACACATTTTTTGGTGAGTTAAATTGTATACTTTGTGCAGCTGGCCCAGGGATAGAACATGACTTGGCTAAGGATTAGGTTACAGTTTCATAGCATGTGCAGAGAATAGTTTCAGACTTTCTTTTCTACAGCTCCAATAATTTCATCTGTAAGTTCTTGTTCTCTTGAAAAGTGAGGTGAACCAGAGGTACCTGGAGCGATCCTCAGCTGAAGTGAGCAGCAGCACAAAAGGGAAGAGCAGTGACCTTTCCAAACAAGGGGAGCAGGTGGGAGCTGTCATGTGGAGACTCTCAGCTGCCTGAGGGGAAGTGGGAATCCACAGCACAAAAGCTGATTTAAAAAAACATTTTGTTCCAAAGAGCTTTGTTCTCTGTGTGCATGACAGCTACCATTTTTTTCATCTGTGCTCCATGACAATACCTGGCAGGTGACATTTGGGGGGAGAACATCCCTGCCACATTCACCTTCCTGGAGAGATGAGTAATGTGACTCTAAAGTGGAGCACAAGTGTCTTAACTCCATTGCTATGCCAACTGCCTGTATTCGCTTTTCCTTGGAGCCCTGTCTGGTGAGATGACAAGCTGCATGAGATGGGTTTAGATAGTATCTCAGTCCTAAACCCATTCTTCTAACCTTTTTTTAAAAATTGCAGAGCTGCTGTGAGCAGATTTTTGTCCAGACCCCTGCTATCTCCAGATGGCCTATCTCACCACCCCATTTTGAATAAACCCCAAACCCCACTTTGTGGGGCTTTCCCCTCCCTTACTTTAATCTTTAACTATTCCAATCATTGAGGTACTTCTATTTAAAACAGATTTACTAACACTTTTATAGCAACTCCACTTTTATTGCAATTTTAAAACAATTCAAACCGGCAGTCTTCACTACTTGAAGGTGAAAGGCCCTTTTGACTCTGAGAGAAACCTAGAGTGGTTTTCACTACAGTGTCCAGAGAGCTTTAACTCTCTAAAGTACTGCACTAAAAAGTTGAGAGATCAACAGGAGAACCTGACTTTAGTTCTCAGAAATGTTCTCCTGTGAGTTTCATTTCAACATCCAGCAGTTTTGCGGTTGAGTTTGGTGGTGGCTAAAAGGGCAGGGAGAGGTTATGAAAGAAAAAAGTTAACAAAATAAGGGTGGAATTAGCTGGTTCTATGGAAGGGGGAGAGTGAGTGAAGCAAAGGGGAAGACTTTTTGAAGTACAATGTCTTCAAGTCAGCTGAGTATTTAACTGGTCATCTTGTGCTTCAGCTTCTGGGAAGAGATTACTAGGGAAGGCTCGAAGGAAGTCACGGTAGTTTATCTTGTCTTCTCCACAGGAACAGTAGTCAATGAGCTGTGGGGACAAAAAACACAACAGACACCATAAAGAGTTGGAAGAAGCTGCAAAATTGGGGGCTTTTTTTTTTAAGGAAAGTGCTCAGAGGTACTGCTGGTGTGACAGAGCAGGAGATCTTATTCCCTCTTTGAAGAACCTTGGTAGTCCTGAATCACAGGTAAACTTAGAATCACAGAATCACTAATCACCTGCAAGATCAAAGTCCAATCTTTAGACCAGCAAGTCCAACCCTTGAATGGACTAAAGATTCAAGTCCAACCCTGAATGCCTATAAAAGACATTAATCTATGCAAGAAGAAGAGTTAAAGTGTTTCAGTCTAATCTTGATTTCCTTCTGGGCATCACCACAGTGGCAATCATGGCTAGGCTTCGCAAACGAAGATTTGGGAACAGTGGCAATAGATCCACATAAATACAAATCATGGCCACAGGCTGACACAGGCCACAGGAAATCTTCCAGAAATTCCTGCCAGGAGTGGGATGGGGGCAGCGTATTTGAACAGTGTCTGTTCCCTGGTGTCACTTTGGTGTGTGCACATCGCGTAAAGGGGAGACACAGATAATTGAGCTCGGAGACAGCCTGACTAATGAGCCAGTTCTGGTGTCCGTGCCTGACCCTGCATTGTGTTTCAGCGCTATAGCCTTTGAGTGCTTAAAGGGAAGAAAGAGGGCTTTTGTTTCTTTAATTGCGTAACTAATCTCCTTCTGACACCCAGGGAGATGGAAAAGGTCTAATATCACAGTTCCTTGAAAGGATTCTTCTTCCCCTTGTCGCCTGGAGACAGATTCACCGGGGTTTTCTCTTGTGTGACTGACAGCTGTGCTCCTCTCCAACCCAGGCAGCAGTTCACTCCCTGCCATATGTTTAATTTATAGCCCTGCCACGCTCCCGAGGGCTCTGGGAACACTGGTATTAAGATTTCAAGAGAGAATATGGATGCTTTTAGTGCACAGGTCCCAGATTGGGGTTCAAACATGGGAGTTTAGCCTCAGTTGTCACACGTTCTTCAATTAGTTTTAGCCATGTCACTTCCTCTCCCATTCTCAGAGTGGAGCAGGAAGGACCCACCACACTGTGAATTCGTCAAGGTGGAGTGAGCTCTGGTGAACTCTAGGACAGCAAAGGCCTGGGTGCTGGTCAGGGCATTTATTCATCCCACATTCAGAGACAATAATCCCCTGGCCATGCACCTTTCTAACCATGGCTGTGATGATCACAGTCCGCTGGTTTAGAAAATGTGTTATTTTAGCAAGGGTTTCTAGATTTCTCTAAACTCTGAGTCTGCCCTTTTTGGCCACTAAGCTACTGCCTATCATATGATACTAAGGAAGCATCCTTGCCAGTCATACTCCTGAAAGGATCCTCCAGTCCTGCTGCATGAATTTTTCTCTCAGTTTCCCTCACATTTACTGCTGTGCAGACTGTGATCTCCATGTGCTGTTGCTCATAGTGCCCAACAAGTGTTACCCAAGCGGTTATGATTCTAATTTAATTTTTTAAAACTATTATAATTTTATTTTTGGGACAATACTTAGTTCTTAAACCTTCAATTCAGTTGCTGTAAAATCTGGGATCCCTCTAAGCTTTCCTAAGGCTCAGTCCCTAAGCACCTCAGTGTCATCTCCACTCAATCCCAGCTGTGCTGGACAGACATTCCATAGCTCTGCAGTAGCCTATCCCTGATTTTTATTATGATGTAAAACCTCTTCTGCTCATCTAAGACCTGAGCCAGCAGGAATTTTCAGGTTTCACATGAGAGTGCAGCAAATACAGAGGGCAACCTGGGTAACACTTTTTCCTTTTCCTTAGAGGAAAACGGTTATTATCTCCTCTAAGACACAGGCTCAGTCCAACAGCTCAAAGGCCTTTCTAAATTGGGAATCTCTTGCCCTTTTCTTGAAGCTGTTCCCCTTTCTAAGGTAGAGCAGCTGGTTAGGGTTGGTTTCTAGAAGAGATCTTCTGAAAGAACTACAGGAGGAGAGTTCCATATGCACAGCACGCCTTTCTTCTGACCTTTTTAAGAAGAATGGTGCTGGTTGGCACTTCCAACTTGTCACAAAGGTCCAAAAATTTTCCTTTGTCCACAAGTCCAGAGCCATTGCTGTCACTGTGATGAAATGCCTCATGAAACTTCCTTGTGTTCAAGTAGTTATGACGGAGCTTCAGCTCTTTCTGAACCTCCTCAATTAAGTCATCCAGGTCCTGCTTAGAGATGTCACTGCAGAAGAAAGGAGTAACAGGATTTCATGTAAAAGCTAATGCTGGCAGCCTTACTGTGACACTTGTGTGAAAAAGGAGCATTTCCCTGTGTGCTCCACAGTGCCAGGAACTGTGGGCAACTAGAGTTTCGGCCAGAGCCCCTGAACGACCATGATACCTGAACGTCCAAACCATGCTCTGGTTGTTTCTGGACCACACAAACTGGATCCAGACAGGTAAAAAGAGATTGTGGTCCAGGCTCTGACGGGCTGATAATCAAAGAAGGAATAAATGCCAAAAAAAAGACTCCACCAACCACCTGCTGAGCCTGTAACTATCAAATAGCTTAAACTGGCAGCATGTGTTACAGTGAACTGATGCCTTTTGGGAAAAGATGTGTTCCCCATCCCTGGAAATGTTCAAGACCAGGCTGTATGGAACTCTGGGCAACCTCCCCTAGAGAAAGGTGTCCCAGTCCTCAGCAGGTGGGTTGGAACTTGATGAGCTGTAAAGTCCCCTCTAACCCACTCCACTTTTATTGCAATTCTGTGATTCTATGGTTTGGCTGAATGTGTCTCTGCTGATGAGGCAGAGCTGTCCCACAAAGCTTCTGGGTCAGCACCAGCCACAACACTTTATTGCACACACTTCACCCCCTCTGTATGTGTCCCAAAACAAGCCCTTGGAGCAGAATAACCAGCAGAGCAGCCACCTGCAGCCCACTGGAGGTTGCTGAAAATGCCCATAGATGTTAACCCCGAGTCTTATTTAGCCCCACAACGCCGTCCTTTGTAGCCTACTTGTTGACAGTGTCCTTCACTGCCTTCCGTGGGCCAAAATGATCCCTCAGTGATTGCAGTGTTGCTGAAGGGAAACTCTCTGCGTTCCTTTCCATATAATTAAGCACGTATTCATCAGCGTCAGTGATAACAAACCTGTGGCCAAACACTGGGGAAAAGGCATTAAAAAAAGAAGTGTTACTTGTCTTTCAGCATGGTAAGTCCCTTCTTCATCCAGGAGGGAGCATGATTCCTCTCCTGTGGCTGGGCTCAGGATTGAGCCAGCTCTACTATTTGTTTCACTTCTTGAAGTGAGAGTAGTTTCACTGATTCAAAGGTTCAGATATTGACAGTAACAGAGTTATATCAATGTGCATCAGCTGCTGATCTGGAAACTCAAATGTGATGAGACCCAGAAGCAACAGATTCTTCAACTGAAGAATACACTGTCCATGCAATAAATGACATAACAGACCAGAGTATTATCAATCCAGGCTGGATTTTACCTTCAATTGTAGAACCAATGGCAAAGTCAGCGGGCTCATAGTATATGGGATTCTCTGGAGTAGACCCTGGCTTGACAACTCTGGTCCTTTTTAAGTATTTGCCTCCAGGGATGCCAGAGTTTCGGATTGGGGGTTCATAGATGCTGATCGTGTCATCAGACAGGAAATACGAGAGGATGAAATGGCGATTTCTGTCCTCAGGGACTGATGATTCCTAAAGGAAAGGTAGTGGGTTTGAAAAAGAACATTTCAGCCAGGTTTTTCTTTACTGGGGTGCTCAGGAGTACCTAGTAACCCATTCATAAGCACCCAGAGCTCATAGTTTTTTCTTTATTGCTGACTAAACAAAGCACTTGGTGTGCTAACATAGTGTAACAAAGTCCTAGACAGCACCAACTATCTGAATTTCAAAGGTTACTTGCTCTACTCAGGGTATCAGAAGCAGAATCTGGGCTGCAGTGACCAAGTATATTCAGTGTTTCCACAGACTGAATAATCCAAGACAAAGGAATATCCTATATGGAATGATTCATCCCAGAGAGACTGTAAAATTCAGTATTAAAGTTATATTTTTCATTCTACTGAGTGCCTGAGAGAGGCTGGTGTTGCTTCAGCTCTTAGTCACAGGAAGTCACTCCCCTGACACACCAGTGGGTTTACTTGCCTCCTTTAAAATTAAGTGCATCTGAACTTGTCAGATGTGACCCTTAGGGAACTCCTGCACAATAGGGAAAAGAAACCAGCCCTTACTCACCCGGACTGTTTGGAGAGCACCAGGCAGCACAGGAAATGCCATTGCTACTGCTGGACGTGCCAGAGGCTCCTTGCATAAACCAACTGGAAAGCTGGCACAAAGGCCAAGGCCTAGATGCTCTTGGAAAACGTTGGACTCTCCAGCTTCTATGCTGGCATTTGGCTGCTCTGCTAGGACAGCTCCTTGCTGACTGCTGCATCCAGGACTAGCCTGGAGAAGGGCAGGTGCTGGAGCCAGCAGCAGAGACATCAAGCTCTGGCTTGTGGCAGCAGTTTCAGGCAGGCAGGGGCACAGTGCCCAGTGCAAGGCTGTTCCAGTCAGGGCCATCTGTCATGTGCCGTTGGCAGTGGGAGTTTTTCCATAAATGGATGTGGGTTTGTAGCATATCTGTTTTGTACTTTCTGGCCTTGTTTTTTTTAACCTTTCCATGCTGTTCACTGTCATAGCAAGCACACAACAACCCTCCGCCATCCCCCAAGGGACACTCATGTGGGATTGGGGAACTCTCTTTTCCCACTGGCATGGAGGAGAATTTGCCAACAGCCTTCTCTGAGCAGGCTGCTCCTCTCATCCTCCTGACTCTACCACACAAGCTGGCACTATTCCACCAAGGAAAGCACTTACTAGGGCTGCCTGGTACCGCAGAACCTTGAGGTTATTCTCCAGCATCTTAATTATATCTTTCCGTGGAGGCTTTGGAATCAGACTAAGGCAATTCTGGAGAGAGTCTTCAGGGATGCCAAAACCATTATAGGGGGGAATTACCTGCATCCAGAGGAGATATCAACCATAAACAGCTGAAACTGAGAACAAGACAAAGTTTGCAAGACAGCTTATCAAAACAGATCTGATTTGGAAGGAAATTTTCTGTCACCAGGTAGCAAGAGCTGTGACAATCTTCCCAGTAGAGATGCTGCTAGCCTGGCCATGTGTTGGACTTAATGAAAATTTAAGAGGATAAAGAAAATCTGAAACTCTCTGAATAAAGAGACTATGGATATATTATAGAATCATAGAATGATGGAATGGGTTGGGTTGGAAGGGACCTTAAAACCATCTAGTTCCAACAAAACATTTCCATGCACAGGCACTCAACCATCTATAAGGTTATACTGGTAACCTAATCCCCACCCTGTTTGTGGTCTACGCCAACTGACACTCCAAACCATTCCTAGGCTCAGTTTGGGAGGTAACAAGGGCTGTGATCATCCCCAGTAGACAGTTTGTACTTGGCAAAACTGTTTTGGAGAGTGAGGAGAGTTTAGTAGCATGAGTGCAGTCAGACTTTCATTTTTATATCGATTATAACCATTCTTGCCTTCTCTTTTCAAATTACTTGCTTTTTCTTTAAGCTGTACTTGCTTACTATAGGTTCTCATTAAGATGAACCTCTACTTTACTATAACAGCTTATACCAACTACTTCTTTCCTCCCTTCCTTCCAGAAATTGTTTGCAGTACCTGTGGAACTTTTTCAAGTGGTGTCTTCCTTATGTCCAGTGGCTGGAAGTCTGTGATGCCATATTTTTCCCGATAGAAGTTTTGTGTGAATTTGTCACAATCATAGATTAAGAAGGTGCGTCCAAGGAGGGTGATAGTTTTGCCAATAGCAAAATCTTTGGGTGAATACCACTCAAGCACCTCCTCACTAGTGATCTCCAGCACACAGCTTGGGAAGCTCACTAAGGACAAGGGAGCAAAAGAAAAAATAATCAGGTAGATGTTAACATTTCCTAGTGAAAAGGGATATAAAATCAAGCTGTATAAATAGCTCCAGGGAGCTGTTGGCACTGCTGTCCTGCTGCTGTTTCCCAAAAGATAAAGAATTCACTGATCACTTAAAGAACTTTTCTTTTACCATAAAAGAATGACACTTGAAGTGTTCTCAGCCAAGTTTCTCCAGACTCAGTGTGCTTCTGGCAGTCACCATGGATATGGTCTACCCACCAAGGCACTTTAGCCCAGACAGATGTGCCAATCTAAACTTACTTTTCTTGTCCACTAAGGTTTTGGGCAAGTGCTGGCGTTTCATCAGTACTGGGAATGGGTCTCTCCCATCATTTTTCCTGTAGACTTCTCGAACCTCCACTGTGTCATCTGCCAAGAAGTAATGGATGATGCAGAAATGCTGATCACCAAAGGGGTGGTTGGTGTCATCCCATATGGCATAGAAGCGAAGGACCTGGGGTGGAGAAAAAGGGAGCAGAAAAACATGGATGTGAATCACCTTTTAATGCCACAGAAATCAAACTGCTCACACTGAGCTGGTCAAGAGTTCCCCAAGGTTCAGCTCCCAAACAGGCAGCCTAATAGTCACTAAGGCTAAACTGGCAGGTATGGCCCAGCTTGCATCCACACAGCAGAACTCTCTGCTTCCCTCAGAAGAGGGTGAACATATCCAAAATGGCATCTGGCTATGATCCTGGCCTGTGCTAACCTCTAGCTGATGGTCAAGAGATGTTTGGTTGATGGCTGTCCAGAGACAACATGCAGAACTCGGGTTGTGCCCTGACCCTGGTTTATTTTATAGTATGGGTGTAGTCCACAGGATTCCTTACATTGTTGCTACATGAAAAGAAGATCCAGAGGAGCAGGGAGGAGAGTGTTAATCAGTTGTGGGCACACAGACAATTCAGCCAGAGCAAGTGGCATTTTTGTTTGTCTGAAATTGTCTGCTCTGGCAGTTGGCATCAGTATTTTGGGGGAAGAGAGGAGTGGATGCAGCACATCCATTCATAATAGAACTGCATCTGGCTGCTAAATTCCAGAGGCAGGTGGCTTATCTCATCCCAACAGAGAGCAAGATCATCTAAAGCACAGGCTCTGCAATCTGAAGAGGAGCTATTTACAAGGCACAAAGCTCAGAAAAACATAAAAGGTTTTGTTTCTCACTACAGCCGAGGAAGGAGCAAATCTGGAGCCTCTTCAGCAGACTGAGATGTTTTAGAAAGAGGGAGGTTGCAGACACTCACCAAGACTTGAGTTTCAATGGCACATATAGTCTGTAATCACTGAATCATCTGGGCTGGAAAAACCTTTTGGATCATTGAGCCCAACCTTTGACCAACATCCATTTTGTCAATTAGACCCTGGCACTAAGTGCAACATCCAGTTGTTTCTTGAATACCTCCAAGGATGGGGACTCCACCACCTCCCTGAGTAGCCCCTTCCAATATTTAACAACCCTTTCAGTGAAGAAATTCTTCCTGATGTCCAACCTGAACCTCCTCTGGCACAGCTTAAGGCCATTTCCTCCTATTCTGTCACTTGTTCTGTGGGAGCAGAGCCCAACCCCCACCTGGCTCCCTCTCCTGTCAGGGAGTTCCAGAGAGCGAGAAGGTCCTCCCTGAGACTCCCTTTCTCCAGGCTGAGCCCTCCCAGCTCCCTCAGCTGCTTCAGGTGCTGCAGATCCTTCCTCAGCTCCATTCCCCTCCTTGGACGTGCTCCAGTATCTCAATGTCTTTCATGAATTAAGAGGCTCAGAACTGGACTCGGGACTAGAGGGGCCTCACCAGTGCTCTGTGGGTAATCCCACAGTATGTGGGTAATTTCCCAGCTCTCTCACCTTCATGTCGTAGGTCAGGAACTGCCAGAGGGGATCAGGACCTGCTGGCATGGTGGGCTTTTGCACAGGCATCCGACGCAGTTCTGTGTAAGGATCCGAAACCATTTCCTCGGGGGGGTTCAGTACAATTCCCTGGCTCTCCATGAACACCTAGGAAGGTCATCTGAGGTGTTAATGCTGCCGTGAGTTCTGAAGGTAAGAGGTGACTAGAGATTACAGGTGGGTTGAGATGAGGGAGGTCAGAACACTGCAAGTTCATTCCTCACAGAGAACTGTACTGCAATAGCATGTATTTGTTTAATCTACTTCTAGCTTCTGCTTACCCTTTAACTAATCAGAGCTGTCCTGTCCTCAACATCCTAACTCAGACTTTACTTGAGCACAGTTTTGCTTGGCCTTAGGGCTTTAAATGGAGGATAACTGTCAGTTGGTCTCTTTTATGTAAATTAAAAAGGTTAAATTAGTTTTAACCACAGATGTAGGTTAGTCTAAATTTGCAAGAGACTTAGTGCTGTGTCAGACAGTGGAAGTTAATGTTACCCACATTAGGCTCACATAGAACTTTCAGGCATGAGGATATGTGCCAGTAGCAGCTTCATTCCATCTTTCAGGAGTACTTTTCCCACAGAAAGAGTGCAATCTGCTTGTTTATAAAGGGATTTTTTTGCTTACCTTGGATGCACAAACAAACTCTAGGGTGTTACTTGTGTACTCGCATCACTCACTCAAAACAACATCTGAAGTCAATGGATTTGTTCCTTTTTGCCCTTGGAAAGTGGCCCATGAAAACATTCAGCCCAGGAAACACCTATGCAAACTTCTCCAACAAGCATGTGAGATCCCCCTGAAGACTCACAAGGCAGGTTCACACTTTCAGAACTCACTATTTTCTGGTCTGGAGGATGTCAGTAAGTGATAAATAGACCGGTGGCCTGGAGATGTAGACCTATGTAAGCTCATTCGATGTTTTCCATCAATACTAACATGAGGATCAGCGCTTCATTTGATGTGAACTGACTTTAACAGTCCTCCAGTTCCAGCAGAGCTGACCCCACAGCCACATATACACCAATATATTACACATGCTTGGAAACATTACTTGGCACTAAGGCCAACAGGCAAGGAAAAGCCTGAATCTAAACTCTCCCAGCCTCCAGGGCAGGTTGACTGCATGTAACTCACCCATTGGGAATGGTCCCTGGAGTATTCTGGAAGAATAGTAGCTCAGCAGGCTGAGGTTATACTGGGGACAATCTAACAGGATACCAGTGTATTGGTAATTGTTAGAACTTGTTATTGGATCATGGTTATTTCATTTACTGGCACAGAAATAGCCAGAAATAGCAAAGCAGGCAGTGAGTAAGCTATCTTGGAAAGGTCATTTCATACCATGATTCTCAACCCACGGATCACAGCTTGACTGTCGATGGCTGCAGAGTTATTGATTTTATTCCCTTCCCTTGTCCTTAACAGGAGTATTAAATCAGAAAAGAGATTGGACCACTAATTTCCCTCTCATGTATGCATAGTGTTTCTGCACCCAGAGATGAACTTGGAATTTGTACTGCAAGGAGAAGTCCTGAGGACAAAGGATGGACTCACAGCAGTCCTGGGGCAAAATACTGAGTACTTCACATGCCCTCAGCAAATATCATATCTTGAACTCCCCATTGGCCTGAAGAAAGAAATCTACACAAGAAGCAAAAAGAAAGACTGTGAGTAAACACATTATGAAAGCTACAGATTCAAACTGCAGGACTCTCACAGGTCTGTCCATCTGTAACTCCTGGGCTTCCTTCTGTCAGTGTTTTCTGTACAAGCAACACACCTTTGTGAAGGAGTCGCAGTTGACCAAGCGGTATGTCCTGCCATACATGGTGATGTTCGTGGCCAGATTCAGATCTTTCCAGTGGTAATAATCCCCCTGGTCATTCTTGGGCACCCTGTGGCGTCTCATAAGTTTGCCTTGAATGAGCCCAGAGTTCTTCACCACAGGCTCTATGACACACATGCTGTCGTCTTCCAAGTAGTAGTAGATGCCCACTTGGCGGATCCGGTAATGCTCTTCTGCAGAGGTAAGAACCTCTTCCTGGAAATAGGCATCGAACTTCAGAACCTGCCCAAGGGACAACATAACAAAGGGAGAGAGAAAGAAATAATTTAAACACCATGGTTAGTCTATTAAGACCAAAAATTTATTTGTGATTTTCTTTGGCAGTGCAAAGTTACTGGATTGGATTCTACAAAAACGTCAAAGACAATTGTCAGTGAAAGCAGAGGCACCATGAGGGCTTTTATCAAGACCTGCCTTTTACAAATTTGACATGCATGGGACAGGTGTAAAAACACAACCTTTTCCCTATTCCTCCTTGATCACCTGCAATTTCACATCCTGCCAGGTGCTTGGCCATTGGCAGTAATATAGTTTGCTGTCATACATGACTCTTTATCTGTCAGCTTTAAACCCCCTGATTTAGGGAAGTTATCAAGAGATTTTAGTAAAAAGTTCAGCCACATCTGAGGATTTTAAAATCTTCATGGGCCATCATTTCAAGGCCAGGTTGGACAGGGCTTGGAGCAACCTGGTCTAGTGGAAAGTGTCCCTGCTCATGGCAGGGAGGCAGGAACAAGAGGATCTTTAAGTCCCTTCTGACCCAAACCATTCCATGACTGTATGATCTGAAGTCACATCTATTCAGCACTGACAGCAAAACCTGATCTGCACTGGGGAAGCAAGAAAACTAATCAGCTAGTCCCTGTGTTTGGCAGAAGTAGGAGGAATATTCTCTTCAAGATCATTCAATGCCCCTAAGAGTATGTAGGTGGCCAATCAGGCCTTGCATACCCAGGCTACATCAACCCAGAGGCCCAGATAATTAAGGAATGATAAAGCCAGCAAGTTCCTACCAGTCAGCAAAGTGCCTCACAAGGGACCATGATGTCCCCAGCAGCACTGGGGCCCCTGCTGCTCCTCTGGCTCAAAGGAAGGGGCAGAGAAGGATCTGAGAGATGAAACAGCAACATCGACATCACTCGGAAGGAATAGCCTCAGTAATTAACACGGCACATCTGCTCCCCAGACTGTCTCACAGACGGGCTGAGGGTTGTCTGGCTCCAGACTGCTCTCCCAGTCCTGGCAGCGTGCGGAGCCCTGCACGTGCTGAGCTCTGGAAGCCTTGCACGTTCCCTCTGCAGCCACTGCTCTGTCTGTGGCTGCACTTGGAGGCTGGGACATTGCACCATTTAAAATCAAGGGTCAGCTCAGGACTGCCCTAAGCAGATACAGAGCCACCTCCTAGTCCAATATGATCACCAAGATGTAACTCAGGAAGTACTAATGGAGCAGCACAGTCTGGGACACACTGTGGTGACCAACACAAGCATAAATAGATAAAGCACAGTCAAACAGACTATCAGGGTCCCTGTTGCAGACTGACCCAGTTACAATCTCAAAACAGTTCTGGAAACACAAAAAGCCAAGGCTTACAGAACAATGGTTATAAACTGGAGCTTTTGAGAGTTAATCAAACCTCTTTTCTGACCCTGCTGGAAATGCTCGGGTGTAACTTGTGGGGAATGTCTTACATCGTTTACGTATTATAATCCTCCTCCTGAGCAAAGAAAGCCTCTTTCAGTCTGGGGTTCAGCTGTCTCTGACTAAGGGCTGTGGCATCTGAAAACTGCTGCACGCAGTCGCATGAACCCTGGAGCTGAGTGTTTCTGTCTCTGAATCTGGCCAGTGATATTCCTGGAATAAGTTTTTTTATACCTGTTTGTCAAAAGCCACATATGATGGCATGAAGGGTGGAGGTGCAGACTTCCTGGCTGGCCCATAGGTCAGCGTGGGTCCCAAGGTGCATAAATCATCCAGCTGAGCTTGAGAGAGCTGATTTGGGTAGAGTGTCTCCCCACCAACCCCCTCTCTTGGCAGCTGGGAAAAGGCATATCCATTTCTGAAGCCCAGTGTGTGGGACCGATGAAAAGATGTTTTCTGTGGAAAGAAATCCAGCTGTCAAAATACTGCATGAACTTGGTAAATACAGCTACTGAAAGGACAGAAAACCAGGAAGAGAGTGCAATATCCAGAATGCCTCACCACCAATCCCCAACCCTTTTTTTATAAACTATTGCAGAAGTTATTTAAAATCAAATTTTACACTTAGATAAAGGAGGCTCAAAAAACCAGTAAGTGTTTGGATGTACAAAGCATGAGGGTGAACTCAAATCATAGCACTGTTACAACCTCCCCAAGAACTTAAATCACTGAATTTCCCTATTGCCACCATACTCCTTACCTAGAATGGGGTGTCAGCACTTTGTCTGGTATTGATTTCAAACCTTTTGTTCACTAGTCTGCTTTTCAGCAGTACAGAGCACCATGGGACCTCAGTTACAGACTTATGGTGCTCCCTTGACTGTTGTGCACCCTCTGTTTTGTTAACTCTCTCCCGGGCATGATACAGGATTTTCTTTGCTGGGCTAAATCAAGGTGTGTCATGCTCACAGAACTGCAATTATGATATGCACTAAAGCAAATTAGTTGTTTTAACATCCTTCTCCACAGTCACAGAATCACAGAACAACATGAGTTGGAACAGAGTTTTAAAGCTCATCTAGTCCAACCCACTGCCATGGACAGGGACACCTTCCACTAGACCAGGTTGATCAGAGTCCCATCCAACCTGGCCTTGAACACTTCCAGGGATGGGGCAGCCACAGCTTCTCTGGGAAACCTGTGCCAGTGTTTTACCACCCTCATTGCAAAAAACTTCTTCCTTATATCTAACCTAAATTGACCCTCTTTTAGTTTAAAACCATCACCTGTTGTTCTATTGACACAGGCTCTGCTAAAAAGTTTGTTCTCATCTTTTCTGTAGACCCTTTAGGAACTGGAAAGGGCTCTCAGGTCTCCCTGGATCCTTCTCTTCTCCAGG
>JAOXXN010000395.1:83706153-83716611 GCA_026770055.1 Myrmophylax atrothorax
GACTTGATGATGTTGGAGGTCTTTTCAAACCCAATCGATTCTGTGATTCTGTGATACCTTAAAGGAAGCAGTCTTCTCATAAAGCAAGGAAGAAAAATTAGTATAGTGTATCCTAAAAAGTAGTAAATTAGTATGGGGTATTGCTATCAAAGGAGTATCCTAAATTTCAGTAAGTATAGGAGTTTGAGTAGTTTCCTTAGAAGGAAAATAAAATAAAAAAATCTATGCAACCTCTTAAATCAATATCTAATGTTAGTTTTCATGAAGTTTCCATTTGTAGCTGTTTGCACTTACTTTATAGATATACCCACTTACTTTATAAATATTTGTCCTGACAAAGTAGTCTGTCTACCTGCAGTCAGTGTTCAGACCATTGAACTCATTTTGCTGTAGACTGAAATATAGCATGTTCAAGCCCTTAATTAGGGAAAAAAAAGAAGTTACATTTATATTAAATAGCTTCAAATAAATTAGCATTACATTTGGAAAAGAGCAGAATGATTTGTTTTCTGCCTCCATGTAAACCTGCTCTATACAGAATATATAAACCAAACAATTGAATGGGATTCAGGTTAATTCTCTTGTCCTGTTTCAAGCTTTACTCTGCTGCACTTATAACAGCAAAATAAAATTAAGCTCCTCAACTATGAAAGAGAAATTAGGAACTGCTACTTAAAAGCTGTGGGTTTGAAATACGAAATATTGGTATTTCTTTGTGGTGCTGTTCTCAGCCCTGCCACTGATTTAGCCTTGTTTGTAAGGAAGGCAGATGGATGCTAATTTTGCTCAAGTGGACTTAGGTTAAATATAGTTGCTGTGTCTCTGAGGTGTTCTAAGATGCATTGACCTGTACGTGTAGTGTAATAAAAGGGCAGAAGTGATGCTCATAAAGCAGAGAATCATGCTGCTATGGAAAGAAGGCTTCCCTTCTCTTCCTAATTTATCATTTCATGTAATTCTTTTGATGCCTTATGATGAATTATTTCATACTAACTTAAAAGAGAGAACGTATGTATGTCATTGAAATGCAGAATGAGGAGATGCATGTTTCCACATTGTCAGACTGCTTATTTTTAAAAATCGTAAGCAAAATGTGCAAACTCATGGTCAATGATGCTTCAAACGAATGCCAGTTGCCAGCTTGCTGTGAGCTTGCTGCAAGTCTGAGTATATGGGTTTCATATTTTCAGACCAGGGCTATGTTGCTTCAGTCTTTACACATAATAAAAGGAAGGTTAAGTTTTGTTACCATTGGAAGATATCACAGTGGGAGGCGGTATAAAATACATGAGGTTTAATAATGCTGTTGGACTGATTTTTCATAAAGTTTGTTAACTTTTTTCCACAGTTATATGTAGTGGTAAATCTAGTATTTCATAATTCTACAGTCAAGAAATAGTCACTCTCTGTTGTTTATTTTCATCGTGGCATTCAAATAAAGTTCTTTCCTTGCCTTCAGCTATCCTATTCTGTCTTCATTTATATTTTTTTCCTCTTTTTTCATGTGCAGCTGCTTTATTTCTGTAGGAATTAAGATGGTTAAATTTGTAAATTGTGTGCCTCTCAATTTCTTTCTCTCTTGAAAGAAATACTTCAAAGACTGAGGAGCTTTAGTTAAATAGGTAGCAGAGTACCCTGATGTAATACTTGTTGGTTTCTCTAACACTTTCAAGTGGGGTATCCACCAAATCTGTCCGGTGTCAAGAATAAAGTGTTTACTATCATGCAAAATATTGTGACAGTATCTTTGGAAGCAGTTAGATGGAATCCTCCGATTGGGCTTAGAACATTCCATGGTCAAATGTGCTCATCAGTGGTGGAAGAACCACCACTGATTGTCATATAGTTTTGTACTTGTATGAGCTTGATGAAATTGGAAATTGAGGAAATCATGGTATCTCTGGCGGGAAAAGGGAGAGGGACGAAGAGAGAGACTGATGGCAATGTTTAATTGGCAATATTATGTAATGCAGAAGACTTGCTTAATTTCACAGCTTTTCATGTCTTCTAGTGTTTTTAGTCGTGAGCTGCCCTTTTCTGGGTGTGAGGGTTTCATTTTTTGGTTGATTGGTGGTTTTTTTTTTTATATACAGAGTCTGTATTTTAATAATGATATCAGCTCCTTTAAGTCTTTTTTTTCCTGCTCAAGACTGAACAAGGCACATAAAAATTTAGGCTCCAAAGGGGTAAAGTTACAACCTCTTAATTTAGAACCCTAGAAGCTACTGTGGCTGAGCAGCATGCTGTTGTGAGATGTAGGATGTCGTAAGCCATGAGATGAGTCTGGTATGTATGAAGTTATATATCAGGTTTCTTTTAACCTTTCAGACATTAAATATTTATCTCTGGTCTTACTATTAAAATGTGAAGAGGAGTGTGTTGGTATACTCTGTGCTTAAAAAAAAAGTCCCTTTTTCTCCAGGTTTATTTCTCCCTGTGACTCTAAATAAGGATTACACTTCAGCTTTAAGGGCCAGTTATAACTCCAGAATGGCTAAAACTGGTGTGTCAAGTTGTTTTTGTGCTGAGGAGTGAAATAAAAATGTTGGATGTGTTCCTTTCTTCTTCCCATAATCCTAAATTTAAGTTCAATGGACACTTAAAAGCCATCAAATCCCACTGGAGAGATTTGCTTACTTCTTGCCTTTGTGTGAAATAGGGACAGCTGAGAGTGTGGAAAGCTTCACGGCAGGTTGGGCATGGGAGGAGGCCTGGGACTGATCTCACTTGTGCCTGAGGGTTTTCCTCAGACCTTTTTACAGCAGAGCTTATTCTGCAGGGTATGGGGACCATGGGAGCTGTTCTGGGCAGGGGAGGATGGTGATGATGCTGGCAAGGTGGCAGCCAGCTGTCACTGCCTTTCTGCCTCTTGATGCTCAGAAAATGTATGAGTGGTTCCCTGAACTCCATCAGAAACACACTGGGAGGCTTCCCTACCTTTTTCTTTTTTTTATCATGCTGTTATTCTGAAATGTTTGGTGTTGCACTGAGGAAAACACCTGCTGTAGAAAAAACATGGGTATGTTGCATGAAAGGTCCAGCATCATATGTAACTAACCAGGGAGCCTTTAAAAAGCCCTCACAAGAGAGTTCTGCCATGTTGTTCACTTCAAAACCAGTATATTAAAAACTACTGATTAAATTTTTATCAAGAAGAGTATGTTAAAATTCCCAGTATATTAAAAAATACTTGAGATCCAAAAAAAGTGGGTGAGGAAATAAAATCCTCCCTATATCCTTGCTGGAATAGCCAGGTACTACTGCAGTATTCTCAGGGATGGTGTACCCTGGGAAAGGGAAGCTGTATGAATGCTCTGTTACAGCCCTGGGTGTAAGCACACGTGTGCTTTTCACCAGAGCACATGAGCTCTGCAAGCGATGAGTGCACAAGCATTGATAGTTACTTGAGATAACACACTGTGGGGCAGTGGCTGGGACTCCTGTATTTCCACTCTGAGATTAGTGGTCAGCACATTGCTGCCACCGTGGTCCTCCTGTGTTACGTTGTGTATTTTCAGTGTTGTGTGTGGTTTTCTGTTCTGTACGCTGCATGTTTCAGGCTGACAGTCACCTGCAGATCCTTACTAGGGCTTGAGAAGGAGTTTTTCTAACCTAACAGCTAGGAGATTAAATCTTTTGTTTTAAAGCCAGTAAAATGCATATCATTTTAGTACCAATGTAACAGGACCCAGGGGACCATCTGTGAGTTGGCAATACCTGTTTGACTAGCTGCCTGTTACCTTGGGGCGCTGGGTACTATTTCCAGCTGGCCCCTGGGGATGCTTGTCAGGAAGGCAGGAAGTGGGAGCAAATCAAACATAGGAATGTCCCAAACCAGTTTGTAAATTTCTCTGTATGAAAAGACAAAACAAAATGCAGTAAAAGCAGGAAGTGCTACACAGGAAAAGTATTTTTGTAACTGTATCTGGTTTTGAAGACTGAGAACCCCTATCTTACTCTTAAAAAAAAATTGAAAAAAAACCACAAAAAACCTCAAAACCCCAAACCTCAGAAGAGGCCCCCAAAGCAAAAAAACACAAACTGAACAACAACAAAAATATCATGGACTTAGTTTTCCCGTTATTTCTTTATGCCAGGAAAGGGGTAGGACTTTTGCAAGCCTAATTCAGCTGACAGGTTGCTTCTTAGCACTGGATGTAGTTCTTCTTCTTCATATTGCTTGAGTTTCTCTTGACCATGTAGGTAAAACCTTTTCTAGGTGAAGCTTGGCTGCTGTACCACTGCCAGGAGTCCTCTTGTTGTCAACCTCCCAGTCACGCCAGGCATGCTGCTTGGCGCCTGCATTAGCCATGGGCCCCTCTGTCATCGGGGAGCACGTCAGAGCATCTCAGTTATGTTCCTGTCCTGAATTGCTCTTGTTCCATTGACCATAAAGGGAACAGATTAGGGAGGGGAGCTGCCTGGCTGAGACTCTCTTGTCGTTTTCTGGTTTCTGTCTTCAGAGTCATGATAGTCATTCTTGACTGACAGCAGTTTTTACTGAAAATTGGTCCCTTGCCAAGCTCTGAATATAATTGCACTGATTTATTTTCCCTAGTTTCTGTCAGGATCTAATATGTAATTTGTATATGTAAATTTATTTATTGGAATAACCCCTCCGAAGTTATGCTGAAATGAAGTTTGGTAGGAGCAAGTAAGATTCAGGGATTCAGGCTCTACTGGCTCTAAGGCCCATCATATAGCAGAAGCAAATGGAGAATGTGTTTGGTCTGCCCTTACACCCAAGTGCTTTGCTAGGACTGAGTCAGAAATCATGGACACTGGATCACAAGACTCTGGGCAAATCCTCATCTCCCATAAGATAGTTTGGGATGATCACTGGTCCATTCTACCCTTATGGAACACCAGTCTTGCACTCAAATGAAATGATGCTTTTTGATAATTTGTACCACTCAGTTTCCTGGTGATCAGACGTGCAGATTCATCCCCTCCCAAGTTAAGAGTTTTACTCTAGTCTTTCTGACCAGACCACCCTCAGAGGAAGCAATCAGCTTCCTGCATTGCAGAGCCTGCTGTGTTATGTGCCAAGCTGCCAACACTGAAGGATTTATTTTCTTTTGTGTCTTTCCCATTGCTGCTGTTACTTTTTTGTGTTACCTGATCATCTTTTGAGACTGATGCTATGCAGCTGGAAGCGTTTGGAGGCCTCTGCTGCCTGCCTGTGCCATCTGTTGATGGATGTGTTGGTGTCAGGCGGTCAGACAGCCCAGGCGTCGTGCACACAGGCTGTTGCTTGTCTCTCCCTCTGTGGATCGGATCAGCTATACTTCCCTCATTTAGGTCCCAGCTACAAAGTTCTTTTCCAAGTCTTCTATGAATAATAAGGAAAAAGAGGAAGGAGACAGTCACTTTGTGGGCTGTAGTTGTACCTGGCCTCTCCCTGCTGAGAAAATGAGGGATCTGTTTTCAGGACAGCTGCATGTCCTGGGCGTCTAAATGAGATACCTTATCGGAGGTGTCTGTGGCACATGTCAGCATTCACCCTTTCACCCTGTCTTCTTGTTAGATAGTGAAATGGTGACTTACACCTGTCAATTCTGCCTTCATTAGGTAATATCACAGCTAGCATTACAGCAACTCAACAACATCTCAGTGACCTTGTTGTACCTCTTGGGTTCTGTATTGCTGCTGTTTATGTGCTTGCACATACGTGACCAACACTGCTTTTAATTTTTCTTTTTTCTTACCTCATTGTTAGTACATGAAGTGCATTACAACCTTAGTATTTCTTACCAGGGTTAGCTTGTTTTCTTTAGGAAGAAAAACAGTAGCACCGTTTAGATGAAGAGCCCAAATTCCTATCTGACCACCCTTTGTTTTCATTAATTCCTTGGGGTTAAGTGACATCAGAATTATGCAGGGAAATGCCTATATTTGCTTTTGTCAACTTCTAATTTCACAGCAACAGTAGCTGTTTCAGATGGAGTATTTGCTTGCAGATGTGTGTTTGTCGTTTTGGAGCCCACATCCAATTTCAACATTGAGTTGTTTTAGTATTACGAAGAAGTTTCTTGGCTGATTTAAACTCGTGTAGATCACCCCCTTCAGTATTCACCCCTGCCTTGGTCTGTCCAGTAGTGGCTTGAGCAGCTCTGTCCATTTCTCTCTGTTGGTCTAATGCTTTTTCAGCAATCCTGTGATGCTCATGGGGCAGAGGAAAAGTGTGTGTTCAACGGTGTGCTTGGCTTCTTCCTCTTACCGTGAGACTCTTGAGCTGCTGCCTCATGGCTGCTAAAGCGAGCCGCTTGCTTGTGGCTTTCGGGGCACTTAATGAGAGTGAACAAAACACATGCTGGGGAACAAGGTGATGTTCATGTTCTCTGGATTCCACACATGTACTGCAAATGACCTGGTCAGTTCTTCCCTTTTGAAGGAATTAGGATTGTATTTCTCAGGTTCACTTCCTTGACAGTCTTAGTCAAATATAAGGAGATTAAATTTCTTGGAAAAATGGGTTCTCCTGAGAATGGGCATTTCTTTTCCATTTTGATTCAGAAGACTTTCACTAAAGACTTGTTGGTGAATAGCCCAGTTGTCTCAGTGTTATGTTTATTGTTCTATGTTCCCTTGATTTGAGTAGCTGCCTGCTACTTTGCTGCTCCACAGTTAGGAAGGTCACACTGTGCTGCTTATGTTCCCAGAAAATGAATGAACACCTCTGGACAGCTACAAAACAAATGCTGGTTAGTTAGAGGTACTTGTTTCTCTGCTTTCAGCTCTGGAAATTTCCAGCCTGGATTTTTTTTTTTTTTTTTTAAGTGCCATCTTTCTTTAAGTATACTTTGAACTATCGCATGAAACTTGTTATCCTTTTCCTTTTTGCAAATGAATCTCATGTGCAGTAGGAAAAATGTTACTGTCTCTTGCCTGGAGGCTACTGAGCAGGTAGAAATCAGAGAGTCTACAGGCAGGATCTGTGGGAGCTTTCCTGGGTAGCAAGTGAGATAAAAACTTACTCTGTTTTTGAAAAGGAAACCACTTTCTAACCCCTAACAATCAAGTAGAAAGAATAATATGCTACCCCACGATTGCAGTATTGGTTTGCAGATTAGGAAAGATAATAATTTAGTGGTAAATAACTCCAGCATCCTCAGGAAGCAGTTGTGTGTAGTGAAGTTGTATATCCATGGTCTTGCTGTTGTGCTTTGATGAAACAGACTTGCAAGCACATCTGGTGTACAGGTACAGTGCAAGTAAGAGGAGAACTAATTTGTTACCCTGAATGATCAAAAGAAACTCTAAGGGTGATTGCTTGATTTTGTAGAGTATTATTTCACAGAAATTGATTAGGTTATTCCCAATGGATAACTTCTGATAGATTTTCATCTTCCCTTTTAAAAAGAGTGGGCAAACATGAAATGAATCACAAATGGACTATGTAATGAAATATCCTTGCTAGATCAGATCAAAGATTCATCTAGGCCGATTCCTCAGTCCTCCTGCTTCTTTCTGCAGCAGCTGGTAACAGTTGCTAAAGTGAAGAATGTAAAGACGACTGCCTGTATTTCACTAGAGTGTTCTGCAGCCTCTGGCAGTTTTGTGCTTCAGGGACACAAAGGTAGTGTCTTCACAGCTGGTCACCCTGTGTGGATTTTCTGTCTGGGCACCTTCCTACCTGCGTCTCAAGACACCCTTCAAACTTTCTGTATATAGAAAATATCACAGGTGTGAGTTTAAACAGTTCAACTGCATCTGGATGAGGGAAAGGTTCTTTTTTGGTTATTTTGGACTTGAAACTTTAATGATACCCCGTAGATGTATTGGAAAAGAAATTCCAGTTTACTCTTCCTTCTACTGAGAGCTCAATAGCCATCTCTCTCAGTTCCCCTGACACACTCTCGCCAGGTTATCTCTTTATAGGATGGAAATCCCCATAAATGATGGGAAATGCCTGTAAAGGCTTTAGGAATGGCCTAAATGTCCTTCCTCCAGTGGTAGCTGGATTGTCTTCACTGTGTTATGCTTCCTTAAAATATCTCGACTGTTACCTGCTATGACAAGGTTGATCAATGGCAAAACTGGAAAAGACAGAGTATTATGTATAGTGTTTGAGACTGAGGATCTCACATGTACTCACTATTGAAAATGTGGGTACACAATTTCTTTAAACAGTATTGTGATGATGCTTTCTTCTTTGTTTTGTATTCCTTTTAAAATAATTCCCAGGATCATTTTGCTCTGGAACAGTTAAAAAGCAGCATTGCTACAGAACTGGTGTTACCTGAGCAGCTTCTGACGAAATAAAATTCAAGGATGTCATTATATGGAAGGTTTGGGTGATTTAAAAAAGCAGCCACCACCACCACCAAAACACGAACAACAAACAAACAAAAAACCCAAAATCATAGAAGTCAAAATACCCAGAAAAAAGCCAACTAACCCAAACCCAAAAAAGCCCACGCCAAGTATGTAATAGTTCTCTGCTCTGAATTTCATCTGTCACTTTTATCGCTCAGTCAGTCACTATTGGATGTTCCTTTGGCAGTTCTTCACAGCTGAAACTGTTACCTCCTTTGTTCCTTCTTAGCTACTCAAACTTTTCTCTCTTTCCATGTACCATTTTTGTTCACATTCTTTATGACTGTGGTGATCAGCTAAGGGCCCATGTATCAAATCAGTTAGCAAGACCCTGAGTTAAAATTTTGTAAGTATAAATTGGATATAATTTTAGTTCTGGACTTTCTGAAGGGTTAATGAAGGTCTTAGTTTGCCCTATACATGTCTTCTGATGTGAGAAAAAGGTGTAACCTGATGCACGCTCAGGTGTATTGAAGGAACCAGAACTAATGTTCATTGTGCCAGGGTGGGCTCGTCTTAACTTGAATGTGATTAATGCCCACACATCTGTTTTTCATTCTAATCAAAATGTAACTAATGCCTCTTTTTGCTTGCTCATCACTAATTTTTCATGGATTCTTTACAGACTCAAAAGTTTGCTATGTTTGGCTAAAGAGTTGAGATCATTTGGGTAAAATTACTTGAATGTGAGCAGTAAATTTCACTCAATATTATTTAGTAAGAGTAATTAGTATAATTTGACAGAAAACAGGTCTTTGCTTTATCAGAAATAACAAAACTCCTCTTTTACTGCGCTTTCCCCTCCACTTGTTGAACTGCTGAAGATGCAGCACTTGCAGGGGTGATTTTCTCTACTTCCTCATGGTGGTACATTCACAAGGCCTGAATGCAAGAATTTTCTGCAGACATTTGTTGAGGAGGCTTTTTGTTTGGAAAGGTCCAGCAATTTGTTAAGCCTGTTGATGACTTTTAATAAGCAGGGTTACTGTAAGAAGGGTCGGTGTGGTATTGCAACCACTCACGTCATGCCTTGTGCACATATGGGGAGCAAATTAAAGTACAGCAATAGCTTTCTACCTCAGTTTGGCCATTTGAGAGAGCTGGAGGATCCATTGTGCGTGGAGGATTAGCTCCATTCAGGTTATGGTTTCCAGGGGGAACCTGCTGAGTGTTGTCTCCTGCCCCTCCACCATGTTTTTCCATCCTTTCAGTCATGTGGTATCTCTGCTAGACTCTGCTTCTTGTGGAATCACCAGAATCCTGGGAGTAATCACAGTCTATGTCCTGGCACAGGAGGGAGATGGACTCCAAGTGCTATAAGATGTTTTATACACTTCTCAGTTTTAACTATAAAAGATAAGCATCCCTTAAAAAAAAAAAAGAAAAAAGATGCGTATTTCAGGTGTGCTAAACTTCTGAGAATTAGTAAAAAGCAATCTGCATTCATCTGTGCAAAATGTGCACGTCCTCCAAATCAGTACAAATTTTCTGTTGAGAGAATTTTTTCCTTGTCCTTCTTTATCTAAACATGTTTTAAATCTCCTGATCTCTTTGTCCTTCTGTTCTTTGCACACTCTGGACAGATCTTCCCATTTCCAGACGGAAACTTGCATTAATTTCTGCTGAAGCTCTGTGAGCTTAGCTTATCTGAACATCAGTCCCTCTGTCAAATATATGCATTTTAAGATTTGCTGGTTCTTGCTCCCTTTCTGCTTTGCAGTGTCTTAGGTTTATGCAATTCAGTCACTGGTACTTGTTCACCAGCAGGCAATGTGCTGATACTTCAGTTTCCTTACTTGGTTGGTCAGTAATTGTGAATTCCCATTTGAAACCCATTTGAAATGGGTTGAAAATCCTAAAGCTGCACAGTCTGTTTTCATGTGTAAATCTGTCCCACAATGGCACAGAAGAGTATGAGGGTGCTGAGGGCAATTAGCAGTGAGTGAGCAGGGAGGGCAGCTGACACATGCTTGTATACAGAGGAGATCACTTTACCATGGAAATTCCCAAAAAGTGTCAGCAAATCTGCTACATATATCAGAAATATAAAGCTGCTCAGGAGGTATAAGCATTACTTTCCACAAGAAAAAAAAATCTGCAGCTTTAGTTTTATGCACAAGGGTGTTTATGGATGTTAAT
>JAOXXN010000395.1:83726449-83747184 GCA_026770055.1 Myrmophylax atrothorax
AGGAGATGTGTCAACTGTCCTGTGTTTTACCCCTTCCTGTGCTCCTACCTGGTGCTCTTCTAGGGAAGTATTTTTTTTTAGTTTCTCCTTGCTCCCAGACTCCTTTATCCCTCTCTTTCAGTCTGAAGGACCTGTATACAAAGAAACTTTCCTGGAAAGAGCATCTTCTAGCTGTGCCATTGTAGCTCATACCTGGGTCTGCACACTCACTATAGAAATCAGAAGAAAGTTTAGAGCCTTTCTGTAATTTGCAGGGGTGTTTCAGCATTTTAGTAGTATTTTTTTCTGGAAACAATCTGGTGAGACTCGAGCTGTCAGTTTCAATGGGCAGGATGGCAAAAGGTTTGAATTTAAAGGGGAGAACAAAAGGGAAAAAGTTCTTCTAAATGAACTTGATCAGTAGAGTTTATTTTATTAGCAAATATGTAGGTACTGCCTTTCAAAGGTAAAAATTGAGTAGCTTTCTTATTATCTGGAGTGGATATGAAGAGCATTGCCATGGAAAGGTGACACACTTGGCTTGCATAGTGACAACTCGAGTGTGGTTGCCTGTTCTTGTGACCAGGGGAGGCACTTGGCAGTGTTGTATTTGATGTGTACATCCAAAGTGCCATTTTTTTCTGTGAGAGAGATGTATAATCTGCCGTGTGCTTTTTGAGCGCAAAATTGGCAGTTTAGTTCTGTTAGGTTTTCATTTCTGAACTGTAGGCATTTGCACTTTTAGCATTGTGCCTTTTGGAGAAAAGTCTTGCTGCAAATTTTTGGTAGATATCAACTCTTAATGGCTGGCAATTCAGGAGACTCCTTAGAGCAAAATCTTCATCCTGGTCATTCATGTCAATGACCAAGTTATAATGAACTTCAGAGCTGATGCTTTTGTTAGAATTAGAGAGGTTTTGCTTGTCTGCAGCTAATTGCTCATGTCAGAAGGGAGAGAAGAGTTGTCTGATTATGCAAAGAACAGTTTTAAGTAATTTGAAAATAAGAGGTCATATGTTGAACAAGGAGGCACTAGAAGTGCTCATATTTAGTTATCAGTGCTTCTCACTCTTCACAGTATGAATTTCTGCAGTAGGCTGCAATGATTAATTCCTTGCTGTGGTTCAATTTTAAATTTTCCCTTTTGTCTGTAAACATTAGAGCTTCAAATCTATCTGCAAAACATAAAATATTCATGCTTATATGCATGCAAATAACAAGAAATCTTTCCCATATAAATTCAGGAATTACTATAAAAGGCTTTCCTTTCAAGCCGTGTTTTTTGTGGTGTTTGGAAAGATGAATCTGGTGCATCAAAATCACTAATGTACATTTGACTTTCAGCATAATTGCTTGATGCTTTGTGCGGTGTCTGTATGTTGTTATTTGTTTCTATTTCCTTAGTTTGTCTTCATTATATTTCATGTTTTACCATAAGCAGCATATCACAAGCAGAGAAAAGTATGTATTTGTAAGAGATGGTGAGTCAGGGTAAGTTTTAGCTGTGAGCTACTAAACAGTTGTCACTGGTCCTGGCTACTCGGGAAAGTGCTTACCTACTTTATTTCCTTCCAGCTAATACAGTGTGTGAATAATTTGACCTTTAATTTGCCTTGTGTATGTCTTGTCCCTGTATGAGCACAGGTTCTGAAGAAGAGCTTGATAGTTTGATGCTTCTGCAGAGGAGAGTGCAACCTCTGGCCATCCATCCAATTTCACACTTCCTAACCAAAATGAAACTTAATTAAAAGAAAAATCAGTGTGTTATGGAAAAGCTAAGGTAACTTACAGTGTTAGTATGCAGCATTGTGCAGGTTACCTGTGTAGCTGAGAGATAAACAAGGATCGTTGTTAGATATCCACCTTTATGCGTATATAATTTACTTTTGTATCTCCTCTGTCTCACTGTCAGCAAGGAGAAAATGTGCTCCTTCAATGACGTTTCATGTCACATTCTGTTTTGCCATCTGATTTTGACATTAATGTTACTGAGTAGCATGTCATGTACAGTTCAGTGACTGAAAAACAATGAACAGGACTTGAAAGTAATAAATAAATTTACAAATAGCATGCATTTTTAAAAACAGATTCCCTTTAAAATGTGGAAAATGAGAATAGTTGAAAGCTCTCTCTAATAGATACTGCGCTGGTTAGGATCTATTCATGCACTCTATTTCTGCTCCCACCATTTTTTCTTTCACACTAACGTATTTTCTGTAGGTTTTTTTCAACTTGTAGAGTTTAGTTAGCCTAGATTCTCTCCTATGTATTCCTGTATTTCTGATGTTAGGTTTCAGAACATAATTATTTAACATATTGGCATCATTATTGAGCAAACTGATAAGAATAGCTTTAATTTACAAAGGGGATCTGCTGGTGGTGCTCTTCTTGTTGAAATCTTGGGAACTCATCTCTGTATTTTGATGGTGTCTGAAAATCACTCAAATTCTTCTTCAGTAATGGCTAAAGTTTTCAGCCTCCACACGGAAAACATATTGAACTGAATGGGAAAACCCCCTGCGTTTTGATTTTGGGTGTGTTTATAGTAGAAGGGATATAATAATTGTTTGGGTTGAAGATAAGAGTAGAAACTCTAAAAACCTTGTAAGCTAGCTGTGGGATAACTTAGGAGTCTGTGGAGTTGCATAGCTCTACAGTGCTTGACTTCCACTGAAACTGGTTGGAAAATACCAGCACATGAAGCTGGGCTGAAACAAGAAGCAATTGTAGCCTGTAATTCAGATGCCAATTTTACCATTTGTGTTAGATCTCTAAATAAAATGGAAATGTTGGAGTTTCAGTATGTGTGTGTATATATAAGCAGACAAAAGGGGAGCTTTTAAGATAATGTGTTGTTATGCTTGAGGACAAAATTTGTTGTAGTTTGAAGTGCCTTTCTCTAATTCCCCTCAGTTGTTTTCTTCAAGTCTTTCACATAACCTCAAGGATGATTTCTTTGTGCTCAGCAGTTCCAGCATCCTGAAGAGATGCAGTGATGCTGCTTTGGGAGCTGAGCTCCCCTGGAAACCGCAGCCTTTATCTTCCTTCCTTGAGGTGGGATTGAAAGATCTTTGATGCCATTTGCATGTCAAACGGCAGCTGGGAGTCCCAGAGCACCCCCTGAAAGGCCTTTGCCACCCCTGGCACAGGGGGCTGTGGGAAAGCAGCAAGAGCAGCTGGGGCTTTGTGCTGCTGGCTTTGTTACACCCTGAGCCCCACCAGCAGTCACCTAAGTGCACCAGGGGCTGAAGGTAACAACCTGAGAAATACTGCAGGCTGTATTAGAGCAGTGCAGGCTGGATTTCTCCATGTAGAAGTTACGCCTTCACTGAAAACAAATGAATGTCAAATTGGTTGAAAGTAGATACTATAAATGTTTCCTTGAAATTTATATGATTTATTAATGGTGATTTTTGAAACAATTTTGGTTCGCAAGTGGACTGTTGGTCTTTTATAAACTTACTTTAGATGTTGTAGAGATGAGCCCATTAATATTTCAGTTATTTTGAAATTGAGACAGAAAAACCAAAAGCAGTTACATAATTTCATAAGTCTTAAAAATCTAGGCAAACTGTTGAATTGAAATATTTAAAAATCTTACTTTCTTTTTGTAAAGTACTGTATTAATCAAATTTCATGGCAGAACTGTGGTATAGGTAAGTTTGTGTCTGAAGAGCTGCTTAGTTCACCAGAGAGGAGTTCCAGCGTCAGTCCTGAACTCACATGGAATTCTTTGTTAGGCTGAAGAAACATGGCTTGGCTGTAGTTTGCAGTCAGAGCTGTTCTTGTGAAGAAAAATACAGCCCACATTTATCAAGTCTAACCTTTCTGCAGTGTGCGTGTAGATTTCCTTAAGAATGGCATTCTGCCTTGTATAGTGGAAGCAATTTTTCTAAAGTTTCAATTAGCTCATAAAGCTTGATGGTTTTCTTTTAGCTGCCAAAACCTTTTCAATTGTGAGTATGCTAAGATACCATTAAAAAGTCTCTGGATTCAAGTCTAAAAGCAATTCAGGTGAAACATTTTAGGGATGTTCTTTGTGAAGAATATTCTTTCACTAGTTTGTTTTTGATCATGAAAGCTTGGAGAATGGTGCTTTCCAGCTTTTTTTATTTTGTTTCTGGGATGATATTTATACTGTGTATTCTAGGTTTTTAATGCAGTGCTGTCCTGTGGGGAGAAAAGAGAGTTTGTATTTCCTAAGACTAATTTTAGACAAGTTAAACTGGAGTAAAATCCCCAAAAGTGTGCACTTGGCCATGTGAAATGCTGATGCATCTCCATTGAACCCGAATAAGTAAAACTTTGGGAGATGCCTTTATCTAAAATAGAAATTAGGAAACACTGTGTAATTCTTGAGCTTGAGTTCTCTGAGTTACTGCATGTAGAACTCAAGTTATTTAACAATAATAGCTGGCTGCTTTGGTGCCTGTTTTCAGAGACATAATCTTCTTCTAGTCAACCATTGTAAAAGCCATTTGTTAATGTTGGTTAAGGAATACAGTATTGCCTGTGGTGGTGGTCAGGTGTGTATCATGTAGTAAGGTTTCCTTGTTCATTGCTTTGGGGTTAGCGCTGAAGGAGAATGAATAAGGAGGAACAAGTACTCGTAACTTTCTCTCATGAAAGATGTAGTAAGAAGGTGTTTCTTGGAGCTACAGTTCCTGGTGGTGGTCTGTTTGATTATTTTTGTATAAAATTTTCATGTGAAGGGAGAGGATCAATGGTGTCATATTTTCAGCTGTGTGTGGTGGGATAAAGTTTAAATGTTGCCTCTCTTGATTTCTTTGGATGAAGGCAAAGACCAGTTTAGCCCATGCTTTTTTAAACAGAGTGTTTTTCTTAGTCTGCAGGTGGAAAGGCCTGTAAGAGGAAAATTTCAGCAGGCTGTAGCAACTTAAATCAGGTTTTGGCACTACTGCTGTCTTGTAATAATATATTTCTGACATATTACTTTTGGCCATTTGATGCTTGAACATAGTTTGTAGTTCTCTGGAAAAAGTGGAAGAAATTTAACTTTGTCAGTGGTTTCAAACAGTGCCCTCTATATTTTTTAAGACCTTACCTTGCCTTCAATTGCTGTGAGTTTTGGAAAGTAGAGTATAGACTTCTTATAATGCTCAAGATCATTAAAATTAATACTTTTTTTGTGGAGGGGTGGGTGCTAATTTTTTAAAAAATATTACTTTAAAAGTAATCATAAGATGAGATGCTTGCCAAGGAAAACAAGGCAAAGAATAAAGGAAAACAAATAATAATAATAAAAAAGAAATACATATGTATAAAATATCTTTGAATGTCAGAGAAAGGAGGTACCTGAATAGCAGGTGCCTCAATAGCAGGTTTTGTCTTAAGGTCTTCTTAGTTGGTGACATTTTGATCAGTACGATTATAATGCTCTTGTAGCATGTGTTGTTTTTAATGTAAAACCTAGTAAGGAATAGTTCTTCCAGCTGGAGAACCCAATCCAAAGGCTACTGAAGTTAGCTGGTCTTTCCACTTGCTTCCCTGAGCTTTGGATCAGACCCTCCAAAATCTGCTTTCAGAAGGTCCAAACCTGAGAAAGCTTTGAAATTCAAGAAGCTGCATTTCTGAGTTCCCTTAAGAAACTGTCAAGGAGATTGTGCTGTCAGAGAAGAAAGGCATTTCTGAACCCTTTGTCAGCAGTGGGTTGAATTCAGCCCTGAGAGGAGTTTTTACAGGGGACTGAAGTGCCCCTTGGATGCTCAATTTAAGACTTCACAGTAACTTGTGTAAAAAATGTTCATAAGCCTACTTGGGCATTTTTCACAGGAGCTGGATGAGTGGTATTTGTGTGTAATGAGAAGTGGGTAACACTTCTTCAGTCTCCGAGGTTTGGGGATTGAGGTGACTTTGTCCATCTGTCTATCTGTCTGTCTGTCTGTCTGTCTGTCTGTCTATCTATCTATCTATCTATCTATCTATCTATCTATGTCATCTCTCTACCTATCTCTTTAGTTAGTTAGTTGGTTGGTTATTTCTCTAACCAATTAATTAATTAATTAATTAAGCTAATTTTTTTTTTTTTTAAAAATGAAAGCCAAAATCATGCAGTTTTTGGATTGCAGGAACTGGAACACTTCATGGAAAGACTGTTCTCTCAGGAGTGAAGTACTGTGTTTCAGTGGGTTCTAATGTTAGTTTTAGCGACATTGTAATCTTGACTGAGTGTGTCTTACTTGTATGTAAAAGTTTATGTATAAAAAAAAGGTTTATCTAAATTTTTGTTTGTAGTAAACCTGGTTTCCTTATTTGGTTTATGCCTCTATGTAATTTTATGCTAAATTCATGGGTTTAGATTTTTCATAATTAGTGTATATATGTGTATAATTTAAACTTAGCTGGATTGCCTGCAATGCACGTTATGTCATTGCTGATGAGGAATCGGCCATGCCACAACTGTGTATGGGGTTCACCCTCTGAAGATGCTACAGAGCCCAGAGTAGCAGTCTGCACCATCAGTTTAAGCTTGTTGGTAGCCTTGCTTTCCTTACCTGTTGTTTGGACACCCCTTTCAAATGGTCCACGGCCCAAAGCTTGAAAATTGCTGCTAAAATGTAGAAATTGTTAAATAGCCTATATATGTATATATAGTTCTCTCTATAGATCTCTATATACCCCAAAGCTCTTGCAGTAGGATGTAAATACAGTGGAGTGTAGCCTAGCTGTGCCCACCCTGGCAGGCACTGGCTGGAGCGGGGTGAGGGGCAGCCAGCATTGTGCAGCATAACGTGAAGACGTGCTTCAGACGCTTGCTGTGATGAAGTTTGGTTTCTATTTGTGGCTGGCTATTGTAGAGTCTGCGTTCCTGCCCAAATCCCTCCGTTTCGCTGGAGTGCTGCTCTTGGGTTGAAGTCATTAGAGAACTGCTTGAAGAGTTCACTCGTACATTCTCTATATAATTTTAGCAGGCTGCTCACATGCTTAGTTATGCCAGGCACGATGCTGAAGAGCATTTATTATCTTTGGAGACCGTTGACATGACAAAAACACATGGGCTGGAAACTGTTCTGTATTCTCATGTTGTAACCAGTTGAAGTCAGCTTTAGATAAAAATGTTCTATCTGTTCTCTTAGTAGTCTTATTTCACTGATAAGTATTGTGACACTGTAGTACATTCGGGGGGTAGGAATGAAAAATAAATTAAATCACACATTTCACTTTATTTCTATTATAATATTAACCAGTAACTAAAAAAAATAAAAATAAAATTGCAACTATTTGTAGGTGTCAGCCCTGGAATATTACTTGCTGCTTTTAATTCCTAGTTCTCACTTTGAAAAAGATCCTCTCATTTTCAGGAATGATGAGAAATATTATTTGTGATGAATGTTCCTTGAGTGCTGACCAATAATGGTCATTTGACTTCACTGTGGAGCTCAAGTCATGGTAATGCTTTAAAGGCATGAAAATTTCAAGTTGTATGTACTAGTCAGAAAGGAGTTAAGTGTCTTTAGTTTCCAGAAAAAATAAAATCTCCTTAGGTGATTTCCAACAAAAATCATGACCTTTTTGGATGCCAGTGTAAAATTAGTATCAGTCAGATAAGGGTGGGGATTGAAACGTTAGGTCATGAGCATTATTTGATCAAGTAGCAGCAGGTTTGATTTCACAGTTTAAGGGCTCCTTGAATTCCCAGATCAGTCTGTTATTTAGTTCAATTCCTTTATTTGACAAACTTGAGTAGGATGTTTTGTATGGATGGATATACTCATGTTAAATACATATGTAAATGTGTTAAAAGACAATGAAAAAGCCAGAGTTTTGGAAAGATTAAACATGTACTTCAGTGTAGTGTTGAAAGAAGAAGCTATTATAATTACAACACCAAGTGGGATTTGAAAATGCCTTTCTTGCCAGAAACAAGAACGAATTCCATTGTATTTTTCTGCTCTTATTTCAATAGGAAGGATTTTTTCTTATTCCTGTGGGAATGGTCATGCTTTTGAGTGGATTGGTCTCTCTTTAATTAAGATCTTGGATATATCACTAACCAAAATTTCTGTGTAACAAATTCTTCTTAGAGAAATTCAGATGCTGTTTATGTGTTTTTATTTCAGTGTGAGGTTGTGAGAGAAGGTTACAGTGAAGATACAAGGTCAATAATGAAGCGTAGGACGTATTTTGTGTTCCTAGGGAAGGGGAAGATATTGAAATAAGTAATTTTAGGCCTGTTTATGTATTTTGGTTTGTTTTATGGTTTACCTTTCATAAATGCAGGATCAACTCTGTGTCTTAAGAGCTTCTAGTCTTCCAAGTGGTTTTAAGCGTAGAGGTTCTGAAGTTATATGGATGCTTCATGAAGAAAGCATTGTGGTTTTTTTACCTTTCTCTTATCATTTTTGCTCCATATTTCCTTAAAAAACCCACCACCAACAAAAATACAGCCCAAACTTGTGAAGTTTTTGTGTACTAATAAGCAGTGAACATTGGTAGTAGGTGCATTGCTCAAGCCTGGTGCACAAGGATGGGGTTTTGTTGCAGTTGGCTTGTTTCAGTAATCTGTGCAGCAGCACTTGTGTTGACAGTAAAGAAAGTTCTCTTTGCGTTTCTTGTCTGCCGTGACAGCCACGGGGCCTGAGTTTCAGGCTTGTCTGTAAGTAGCTTGTGGATATCTAATTTCATTTATTCCTGCTTTGCACAGATTGGAGCCCATTGTGGAGTGTGTGTTTGGCTTTTGGGTCAGCATCATGGATGCGTGTTCTTGCAAAATGAGGACTGAAGTGGTTCCAAGCAGACTGTCTCGGAGATTAATCATCCTTGGTAGTGCTGCACTTCTACGGGGCTTCTGTTGTAGAGACCTGCTTCAGAGTCTGTTGTACCTCCACAATATACAGTGCTTGCCAGGGTGACACTTATATTTAAAATCTCAGTCTGACACAGGGCAAACCTTTTCAAAAAAACTGAAAAAACCCCATGTCCCCATTTTTCTTAGTGTTGGATGAAGTCAGACCCTGGCAGAGGTCCATGGTTATATGTTTATTACATTCTAATAAATATGTGGCTCATCTATACTTAGCTTTGAAAGTTACACATCTAGAATAACCTTCTCTGTATCCATCACTTTAACATTTTTGAAGGTAAATTTTGAAGGTAGCAAGTATTTTGTGAGATAACTTCTATTCCTGTTGTTTACAGACCTTCAGATTCCAGCCAGCCTAATCAGTAGGATGCCCTTGTAGTGTACTCCAGAGGTGTTGCTATGATGCCAGGGGTAGGTTCCTGCAATACTCCAGTGATTTCTATGAAGAGAAGTTCACAGGCAGATGACTGTCTTGACTTGCAAGGAGCAGATGGGCAGCTGCATTGTTGTGGCATTCTCTGGCATGTGTGATTTCCCAAGTGAGAATTGTTACTGAGATTTTGCCCTGAGTACTGAGCATAGTCCATCTTTCTTCACCATGATGTTGGTTCAAGGCTCTAATCCTTTTTAATTCAAGGATCACAGTGTTGTTCTGGGAAGCACCTGTTGCGCATTTCCTGTTTATACCTGTGCCTGAATCCACTGGGTCACCTTGAGAGCTGGGGCAGTAACCAGACTGTGAATAAGAAACCTCTCTGTGTGATGGGTGGTTATTCTATGAGCACAGCCCAAGTGTTCGATGGCATTTTCTGTGGTTGGGTTTCTGTGTTGTTAGGGTGCTATGCTAAAATGTTAATTATACTTTTCTATTGGTTTGTACTGGGATTCTTCCTCTTTTTGTGGCCATAAAAGGCTAAGAAGAATAAGAATATTTTAATGTAATGTAATATAACATTTCAGTGGGAAGAGACTAGCCCGTTCTGAACCCATGTTGACTGTGCCTGATAATTGCATTATTCTCTAAATGCCTTTCAAAGATTTTTCAAAAGCTATTTCAAAATATTTTACATGAAGAAGCAGAAGTTGTGCTAACTACCTTGAATACCCATTAAGAAAACCTGACAATCTGGATAAACATTTTGTCTCTCTGGGACACTGTTATATGTTGCAATTAATGTAAGGTGATTCTTGTAACAGGAGTTGGACTTTGTCAATCCTTGTGGGTCCCTTCCAACTCAGGATATTCTGTGATTCTATGAACACTCAAAACTTCTTGAAAATGTGTTTTAAAATGTCCTGCAAGCTGGCACTGTGTTGTTTGTGGAGGGGTGTGTGTGTGTAATTACACCATCTGCAGGATAAACAAAAAGTTGAGGAAGGGTTGTCAAGACTTTGAATGACCTGTGTAACCTTTCAGTATGAAAGCACATGGAACATTTAAGTGGCCATTTCTTTTCTTGGTCTGTTTACAGATAGCAAAGGGCTGCTTAAAGGACTTCTGAAATGTGGCACTTAGGCTCACTTGTGCAAAGTATTATGATGGAGTCTTTTGTTTACTTATTTATTTTCAGAGTTAATTCTATTTTTGTTTGGTTTGTCTTTATTTTGATTTGGTTTTGCTATTTGTTTTTTAATTGTGAATACTAGGAATAGTTAAGTCTTTGGTTTCTAAGAAGAATTCTGCAAAGATAATTAGGAGTTGCTTCTTCAGGTGTCTTTTTAGTTCTGTTGTAGTTGAAGGAGAAATAACCTTGACCAATTGCTGTTTTCTTTTGAATGTGTTGTTAGCTGCTCACAATTATGTGAAAAGTACTGGAACTTTAGATTCTTGAGGCAAAATATCTTCTGTTCTCAGTTGTTGCATTTTATCCCCTTTATTCTTATCATAACCATGTTTTACTATCCCCTGTTTATCAAGAGGTCCCTTATGTTAGGAAAGGTTCCATGCATGGTTAGAGGCAAAGAGAAGGCAGTAATGACCCTTCAGTGATTTGTACTGAAACTCCGATTGGCCTCTGGTGGGGTTTTATCCACTTGGCTTCTCACATTTAGTAAGTGCATTTTTGAAAAGAGAAAGGGGTTTATATTTTAATAATAAAAACTCAAGTCAGTTTGTTCACATGCAGTGACTTAATTAAAAAAGCTTGGAAGCCTTTACTCCATTTATTTCTGTGGTGCCAGAAACTGAGAATACCCACTTTGTTAGTTGATCGTGTCATCTTCCTGCCTGCAGTAATTCTGTGTGGGAACGGGAACAGTTTTAAGTGTACTCATCCAACTGGACTTCAGAATCAGAGTGTCTGCTTGTCATGTAGAAAGAAAGATGCAAATCCTAACTGAGGTAAAACGATAGGAACAATAGGGGTGTTTTACAATTTCAAACAGTTCTGGAAAATGAAATATTATGTGCCAAGATTTGACACATCATAACTCTGCACTATTGTTCTCCCTCGCTGGCAAGAAGACGAATAAAATGGGGTAATGTGATTAACCTGCCATATAGCTGATGAGAAATCCCGTGAAGTCAGAGAGAAGAGAGGGAGTTTAGGAAAGGAATTCAGCAACACTGCTGGCATGTCTTTTCCCCTCTGCCTGGCTCCATATCAAGGAAGTTGATGAGTGTTTGCACCTCTGTCAATGTAAAGAAAAGTGTACTGAGAAATCCTGCTCACGTTGTATCTGCTACTGCGTAAGGTGAACTGATCAGAAAAAAATTGTCCTCTGAAAAACCTGACAGATGGTTGGAATTTATAATCTATAACAGATGAACCACTCCTGAAATTATACTTCTCAAACTACAACTCTGCTACAGTACTCTAACATCTTTGCGGAGACTAAAGGACTAAACACAAGTGCTAAGTCATTCGCAGGTTTTTGGCAAGTAATTGGTGTATGTATGACAGAGAGAGAGACAATGAGCTCTTGACTGACCATGTTTGGCATCTATTGCAGGTACTTGAGAAACTGAGTAATATTTTGTGCTTCTTCCTGTTAGTTCTCTAACAGTGTTTACTTACAAGGAGAAGGTAGGAGGTACTGTACACAAGCTGGATGTTCACCCAACCCTGCCACTCATGGTGTAATGCTGGTGTGGACGCGTTTAAGTGGGGAGGCACAGCTCAGGTCTGGGCTTTCTGGGCAGGCTGACTTGTTGCCATCAAAAGTGCTTTGAGAATCATGGGCTGACATAGATTCAACACCAACTTGAAATGAAGACAGTAATTTAATGAGCAAGACTTTGCCTTTGGAAAAGCGCACCTTCCTTGTAGATGCATTTGAAGATACCCTTCCTAGGGGAGCATGTGAATTTTTCAAGATTTGTTCTGTATGGAATTTCTTTTCCAGGATCCTTTTTGTATTTCTTGAAAAAGGCTTCAACTACTGCACATAAGCCAACTTTCCTTCAACTTTCTGTGCATTCAGGGTGCTTTTAAAGCAGCTGGCTTTCCAGTGGTCTGCAAAAATGTCCTTGCCATCTGCTGCAAATCCTTTTATATTTCTTATGTTTTACATTCATTGGGAAGACAAATACTGACCTTGGTTTTCCCTGAGTCTCTCTAAGGTTGGTAAAGGAGCCCTTAGCCTGGCCCTTACGCTGATATCGAAGTGATGAAGTGAGTCTACCAGGAGATTCCCACTAGTGCCAGGTCTGCACATCCCTGCTGAACTGCTTGTCTGGTACCTCTCATCCCAGATGTTCATGTAGGGTCTTAGGGAAACATATGCACCATCCTTCGGCTCCGCTGGTGTTTATGGAAAGAAACTTGGGGCCTAACATGTATTTTTCTCTGATTCCTTGTTATTTGAAACACATGACAGTAATTCAGTTACAGACTTTGTGGTAGCACTTTCCATGCCTCTTACGCTAACATAAACGTGCTGGTTTGCAACATGACTTTTTGATCTATATAAAACCAGGAAAGAGAAGGGGGAAGAGCGATGGGAATGAAGGGGAGGAAATCAGGCACAAAGAGAGCAGGTGGAATATGGTTTTGCCTACTTTGTTAGATAACCTTGAAAAATAAAAGAGGTTTTTAGGGGATTTATTGGCCAAGTGCTTGCTGTAAATAGGATGTATTTCTATAACCTGAAGGTGGGTTAGGTGTCTTGCCATTCATGTTCTTAGGATAAGACTAGTATTTCTTCTTTTCTATTTTCTCCCCTCACCTGATGCTTGCTTGAATTAAGGTAGTCTTACAGAACCAGAATGTGCTTTGGTAAAATGTTTTGTGCTTTTATTGTTGCTGCAATATACTGGGGTCTAATTTTTTTTTTGGCTGGTGGGAGAGGTTTGGTTTGTTGATTTGATTTTTTTCTCCAGGAGACATTTATTTCTTCTGTCTGATTTTTCCTTCAATCAAGCCCCAAGACATTATGGGTTAAAAGTCAGACAGCATTTCTCCTAAAACAAAACAGTGATACAATGTGGTAAAAATTGATTGTCTGTGAAATGTTTTTTACTCTCATAGTTTTATAGCCTTGTCCACTTCACTGGTGATTTACGTTATTTCTTAAGAGCCTTAAAATAACAAAACTATTCTACAGATTTAAAAAAAACCAAATCCAAACAAAATCAAAAACACACAAACAAACCCAAACCTTTTTAATTTTCTAATTCTGTTGGTGGCACATTATGGAAGATGTTCAGAGCTACTTGGCTGCAATAGCATCTTGCACCACAAATGGGAAGGTGGTTCAACTGTTGAGTGAGTCATTAGTCTTTCTGCCCAAATCTCGTTTTTAACCTGTGTTCTTCATTAGAGGCTAAATTAACCCTTGGTCTTCCTTTCTTTGACAGCTATTGGACTCCATCACCATTTTAATTTCCTTAATTTTCTCCTTTGTCCAAAAGAACCAAGATTTTGCAAAATAATTTAGTTTCCCCAAAGTAAGGATGAGACTTGCACTGCTGCTGCTTGGCTGTTGCCTACAGAACAGAAAGGGGAAAAACATCTAAACCAAATCCCAGGCCACCGATACATGGTTTGTTATTGTATTGATGGTGTCAATTTCAAACAAAAATTCAAAATTTTGTTTATACTCCCTCCCTTTCAAAAAGATATTATAACAAGTCTTAAAATGCTAGTACACAAATGCCTTTTTTTCAGTTTGTAACTTCACCTCAAAACCGGACAATGTGTGTCCCTGAGTGAGATTTCTCCTGTGAGGGGCAGGACAGCTTGTACAGCTGGAACCTGGCAGGAATTTGGCATGGGATGGCAACCTAAGTCAGATGCCTGCTCTATTGACTGCCCTCAGTAATGTTGCCTCTGGGCATATATATAGGCTGCAAGAGAAATTTCTGTGATTGGTAAGTTTCAAAATGATAAATTCTCTCAAATCACACTTGTTGAAATTTGTCCTTTCATGAAATGTTTTTATGAAGTCTTTGAGGGTTTTCATTGGGAGTGTGTGCAGTACTGAGGAACTATGCTGCTATTTTGAGGAAAATTGAGAAATAAATTCTTACCTTTTTACCTCTATACAACTTCAGTAATATTTCCAAAAGTTTGTTGGTTGGTTTTTTTTAAGTGGTTTAACCATATTTTTGAAAATAATTGCAGAATGGACATCTAGACAGCTCTGTGACTTTGCTAAATACACCTATCAGTTAATTTCTTTTGTGTTGAAGAGAAGGAAGTATTTTGTGTGTCTACTTTCTGAGTTTTCCCTGAGCTCAGCCTAGAAAGCAAACAGGCAGTCTGTGGTATATCTTCATCTTTGAAAAGTATTTAATAGCAGGAAATGTCAGTATTAGCAGAGGAACAAGTAAATATAGAGCAAATGTATGTTTACTGTCTTCAGTGAAACTATTTGTGAGAATCCATTGGAATGTTCAGAACATTTAAATAAAGAAAAACCAAAAGAAGCCGGTTGTGTCAGTACTGTGGTTTTGCTAGTTTTTTCCCCTGACATCTCAAGTTTTAAGATAGCCACTTTTTTGACTTCCAGAATGAGACACTATTCTGCTACATGTTTAGGCAAATTGGGTTTGGGTGTAAACCAATAAACTCTGGGCAGCCCTGGCTTATGCTGCAAGTGGTGTGAGTGAGTGTTAAAAGGACTTTTGTTTGCTGCTTCCTGTGTGCTATTGTATTTGCCACTCAGTGAATAGTAGTCAGGCATAGAAAAGAATAAGCTGAAGTAATGAACAGCAGAGACGTCCCAAAGAAATTGGTTAACGTCTTAAGTAGCTGAATGGCTCAAAAATGCAGGATTGCTATTGTCAGTTTTAATTTTCTCTGGCTGTATTTCACATGTTACTTGCATCAGTCATCATACAGAATAGGACACTGTGTGTGCCTTGATTCTCTGTGACAGTGCTTTTTCTACTTTTGTTTATTCTTTGTACTTCCCCTTATCCTGTCTTCTGAGGTCCAGGCAACACAGAAAGATGCCCGACCTCATAACAACTGTAGAAATTTCATCATTCAGGTCCCTTCTTTGTACTTTCTCTAAGATACCGTGGATCTTTTTGCATGATCCAGGTGATGATGTACTTTGGTTCTCCTTTGGTGAAACATGCTGTGAGGAGTTTTGGCTAATCAGCAATAGATGCATAGAGATAAGATGGAAGCCTGCTGCTGCAAACTTTTTAGGTGATATTTTAATAGTGGTTTAATAGTAATAATAAAATATTTCATTTAGCAGCTTTCTTAAGCTGGTCTCTTCACGTTTAGGAAATACAGCCGAAACCTTCATGCATTAGCAGTGAATGTGCTCTCAAAAAACCAGCCAGGATGCACATAGGTGGCAGGAGTCAGGAGCAGTGGGGGCACTGGGAGAGTGCCCATACCCTTGCACATGTAACCATTAGCCTCTTTAGGCTGGATTGTGGTTATTTTTTTAACTAAAGATGAGCTTATCAGTACATGATAAAACTGTGCTCCTCTGTCTTGTGTCTGAGGTCTGCCTCTGGCTGAGGCTGCTGAAAAGCTTATGGTTAACACCTCTCAAATGTACTGTGCTTGAGATGGGTTTAGATAATCACAGACTCCAGGAACTGATGGTATTTTGAGAAACACAGAAGACCCAGTGTAAATGTTCACTCTTGGTGTTGGTCGGTCAGCAGTGCCAGTACTGCTGTGGACAAGGGGCTTTCCTAAGTCTTCTGTTATGAGTTACTACCAGGCAACTGGTTTGAGTTGTACCATGACTGAGTAGTTAATGTTTTCTTTTTAATTTGCTGAACGTGTGTCAAGTTTTTTTGTCTGATTCAGGTCTGGAGGAAATACAGATTCTTTAATTGTTGATAGTTTAAAGTTTACCAGTATCAACAGAACTCACCTGTGGTTAACTGAGTTGTGGAGTGTTAAGGAAAATAGACTGCAGAACAGTGTGATTTTTAAAAAAAGGAGAGATATAAAAATTAGGGGAACTTTTGGCTTATTATTAAAACACTGAGTGGTTAAATGGGTTTAATGCCATTATGCCAGCACTGACACATAGATTGCATACAGCAGGGACTTAGTATGGAGAAAGGGAAGGTTGACCTCATGAGTATACAGCAGTGGATACACAAAACTTAAGTCTCAAAAATTCATTGTTTACAACAAATGAAGAGGGTTTTATTAGCATATACTGCATCAACTGCAGTTCAGTGTCTCTGTAAAATCATTGCCATGTATTCTACTGACTACATTTTGCTAATCAGTGCTGAAGCTGGGTAGAGGATCTAAGATAGAATGTAGAGTGTAGTATTAGAGTCTCTTGCCTTGTTTTCACTTCATTGTTTAAAATGTTAAACAGCAGGAAGGTTTCTCATGAGAGGCTCAGATTGTCCTGATTTCCAGTTATCTCCAGTGCCATCAAACTGCTAAGCATTATAAAGTAATTTTGTAATGTTGTTTATCAAATTAAACTCAAAGCAGTTACTCTCAAGCTGTTTATCTTGGAAGTTTGCTACTTCTATTTTAGGCCTGAAGCAACATTTCAATTTCCTCTATGTTTCCTTCCATCTCCTAATTGAGTCCATTGCTGTGCTATCATTCTCTACAAACTCTACTTTGAACAATATACTGCATTCAAAGGAAAAATAACAGCAAAATCACTAATAATTGAGTAAATCAGAAATATCTTTAAATCCTAAACATTTCATTTTTAGAAAGTTTAAGTATTTTGCTTTTGGAAGCCTAATTCCAGTGAGATCTGTCCCTAAAACTGAGGTACCTAAAATTTCCCTCAATTTTCCAGCTCTGTCAGGTCTAGACCAATTGAAACAAGTTGTAAAATATAAAATAAAATAATGAAACAAAATCTTTTGTGCAAAGCAGATACAAATCTAGATTCATCCATCCAAGGTGAATGCTCTGACCTACCTTCTGGGTTGTACCTGCCTTGCCCAGTACTTATGTAGGATACATACATAAAGACAAGTATTAGAGTCCTTCTCTGACACCAGTTTCCTCTTTCCTGTCAAGAATTCAAAGATCTCCACAGCACGCCCGTGGAACTGCTTAACTGTGGTAAAACCTTGCCAAACATAGACACAGTTTTGTTGAAACAATACCATACTGTACCAGGAATCAGTCCTTCCTGAAACAGAGTGAAGCGGACCAGCCTCAGTCTCATTAGTTACATCAATGTAAATGTGCCCCTGGAGTAAGAGCTGTACTGAGACAGCCTTTAGCTGACTTAGGACAGAACCCCAAACAAGCAAACAAAAAATAAACACAACTCCACCCCCCCCCCGAAGTATAAATAAAGCCTTAAGGAATACATTGAATTTGAATTTTGGACAAAAGTTTTCCATTCTCATTCTAATCCTCTGAATGAAAATTGAGCTTTAATTTCTGAATAGCCAAATTTTTCAAAGAAGCCTGAAGAACTCCTATGTGATATCTTACATCTCAGATGCAAATTACTTTCTTCATCTAGCAGCTCACTTTTTATTTCTCTGGGCTAATGAGTCGTCAAGTGAGTTTTGAATATTCTAATTGTTTTTTATCTTTTATTGGTGCAGAACATGCTTTTCTGCACTTGCTCTGTGAGTACACTAATAAATCTGGAGAGAATTTATGCAATAGGAAAAGAGTTCACTCTGAAAGTAATCTGCAATTTTTAAAATTATATTAATTTTTAGTTATTTACTGTGAGAAGGGTCTGGATAATTCTTACAGATAGTGCTTGTTCTCCAACTTGTTTGTGAGAAATCTGGTGCGAGAGCAGTATTTCAAATCCCTAGCTGTGTTGTTGACCTCTAATAAAGCCTGTGGATTTGTGGTACTGTGGTCTGTCCCCCAGAGTAAGACCCACTAGATTAAAGTGCATTTATAGTGCAAATATTCACATTTGCTCTCAAAATTCACCTCTGCAAAAGTACTCAACATAATACTCTAGTGTGGATTTTTTCATAAAATCTCTCCAAGATCTTCACTAGCATCTCTATGCAATGCAACTAATGAAAGCTCATTTTTCTTAAAACTGTGTGAATCATCCTCCTTTGCCATAATAACTTATGATTTTAAACTCAGCATACCTGTTTTTAGTATTATTTCAGATCTTTTATGCTTTAAATATTGTCGATTCTGAGTTTAATCGTCATGTAAAAATAGCTTATGTAAGAAACTTTTCAGATATTTTTAACTGATGAAATCAAATTACAGAATTTGGAAGATGGCTGAAACATGGGGAATTTTCCAGTGTGTTGTTCATGGAGCAGTTTAGCAGAAGCACTGCCCAGTCAATGACATCACCACAGTTATTTTAATTTAAAGCTCACCAAGATTTTGTCAAAGATAGTTCCGTTTACACAGCATTTACAGAATGTCACTAGAACAAGGAAATCATTAGTTCATTTTACCTTTAACCACCTACAGGCCAAAGAGCGGTAGGAAAATAGTACTGTAGAACTGCAATCATATATACACTGTAGAGCCTGTTGGCATCCAAATGCTCTCTCCTAAGAATATCTTGAACTGTGCTTTTTTTCCCCAAACAGATGATTCCTCATTGTTGAAATAGATGAAAGCCTGAACATCAAAGAGAAGCAGATACTTAAGGAATAATAAGGAAACACAAGACCTAAGGAAGCATGTGTGTATAAGCTGCAGCAAGCATAGATGTTTGGCTAAGGGCAGGTGGGCTTTTGGTTTTGTGGGAGTGAAAGGACTGATGCTCCTGTGCAGAGTGTTGTTGCCATTTGTGTGTTAAGTGGAGATCAGGGCAGCAGGATATGCTACAAAGCAAGTCCCCAACCGAGGTTGTGCAGTTCCGTTGAACATCTGTGTAGGAGCACACATGTGCAAGCTCTCAGCCATAGGAGCGTTTGAAACCAGATGGAAGGTCTGGTTAATGTTCACATCACCTCAGAGTGTTTCACAGGCGGCTTCTTCAAAGCAGGCAATAGTAGCACTGCGGTGCAAGCCAAGATCTTAGCTAAGTCGCAGCCATACCTTTGATTATTACCTGAACTGGATGGTGCAGACACCTTCTGCCAGTGAATCACAGAATATGCTGAGCTGGGAGGGACCCACAAGGATCACTGAGTCCAGCTCCTGGCCCAGCATATGACTGTCCCCAAGAGTCACAGCATGTGCCTGGGAATGTTGTCCAAATGCTTCTTGAACTCTGTCAGGCTTGGTGCTGTGACCACTTCCCTGGGGAGCCTGTTCCAATGCCCAAACACCCTCTGGGTGAAGACCCTTTTTCTCCTATTCAGTCTAAACCTCCTCTGACACAATTTCAGGCCAGTCCCTCGGGTACTGTCATTGGTCATCACAGAGAAGAGATCAGTGTTTGCCCCTCCTCTTCCCCTCACAAGGAAGCTGTAGACTGTGATGAGATCTCCCTCAGTCTCCTCTTCCCCAGGCTAACCAGACCAAGTGAAATACATGGTATTGATACGTTGAGTACAATTTGCTGTATTTGCCACAGCAGTGTCACAGATCACTTGCATCCAACAAGTTAGAAAGACAAAGCAATGTGATGTCTGTTTCTGCATATACAAATAGGAGTAATTTTACTTACTACTTGAGGTAAGACTTAATTAACATTTTAGAGATGAAGAGCAGGGAATAGGGAGAAACTATCTTAAGTACTGCTCAGAGTATCTTGATACAGAGCCTTGTAAGCCTACATCAGCAGTTTATGGGGAATATAGCTTAACTAGTTGGCATACATAGCTATACTTAAATCTGATTGAACCTCCTTACTTCCCTACCAGCACCAAGCCCTGAGGAACCCAAGAGTAACTATTTCATGACGACAGTCTGGTTCAATTGCTGGTGCAAAAATTTCTAGCGTGCACTTGGCATCAGCTGCAGGAGCCTTGCACAGAGTGAACTGTCTGAAAGGTGATTTGTCCTACCCTGTGAGATGTACATTTAGTGGTGTCAAGAAATTTATTCGCAAAATGGAGATTCTAGAAGTCCCACCTGTTTTGAACCCACCGACTTCGTGCACACGTGCACAGACACACATGTAACTGAAAACACACAACATCTGGAAGACGGCTGTAAATGCCATTGGCTTTTGTGAATGGTAAAAAGATTGGATAATGTTTTATGTGAGCTTCTGATAAAATCACTTCTAAGGAATATTATTCACATCTGAATCATCCATTTGTTTTCATGCTGTTCTCTCTTGCTACAGCTACTTCAGGGCTTTCTCACATGATCTGCCAAAGATTAGTCACCATCCCTGTGACGTTGTGTACAGCCTCCCCTTCTCCCAGGGGCCGAGGGTTCTATTCCAATTGTATTGTGGTGGTAGTTTGGGTCAGTGCTTTTGTTGTGGCTCTTTGGAGATGGGTCTCTGATTTTAGCTGCTGTTTGCTTTAGGAATTGAGAGGGTATAAAAAGATCTGGTTGTGGTAAAACAGCAGAAACATCTGCTGAAGAGTGGGAGGAGGCTGCTAACCAAATGCAGCAGCGGGGAGCTTGCAGTTCCTCCTCCTCCGCTCTCACCGCTAGATGTGAACCTGCTGCAATAA
>JAOXXN010000395.1:83763768-83773877 GCA_026770055.1 Myrmophylax atrothorax
AGCATATATTATGCAGAGTTTTTGGAGATTACTTTTTGTATTGCAAAAGCATTCACTGGCATAGTGTTTTATGTGGTTTATTCTGTATGAGGTATTTCGTTCCTGGATATTCCAGTTATGACTGTGTGCAAGATGCTGCTATGCCTTTTAAAAATCAGAAACAACAAACCAATTCCCTTAAAAAAAACCCAAACCAGCATCCTCCCCACACACTTGAATTTCTTTTACTCTAAAATGTATATAATTTGTATGCAGTCCTACCAAAATGTGTGTGTATGCACATATACACATGAGTAGACCACACCCTACATAATTGCCTATACATATGCACAGAAGCACTTGCATTCATAGATGATAAAGCAATTGCACTCAGATAAATCCTGTATGTAAATTATGTTTCAGTAGCAGCCACTCTGTTTTTGTCTGATTTCTGGAACTGTTGGTTAGGTACCACTGAAGAACATATCACTTGGTAAGTGATACCATCATTATTTATGACATAAAGATACACCCCTGCCTTTGTGGTCTTTTGACATATGTTACTTAAAAGATGGAAATTGTGGATAAGATATTCCTTCCTAAAAGGGTTTCGTTAACACCTGATAATTCATAAACTTTTAGAATCCTCAGAGCTTGGTATAGTGTTGAATTTATCATCTTTTATTAATGACTAGGAATCAAAAAACGTATCTTAGAGCACTGTTATGTATTTTGCAATATAAAAATGTAATGCTCCTCTGGAAAGTTGTTATTAGTAAAACCTTCCAGAGTGGAGGACCATTTTGCTGGAATTAAATGTTGTAAACTATACTTCATTTTTCTGTCTCTTTCCCCAGTCAGTCTCTTTCTTCTGAGACCCCCTATTTGCTGTCACTAAATTCTTAACTTTCAATTTTTTGAATACAGTGAAGATTCAGTGAAAGTAACTTATGAAATTTGCCTGTCAAATATTTATTTAAACTGTACTTATGTGCAGTGAATGAGTTCACAAAGGGAGCTGTATTTGAGTATCTGACTCTTTTGACAGCTGAAAGATTTCTAGCAGTGTAAATGCTACAAGCTGAAACATCAACACATAGCACTGCAGTAATGTAGATGCAGGACTGGGGGAGTGGCTGTGGTGGTGCTATGGAGAAGTCCTTGGTATGAATGAATCTCTTCTAATTCAAGGAACCATTAAATGCTTTCATTGTTGTCATATAAATGGTGAGGAGGGGGTTGATAATGATTAAGATACAAGGCATACTCTTGAGAACCTAATGTCTTTTCTAAATGTCTGAAAATATCTAGGATGATAATCATTACATTGTTAGGAGAGGGATTTATTTTAATCTCTCTGGATTGCTCTATGTAACTTGTAGATAGCACTTCAGGCTTGGAGAATGAATTACCTGTGCTTGTCTCCTGGAGAATGAAATACACAAAAGAAAAGTAGCTCTTAAGACTTGCATTTTGTCTGTTGACTGGACTGCCTTCCTGAGGTCTGGTAGTGGGGCAAACATTGGGATGTTTCACTTTTATTTTTGTATTTGAGGTGGCTGAAGATATCCTGCAAGTCCTTTCATGTAGAGAAAAAAGCTTCATTTTGCAGTGGGCTTAGTTTTGCTGGCCGGAGGTTGAGAATTCACTTGGTTTTCTCCATATGTTTACTAGCCTGAATAAAATATCTCGGTATGTGAGAATTAATGTTTGCTCTGGTGCTTGATCTCAGACTTGGTCAATGAGGGAACAGGTTTTGCCTCGTCTCTATCCTAAGACTCCCCCAAACAAATTTTACTAAAAAGTTAAAATTCAGACCAGTAACACTGAGTCACTGGAGATAAAGCTTTTCCACAGATGTATCATATACCTCCCTTATTCAGATTTCTTTGTCCAGCAACAGTCTTGTTCCCTTAGCTGACCTGAGAGTGACCTTACGATTAGCTTTATTTTTGAGGAGAGGGTTAGTAGTAAAATATTTATGTGCAAAACCCACAAACCAACAACCAAAAAAACCCACCCAACCAAAACAGCTTGTGTGATTTACTCCCATTCACTGAATTTCTTATGACTTTTGAGGGCAGAGTTATAGCTGTCAAGTTTCATTTAATTAAACCAAATTTGACTTTTTCCCTAGGGCCTCTCAAAGAAGATGATAGTGAAAGTAAAAAGCTTCGATTTAGGAATTTCAGAAGGTTAGGCTAATTAATAGAAGAATTCAGAGTCATTACAGCTTGCAATTTGTGTAAGAAATTCCTATTTACTCCATAGTATTATTGTTACTTTGATTGTATATTTCTGGACACTAGGAAAGATTCTACTGCACTTCAATGTTTCGAAATGAATCACTATACATTTTGTTTAGTAAGATCACAAATGATTACATACCTAGCTGAAAAGAGAAGCCTCGGCTTTCTTCAGGAGTACATAAATATTGGAAAGACTTTTTTTTCCTCTCTGTATTTTCTAAAAATTCTTTTGCTAAAAGTTCTACAGAGAAGCTCCAAAACTCTTAGAGATTTACTGGTAGTTATCCTAAGAATGGTAAAGATCTGCTTGTATCATGACTGCCCTTTTATTTGATGTTGAGTGCTTATTGGCATAGACCCCAGACACTGACTGAAACTCTACATGTGAAACCAAATAATTACTCCTGATAGGGATAATATATCAGCATTAGGACACTGATAGTGGTAATTCTCCATGTCATTTAGATAATTGATAACAGCACTACAGCAACTGATAAATGATTAGCTTAAGTCGTGAAATGAGGCACATGTGTGTTTTCCTAGTTAGGTATGTGAGAATTGCAGTTAATTTTTATTTATGCAGGCGTGTAATGCAGACAATGATTTAGATAATAGATTTAGTGAGACAGGAAGAGAAGAATGTTTTTTTCAGCTCACTGCTAAGATGCTTTTTGCTTTCCTTCAGTAGTTCAGAGTGTGTGGAGAGAAGAGGAAAGTTCTACAGGCCTTACAGATATGTCCCTGAGTAAGATAGTAGTACATACTCCCTTCTTCTTAGACTTTAGTGAGTTTCCAGACACTCTCATATTCAAAGGATGCTCTCTCTTATTATGCTCCTTCTGAATCTCAGTTGGAGGGGAAGGGGAAGGAAATGCCTGTCTTTCCTTCTTGCTTTTGCTAAGATTTTGGACATATGAAAATACCCAAGGAATGGGATTAGAGCTCTCTCCTCTCCATAAATCCTCCTCATTTGCCTGTAAATCTGTGTCTGGTTACTGTTCATGAAGATATAGTAAACCATTATCCGTCATAATCCAATCTCTTATCTGTGAGAGATCAAGATGTGCCTCAGGATGCTGGCTGACTATCCCACATCTGTCTGTGATGGAGGTCTTGCAGCTGTCTCTTGAGCAGCTGGGCTGTGCAGCTGTCAGGCTGCAGTGCCTCCACTCTGATTTAATATGGCAATTCTCCTCTTTCTCAGTTTCAGCTTTGCCTTGCATTGTGAATTGATTTTTCACTTAATTCTGAAATGATGAGCAATATCATGTATAAAATATTCATCAAGCTTTCCTTAATTCAGCCAGATGTACTTCCTCAATGGAAGCAATGAGCCAGAAATAATGAATTTATTACCAAAATAGAAAATATACATTTTGCCACACTAACTGCCTGCTTGCCATACACTTTGAGAATGGAAACTGAGTGTTTTGTATGCCTTTTGCTCCCTTGTAAATGATTTGTTTTGCTGATAGTCACTGATTTTTGCTGTGGATTTGAATGAGTTTATATGAGGAGAGTGGTAAAAAGTGCATGATAAAACTTGGCATTGAGCCAGGAATGAATGTTGTTAACAGGGGGTTTACCTTCATACCCTTTTTTAATAAATATTTTCTTCAAAAGTTTGGCTGGTTGGGCTTTAGGAACCCAGTCTGAAAGTCTGTCTGTGTTTGATGAAAAACAGGATATCCTGTAAGAGATGAAGAAAAAAATCACAGTGAAAGAAGTGATGTGGAAGAAAAAACAGATTCAAACAATTCTTTCAGCCACCCACATGTCACAGCAAAGCTTTAGGATAGGAAAGAGATGTTGTGGAATTAATGCACTCTTGCTCAGACCTTGGGAAAAGCCATACAGGTCATATTGTAAGGGCTGTGTAGATGCTTGTGGGCCCAGCTGAGGAGTACCTTTCTCTGCCCTTAAGTTACTGGTACTGCTTCGACAGTGCAGCCCTGTTGAATGAAGTTATGAGTATTAAAGTCGTAATTTTGGCTGCAGAGGTGGTTTTTGACAGAATCACTGCTTTTTGAACAACTAGGGGAGAGATGTGTAAAAATGGTGTGCTTAGTCCAAGCCACCCAAAAGCGTAATTACAACTGAAACAGAGATGAGCAGTCAGAACAAGCTGTATAATCCTTTCTTACACATCTTTTGGCTGCTGGAAATGTGGTCAGCCACCATAAATCCCATTTTCTATAAAGATAATAAGTAGAACTCATTACAGCTTTTTGGCTGTTTATGTTTCGCTGCTGGCTATCGATATGTGACAAGGCAACATTAATCTTGTCTCCGTCGGAGCCAGAAGAAGCAGACTGCACATGGGCATCCAGAGGCTGCAGAGGAAGCAGAGAAATACACACACTGGAAAAGGTGGAGAGGTCAAGTTTAGCATTCAAACCCTGCTCATGACTAACTTAAAATATTACCCTTCAGCTACAAAAGACTGGACTTCAGCAGCAAATTTGACCAGACGGACCACACAATGAAGTCATCAGTGCTGAGACCCACCAGCTTGAAAAAACAACAACCCCTGGTGTTAAGACAAATGCTTTGAAGAGTGGTTGATATTAATCAGGTGGTGCTACTGGTTTGGAGTTCGTTAGTCATTCTTTATGAATAAAAATGCTGATAAAGGACACAATAACATTACAGAGCCAAGGCAGTTTTGTAACACAAGAAGCCACAGATCTGAAACCTACTTAGAGAGAATTGGTCAGGGTCCATTTCAAAATTCCTTAAGCCAAATTCATCTCTGGGCTAACTCCTTTGAAGTCACTGGGGTTACACAAGGAATTAATTTGGCCCTTTGTCTCTGTACATTAGCAGCAATCCTATTCACCGTGCTGGAGGTTTACTGTTTCAGTGTGGTTTCCTCAGAGGAACTTCCAAGACAACCCATTGTGTTCCCAGTGTGGGCAGCCCTCATCTTCCCTACCCCGTCTTCCCATCTGTTTCTTAATTGCTGTAACTTCACGTAATATGAAAATATCTCCTTTTTTGTTTCTAAGGTTTGTCTAGAACTGTATTTTATAACCTGAATCAAATTTCTAACATGTCAATGCTGAGCATGGCTTTGGTTCACTGAAAGAAGTAAAAGTCCTGGCTGCCCTTGGACTGTAGGCACAGCTGAATCCTGGAACCAAATTGATTGAAAATTAACCCAGAAAATCCCTGTTCAGCTAAATCCATTACCTGCCCCTTAGCAGAAGACAATGTGATAGCACAAATGGAAGGCCGAGAGCTGGCTGGAAGTGACTGTGCTGAGCGGCCTCCAATGCCCTTGGGTGGCCCTTCTGCATCTTGGAAAAGGGGGAGGAATCTCCAGCTATCTGCTTTTTTTTTGCATCTGTAACACTGTTGAGGTCTGTGTGTCCCTTGTCTCTATCAGTGGCTGTTAGAAGGGATGACAGGAGGAGAAGGGCCTGATGCGCTAATGGTAGGGCAGAGGAGCTGCTGGCAGCTGATGCTGGTAGTTCTGGCAAAGCCAGTGTTCAGGGGGGTTATGTGGTAAAGCCGTGGGGTCTTAAGGGAGAGAGAGAGAGCTGCTGTGTCCAGTGGTCTGTTTTGCCTGTGGGTGATAACATCTGAGTCCCACTTGAGGGATCTGTATCCCTTAAGCTGTACACCGACCCAATAGGTGCCCAGAGTACACACCTGTGCCCACAGGTCTGTGCCCAGCTGCACAAAGGTACCCAAGTGAATGTGCCCTCTGAAGAGTTAGGAGAGCTTATGTCCAGCACCCTTCTCTCTAGGAGATGGGTCAGATGTCTATGCTGAGCAAGTGTCTCTGATCATCTAAGGATTTTTCTGCATGTGAGAAAGAGAGATATAAGCTACAAAGATAACAGTACCAGCATCTAGCATTTCTATTCAAATCCTCCTAGAGATTCAAAACATGAAAAATATGTAACAGCATAATTTTTTTCTCTGCTGAATGTTGCATACAACTGGAGGGGAGGGAAGTTTTGTGTTGGTATATGTTTTTAAAACGAGGACAAGCAATTATGAATACTGGATTAAGTAATTTTTCACCTTTTTCTCTCTAGCTCTTTCCCTTTTCCTCCTGTTTTGTGGAGAAGTTTGTCATTCAGTGGTCAAGTCGATGAGTCTGACATCCATCTGCTGAGGGACTGCTTTTGTAGAACCAGACCTAAAGTCTGGCCCATAAATTACTCCCATATTTAACATGACAGACAAGGCGGTTGGGTTGTCTGAAAGTAAGATAATATGATACTTTGAGGAGCGGAAATACCCACTGCATTGCAAGTTAAAAGTTGGAAGTTTGTTGTTTTGTTCTGTTTGGCTTTTCTCATAGAACATTTTAAAGCATAACAGGCTGCTACTTAAATATTATTTCTCAATATATGTTTTGTTGAGATACACTTGCTTCTGACAAAGGATACCTTGGATTATAGTCTTGATCCTATGTGAGGCTGCCCCGAGAAGTCCATATATTTTCTCTTCAAGGAAATATGCACTTCCAGAAATATGTCTTCCAGAATAGCAAGTGATGATGCTTGAAAATGTAACTTGTCCTCTTAACAAACAAGGAGACAACAACAGCATATGGTGTCAGAGGGAATTACGAGATAAAAGTCCACTCTGTAATCAAAAATTCGTAGTAAAAGTCTTAACATCTTAGTCTAATTATAAATTTTATTTCCATCTGATTTTCACTGGACTATGGCAAGTGGATATCTGCTTTGAAATTATTTTTTTAATGTGTATCATTCAAATAAAATGGGTGAAAGGAATATGGAGCTGAAAAGTGAAGTCCTTCAGGCCTTTTTGGAACAAATAACATAATCTGTTCCAATTATTGAATTAACAGATCCTTTTTTTCCATTTAGTCTTTTCCTCCAGATGAAATTGGTTGGGCTCAGTCATTCATGGATGTAGGTAAATTGTTAGGAGTAAGGCACACTTTCACTTACATCCTGTAACACTGTGCAAGTAAAAACAGGAACTTATTTTGTACATGTTGAAGAGACAAGGCAGCGTGATTAGGAGATGATTAGTTGTAGGTCACTCAATGTGTTGTTGTATTTCACAGTGACAGCCTGAATTTTCTCCTGATGAACATGCTCCTCAACCTTTGAGGCCCCTGATGGGAGAAGCTCGCTGGTTGCTGCCCTTCACAGCCCACACACTGCAGGATGCTTTCTCTGCAAGAGAGCCCTGGTCCCATGCCTGGAAATGGTGACCTCCTGTCTTAGTGTCCTGAAACTATGGTTTAATTCTTACATCTGCATTCTAGATTTTCATCTTTTGGTCAGCTTCATAGAATGTGTCTTGACACAGAGCTGAAGAACATTTTCAATCACACTGCTGCCCAGTCATGACTGCATTTCTGCCCTATTGCAGAGGATAGTGGTAGTTGACTCTTCCAAGTTTTAGAATTCAGATATGTTTAAGGCAGAGTACAATTCTAGGATGTCTAAATAGTACAGCAAATGTTACTGGAGTATTTTGAAAGTAAAGGACAACCACTAAAAGGTATGATAAAATTTCTGTTGATCACACTTTCAGTAGGACAGTTCAGTTCTCACGCTTGATAAGCAGCTCCTCGCAGTGCTGGCCCATGGAGCTCATTCTTGCAGAACTGCTCAGAGCCTGGACTAAGTGGATGCCTTCTCAAAGGAGCTGAGCTGGCTCTGGTTCAGTGCCTGCTGCCCACTGGATTTGGCGTACTTGAATCCACGGCCATCACTGACCGCACCAGTACTTGCTGAGGTTTCAGTGTGTCTTGGGGTCACACATTGAGATACATGCCAAGGCATGAGCTCTGTAGTCTTTGCTTTCCAGGTAGGAGCTGGTGTCTCCCCATTCATACGTAAACTATGCAGACAGCAGCATTCCTTACATTGTATGAGGCATTAGTGCACTCTCCCTTACAGCTTCAGGATAAATACATACCCCAGGTTCAAGTTGCAGCAGGTATTAAAAAAATTACATGAGATCCCTGGAATCATATTTATTAAGCCCATTTGCACATGGTCTTTAGAAAAGTATATGAAAGTTAAGTTAAAGGCTCACATCCTCAGTTTTTTTTAATAAGAAAATACAAAGGGGAGTGAAAACCAAAGTCTCCCATTGCCATCTCTGATTTTAGTGTTTATAGCATGGTTTGTCAAGTTTTGTGTGGGAGTTGCAGTAAGTTGCTCTTATTTTATTTTGCATGCATGCTCTGCAGAATATTTTTATTGATATTTTATTAGGCAAATGATGGAAGGAACTTGAATATAAAATAGATCTGCATAAAATAATATAACTTCATCAGGGCAGCATAATGGTGAAGAGAAAATCATTCTTGTTACCTCAGATTACTGGCATGGAAGTGTAATTCAGTGGAACTGATGTATGCAAACCTGTGGGTATTGGCCTGAGACCCAGTGGACCTGGATTAACATTCATGAAATACTTCCCTCACTGGGTCTTGTTTCAGGCTGTACAGGGACAGTGTCTTTGCCTGAGAAGTGATTTAATATATGCTGCTTTCCTTCCTGGGTAACAATTATTTTTATTTTTAACAAGTCAAAATTATGCTTCTTGAGAAAACAAAAACAATCAAGGCAATAACAGCTGAATTAACAAATTCCTACTTTTCTGTAGAAGCCAAAGGTGGAGAAGCCCAGGGGGATGCAGCCTATGTACATTCCCTGCCAGGGCACCATATCAGTGTGTGAAACTCCATTATCAGAACTGCAAGGTTAAATCCAGTTTTCAAAGTCTAATCTTATTTATATATGGCATCTTGATGCAAAAGCCTCTTGCAATGTGAACTGTTCTGTTTTTTCTGAAACAATCCTTTGTTCATAAAACATTTAGAAATTTATTTAGCAAAGTATTTTGCCCATATCCTGCTTCTTGCCTTATATGGCTCTTTTGCAACTACGTGCTAGATTGAAATCTTAGACTATGCTTTGGTTGTAACCAGAAAAATGAATAGTTCTTATCTTTTCTGGAACTGACACTCTGTTCTGTAGCTCACTCTATAGTTTTTGGGAGAAGCTATTAATCTCCTTTTTGTACTCTTTTTATTTTTCCTCCACACTTGCACTGTGACTTTTCTGGACCCAGTCTCATGTTCTGCTTCTCACACACAAAAATCCCTGTCTCCTTCAGCAAAAGATGTGCAAGCCCAAACAGGGTGTTAAATCTTAAAAGCTCTTTGCTTTATTTTGTTTATTTTATAGGGTTTTTTGCAGTCATTTCTTGCTGTAGAACTGAGAAACTTTTTCTCATAATTTATTTTTATGTTTTAATAAAAGTTTTTACTGCTCTGACTTAAAGCAAAACTTGAAGGAGGATGGTAAGAGATGTCTTAGAGGACAGTAGTTTCAAAACTATACTACACTCTATACTCTATATTAATATATTATAGTACACTATAGCATAGTATATTTCCTTTAGTTGACAAAACCAAATGTTAATACAAAGTCAATGGCATAGTAACCTTTGTAATGATTAAAATCAAGAGAAAACATGTTGAAGTAATCAGCTTATTTTGCAACATTGTACACTAGAACAACCAGTTTTTGTGTTCAGGTATGATCATTTGATTAAATTATCATTCCTAAATAATCCCAGTTTAGTTGTTCAGGTCTTATTTTGGTGATTTAGACATGTACTCTATGACAGAATGATATCCAAGATGTAGCTAAACCTTGTGAAATGTTTTTCATATTTTTTTTCCAAGTTTTGATGCCATGTTCCAGCTTTCCAAAACACAATGGTCAACTAATATCTTTAAATGGTGGACCAATGTCCCTTTTTTTCAAGAAATTTATCATTCTAGTAAGTTTGTAAAGAGTTTAGTTGCTCCTATAATCGACCACCCATACATACTGTCAACCAATGTCTTCAAGTAGTCAACTAGTG
>JAOXXN010000395.1:83796356-83813202 GCA_026770055.1 Myrmophylax atrothorax
GGAGTTTGCTTGGGTCTCTCCTAACTCAGATATCGCATCAACATTACACTCTAGGTTTTTCTCAGACCTTAAAAACTGGAGCTCTGCCCATTTTAAATATGAGAAAACAAGCAAAAAATAGCTAAGCAAGGATTCTGGACTAATACTTAGTCTGCACACAAATGGTATTTTTGACTTTGGGGCTTCGTTCACAATTACAAGTGCTGAGGAATTTATGGGTCAAGGCACAGCCTGCTTGCAGATGTAGGATTGTGTTGGGGTTCTCCAAGTGCATGCCAGTTCTTCACCTCCAAGATCACTTTCTTTGTTATTAATTCTGGTCTGGGAGAAAGGATTGTGAAGATACTTAGGGTATAAATGTAAGAGCCAGTGAGGCAGTAGGTGGTATGTAAGGAGAAACACGTGCATGCAGCCAGAGGCATCTCACTTGAAAGCTGCAGCAAGAACTTACCTCAATGGGATTAGTTTGCAGCTGGCAGAAGATATCAGTCGGGATACTAAATAAGAAGGTCCCAGTGAGACTTAACAAGCACTTTTAGTGTGAAATGAAAACTTATCCAGAGTGTATTGGCATGCTTGAGAGTTGGCACAGCCGCAGTTGCTGCCTTTCATGGAACATTGTTTTCTCATGCAAAGCACAAATTCTGCTAAAATAGAGGAAATGTTCCTGACTGTAAATGCTCTATTCTCCCATCATTCTTGCACAAAGAGTGCTGTCTAGGGAGTTGTGGTTGAATTTACTAAGAGTTCAAATGACACAAAACACAACACTGAATTTGTAGCCCCAACAGTTGCTTTTCATGACATTAAGAGAGAAGGATACTGGAGGAGATAAGCCTTCGGTGCTGGTCATCAGTTTAAGGGTGGTCAGTACCAGTGAATTCAGCCTACCAAAAACATTGAGTTGTCCCTAAGATTGTTCATCATTATTCTTAAGAAAAGCTCATATCTTCTGGGGAAGTCTGCTAAGAAAAAGTTATCCCTATACTATATATATAAATATCTACATATTTATTTGCAAAGCTGCCCTTTTTTTTCCATTTGGGCTAGGGAGGGCAGGGAAAGAAGGTGGAGAGACTCCCTTGCATGTTACCTTGCATAGCTACTGCCTTTGCCAAGGAAATTTTGAGACTAAACCTAAGGATTTGCTTTCACCAGATCCCCCATGTGGTGCAGAGCCTCCTGCAGCCCTACCAACATGCAGGTCTCAAACACCCTAAGCTATCAGGGTGGTTGAGCAGGAACTGTCCTGTTTGTCTCTCACATTAGAGCTTGGAGGCAGATGGGCAGGAGACCCTGCAGGCTGTGCATGCTGCAGTACAGCAAAAATGGACTGTGCTGTCTAGTTTGTTACCTAGTGTTTGATCAAAAAACCATGCTTTTCTCTCTGATATTGAAACACCCTAGTTATTTGTAGGAAAGATCAGGGATTTTATCTCATCATTTTAAGTAATTTTATCATTCCTCATGAATGTGCCACAGTAGGCCATGCTGAGCATGAAATCAGCCTTGTAAAGGATACAGCTTGTTCCCCTTATGGCAGTAAATGAACACTAAAAATGGACTTCTTTTGTTACAATAGCTGAATCCCAGCATCCGTCAAAGTTATATTCAGATACTAATACAAGATTTCACATTTCTGCTTGGCGAAGGAAATGGGCATTTGATTGGAAGTCTGCACCGCAGAGCTTTTTTGATCCCTCCTATACCTTCCCCTGCACTTGAGTTGCTGGCATCTGCATTGCAGTAATAAGTGAAATTTATAAAATATATTTTCTTGGAAGCCATCTCCTCAGGATTTTATTGTACCAATTCCAGATCCCATACAGCATCCTATATCAGGTCCTCTCTGTAAATTACATCACCAGAAAAGTTTCACGTGTTATATGCATCTTCATCTAATAGGTAAAATCTGTGCCTGCATCAGCATAGGATAATCAGATTGTACTGGGCACGAATGCCTAATATGAGTTTAATGTGGATGCCTTGGTCTCAGCTGATGAGTAATTCCATTCCATGTAATGCACTGATGTTTATGCAAGTTACTAGTTTAAAGCTGTCCTTGCAATTTCAGGGAAATGCTTGGTCTGTGAATTGTACCCGTAATTTTCCAAGCGGCCTAACAATTATACTGGCACTAACAGGCCTTAGTTGTACTAATGATTATGGAGCTGACAGAAGATCAGTGCACCAACACTGGGTTCAGCACAGATGAAAGCAAAACTGATGGTCAGGATGGAGGGGGTTGGTGTCAAACCAAGGCAGTCAGTGAAACAGGCCAATAATCCATATTGAACCAGTGGAAAACAAACAAAATTAAGTAGTTGGCAGAAAGCAATTCACAGATTGAGTTTTCTTAGCCAGAGGCAGGTAGCAATGATCTAAATTTATCATTGAGTCATTTAAAATATGTTTGTTTCTTCTTCCAGGAGCCCTTCTCTACATTATATAAAATTGATAAAATTGCCTAGGGTGCCAGTTGTGCAAATGGAAATGTTTGCACTGTCTCCAGAACTATGCAAAATAGAAGAAAAATTCTGCTTTCTAAAATATATCACAAAGGACGTGAAGGTTTCATCGCAGATCCTGCAATCATATTAAGTACTAGGAAAACCTCATTTTTGTCTCTCAACAAGATACACAACCATCCACACACTTTTCAGTTGGGGGAATGAGGATCATGAAAGAAACCAGTGTTTTAGAGAACCATTTTTATGATCACCAGATGGGGAAGGACTTTACATTTTAATATTAGTGCACATCTAATCCCAGCACTGTCAATGGGATGTAAAATGCCTCCTAGACAACGTGATACATGTGGTATATGTCACAGAGTGACTAATGTGATGTAATGCAGTAGCCACTGTATACAGGGAAGCCTCCCATGTGGCTGTAAACATCTGCTTTTGTTATCAGTGACTCTGGAGTCATCATAGTTGGCAAAGGGGAAAAACAAAACAAAGGTTTGCAAAAGAGACTTCGGGCTTTCATCTTTGTGGGAGCCCCTGAAGTGAAATGCCCTTTTGGGAGCACATGGATTTATAGATGTCCTTTCTCTCTAGGTATAAAGTAGATCCCTCTTCCCCCACCAAATGGTTATTCTTAGTCAAAGGGTCCCAGATTCTTCACACAAATTACTCCATTGAAGAGCTGATGAACAGCAAGTTTTTGTAAGTGCGTGAGAGAGAGGGGACAGATTTACAATACAGAGACATCCTGATTTGTTTTAAACTAATGCTTCTGCCCCTGCTAATGATTCCACTTGTTGCTGGCTACCTGGATCCTCTGACACAAAAATCACAGCTCACTTAGGCTGTTGAGAGTGGTGGTATGTGTGGTGTGGGTCATCAGGATTCCAGCTCCAAGGGAGAGGCTCCTAGTGTTGTCTGACATGTTGCAGCACAACCCAGAGCACCTTCTTTTCCAAGGGGGAGGTGCCAGGGTATTGACTCCAGCATCACTTGGGTGTATGCCTTCACAATCCTCACTTCTCATCTCAAATCTGCAATGCCTGTGATGCCTAAAATTCCTGCAAAAAGGCACCCAAAACAACATTAGTGGAGAAAGAGAGATAATTAGCCTTTATTGTAAGCTTCCAAGGTGCACACTGAAGCATGCACACCCTTGATCAGGGATGTTACAGTTTTTATAACCTCCAGCATTAGCACTTATGATATCTATAGCCAACCTGGGGGTACCAATTTCCCTTGGTGCCCACTCATAAAGGTCCTCACAACTGTCCCTTAGAGAGGCTCTGGGCCCTCTCTACGGTTTTGTCTCAAAGCTGTCTTGCAGGTATTTCTTCAAAACAGCGTGTCCTTGGGAGAACTCAGGAACGTGAGAAAACATTTTAGTGACTTCTAACACCACTTCATATGTGAGCAACCCAGGAAGACCTACATAATTCTAAAAATCTACAAAACACATACTAAAACCTTAGGCATCACCTGTGTCCCAAAGGTAAACCAGTTTACCTCTGAGACTGAATTGATGAAGCACCATTTTCAAGCACGGTGTGTGTACTATGGTACAGTGGTCACCTTTGTGAAACAGCAGGTGAAATTTTCATCAACTTTAATTTACAAAGTGGATCCTGCAGTCGTGCGATGGCTCTGTCCAGCTGTGTTGTGTTGTCCCATGCAGTCCCAGGAGAGAGAGACAGAAATGAGCCTATGTCATTTACCTCCTGATAGCCTTGTTGCTGGGGCAAGGGTAGGGAGATGTTGCTGCTACGTGTGAACAGACTTGCTGTCTTCAGCAGTTGGAATTGTAAGAGGAGTGAAGTTAGGCTCTGGGAAATTACAGCTCTTGGTGCCTGAAAACCTGCAAAATGTTTTTAACTGATGCTACAATCAAAATATTCACCTGTCATAAACTCCATTTGCAAACTCAGGCACAGGCACAATTATGGAAAGTATTTGCCCCTGTAATCTTCATCTGTTTCATTTCTGTTTAAAATTAGGCTTTCTGTCATTTTGATAGTACGTGCTGACAAGAATTTTGTGGGTACAATATTTTAATGTTTGCTGCTTCTCACTGCTTAAACAGTAAAATCATCCTGAATCCATTGCAATGGAGTATAGAGATGGAAAGTATGATCTAAATTTTAGCCACCTCATCAACATTTCGATTCACTAATGCTATAGGTATTCTTATTTTATGTATATTGTTAGTTTATAGATACATGTGATGTCTAATTTGAATACAGACATGTAATTAAATTGACTCCCTCTTTAAGTGTTTTGCCCAATCATTAACTCAAGAACCTATTCTCATTTTTATGGTATTGCCCTAACACTGTAATGCAGTCAGAAACCTCTTTAAAAAGTACTTTTCATGTCAATGGTTATAACTGCAATTAGATAGAACATTTTTCAATATCTTTTTTGTTGTTTGTTTTTTTAACTGTGCTCTTACCCTTTTCCCTCTGCTTTCCCTGAACACATGTGCATGCACGTCTTCTTCCTCATCTTCATTTCTGTTGGATGTAATTCTTTCCGGGTAAATCCTGTCTCTTGTGAGCTTTTTTTGATATATAGGCTCTTTGTTTTAAGACAGCTGTAGTGTCAGGCCCACCCACACTGTGCTGTCCCCATTGCTTTGAAGCCAATATTTCAAACATAAAATAGCCGTCAAATCTTTGCTTTGGTTCTGCTTGCTGGGGGTGGCATGAAAACAAAAGTTTTTGTGTTTTGGGCTTTCATCTAAGTGATCCAAATGAGTAAAAGTTTCAAGGATTTCAACCAAGGATTTGTCATGAAAGCTACTTTTGACTAAAAAGTGTATCAAAAGAGAGGAAAGCTCAAACAGTGTGTGTGCATACCATATCTGTGCAGCTTTCTGGATTTTTTTTCTACCTTTTTTTTTTTTTTTAAGGAGGGGAAGCAAAGGTTCATTTTTGCGCTCACTTAATCTTTTCGGATTTAAACATAACTGTGTTTGAATTCTGCAGGCTTGGTCTATAGAGGGAGGGAGAGCAGTTTGACGCCAGACAGAACAAGCTACTGTGATATCAGCTTGTGCTGCTGGACCAGCTCTGTCCTACCCCACTGAGGTGGTATAGAAATGCTGCTGTGTGAAGTCATTCCCATGCCAAAGCACTTATGCAAATCTGTTCACAATCTTTTGCTTTGTCCTTCAGAAAGCAATCTGGGAGAAAATAAAATCATGACCAAAGAACACACAAACATTTTTACTTAGTGGGTATTTATCATTTTTATCTAGTTTTTGGTGGGTAGGTAGTGCAATGATGTTCTGAAGGCTGTAGCTTGGGAAGTAATTTCCATCTACCTGCAAAACATATCTTAGGATTTTCATAGAACAGCATCTCAAAAAGAAAAGGAAAAAGAAATATGCCTGGCAGTGTATTGATTCACCATTGTTTAGTGCTAAGGAAGTAACTCTAAGAGAAAATTGAAGCCAGATACTGGGCATATAGGATTCCCAACTGATTTAACCTGCCTCCAGCAGCACATGTAGCATGGCTAGAGTGCTCCAGCTTAAGGAATGTTGATTTCTTTAGGCAAATTCTGATGTAATGACAGAAAAAATGATGCTTGATTTTAATTGCATAATAAAGTCTCATTTGGTTTGATAGTCTGTAGAAAAAGAGCACGTTTGCCATGTTCAGGCTCATCTATGAATCCACAGCTTAGGGAGTGTTTGAGTCTGAAGTTCAGGTCCTGGGTCACTTCTCACAGGAACTTTGATTCTTTTTATTATTATTTTTTTCATTACTGTTTTCTAGCTTCAGACATTTTTGAAGTGAGATGATTTTCTGATTGCGTGTAACTAGCCAACTTGTTTATCTGGGGTATTTTACTTACAATCTGTCTGTTGTCACATCCACCCATGATGGGAAGAAGGCAGCATGCCAAAGGAGAAACAGTTGCAGTGTGTTGCTTTACATCTTTCAGGACATGTAACTTTTCAGTAAAAAAATGTTTCAGTGTCTTTCTTGGTATTCAAATACTTGATAAATTACCAGCCATATTATTGGTAGAGGAAAACAACAGTGTATTGTGTTCAAAAGTGTGACTAAAATCAACGTACCAAAGAGATGTAATAACACAACGTACTTTGATTTTATGTCCATGTTTGTATGTGTGCATATCTTTCTTGTCAATTCATTGACAATGGCTGCAATATAACACAGAGGACAAATCTGGGTAGTTTCTGACTATCCATAACATTTGATGTCTCGAGGGCTTCTGGGAGGTGTGTTAATGTCCTTGAAAGAAATGAGATGTATGGAAGTATTTAAAAATCTGACTATCTTTGGCGGTGTAATCACGGTCCTACAGCAGCTACCAGATCAGTGTAAAAACATATTGCTGGGCCTTGTATAGGTGTCACCTGTAATTACACTTCTTGTCCTTCATTAATTTCTAGTTTCAATCTGCTCTGCTCTCACTGAGATGGGGCTTAGTTATGGTTTTGCTTTGTTGCATGTCTTGTCACGAGCAAGCTTTGCTAAGGGATGATGAAGGCCCTCAGAAACTCCAGAGTGATTAGTAGCTACCAAAGACAGTAGTAAACATTTTTATCAATAGCACCTCAGAAGTTATTCCCCTTCCTTCTGAATTTCTGTATGGGTGACTAGCAAGTAGAAGTGATTCTCAGTGGAAGAAATGTGTGTTTTGTAATTAAGATAATACAGATGGAATTCAATGTTTCAATAGTATTCTACTTTTGTACTTGTTTTTAATGTGCGAGCCACACAAACAGAAAGGATGAAGGAGTGCTCCAGGGTTCCCTTCTGTGCTCCTGTGCTTCCTCTCCTCCACTGGCATGGGTTGCCATGCTGTGTCTGCAGGAGCAAATGTGGATCACACAAGCCAGTAATGGATTTTGGCAACAAGCCCTGTGTTACATTTCCACTCTGTCAATGCTGGTGTTGGAACCTTGAGGAAGGGCTTGTGGGGCTGGATTCACAGCGCCCACATGTGAGAGCACATTCCCCGAGACACCCATACTGGCAGCCAGGCCTTTTGCTCTGAATTGTTCCCAGTCAGGTGTCTGAGGCGTACTTGGGCTTTGGCTGGTGGGTGGCTTGAAGCCCTGTGAGAAAATAACTTATTCTGGAAAACAGAGGTGTCATGGCCACACAGCAAGGACAGTGCTGAGAAAGGGCTCCTTTGGCTCCTGTCATGCTGAGAGGCAATTTGGGCACCACATAGAGAACCAAGTGGGGAACAGCAGCCCAAACAACGTGGGAAGGATTATCCAGCATCCTGCCCCTGATGAGGACAGAGCCCCTGCACAGCAGTGCTGCTGCCTTGGGGTGCCCATGCCAGCCCGACAGAGCCATGGGGAGGCCAGGGGAGCATTGCCACTCACTCTGTCACCGGCTGCTTCCTGCAGCCATGGAGTGCCAGGGGTGCTCAGGGCAGGCACGGAACGCAGCGTGCTAAGGGCAGAGCTGGCCATGTGTAAGCTCCTGTTTGACTTGCACAGCCCTAGTGGGTCCTTGGTGTCCCCTCCTGCCTTGGCAGCACAAGGTGGGCAGGTCCCTGCAGCCCCCCGAGGGCAGCAGAGCACATGAGGGGCAAAGGCAGGCAGAAGGGCAAAGGTGGGGGAGGGCAAGCATCTCACACAAGATTGCATCCTTTCTGCAATGTCTGCCTCTGTTTGGAGGGTGCTAAAGTGTCTGTCCATGCCTTGCAAATGGAGCTGAAAAAGCAAGTGACTTCTGTGAGCCGTCATCTGTCTGAACTGTTGGGGGTTTGTTCCATCCAAAGTTAAAACTGCTTTATCCCTGCTTATAAGATGGAAACAGATCAGCTAGCTCCCCTCTCAGTTATTTCTGCTATAAACATTTCTTGGATGTTGTTATGTCACACAAAAAGGACAGTTCTGTCTGTGTGACTTAGTTAATTTGGTTAGCTGTTATCTGTTAATTAGCTATGAAATATTCTAAGACTGATGTTATCTGACTCTCCAGGGCATGTATGAGGAAGTGAAAGGAAAATAAGCTGTCCTTTACTGACTCATGGTCTACGAAAGAATAGAGGAGAAGATGTAAATAACACAGATAGGCTTTATAAAGACAGCAGTCAGAGTAAGCCAAAGTTGCCTCCCATATTTTTCTTTAATTGTGTTATAGGAAATGGTTTTGAATTGTTTTATTTCCTAGTAGTCACCTCCTTATTAGCCTTGTGTTTTCCCTTCCCATACCCCTCCTGTGGGGTGTGTTGTACGTGGGAATTTCTAGCCTGTAAAACCAAAAAACTTCTGATAAAAACCCCAGTTTTTAATTTACAGAATTATTAGTCTGTTTTCTTGCCCCTTCGTCTACATACACATGCTGAAGTATCCCATGTTTTATTGTTGATGTGGACAATGTTAGGATTATGCAGACTTTTTAACTGGCCATTTATGATTTTATAGATCTTCATAAATTAAACGTCATCTTTATTTTAGGAAGGACATGTCAAAATGCCAGAATTAAGGGATTGAGGGAGAAACTCCATTGTTCCCTTCAAATGCAAATTCTTTTCTCCCTCTTTCTCCTCTGCATTTTGTGGGGGTAGCACAGCTTGCCTGAAGTTTGAGCTCCCTGTTTCAGGGAACCCTGTGATGTTACCTTTCCTTTTTTATTATTTTTCTTGTTTTCAGAAACTAATGAAATCATAGCCAATTTTTCTCACTTGAACCCTGTTTTGTTTTGGAGAAAAGACAACTACTGCTTCTTATTTTTTGTTTTCCTCCGTAACTGTATACATTTTCAGTAAAAGCCATCGGAGGTTATTTGTATTCATTTTGTTTTTCCATTTTATTAGTTTGATTCCTAAATGTTATCAGTGAGTTAGAGCTGAGCTCTTTTAATTCAAATGGCATGATGCCCAATCCTCTGAGATTAGCTGGCAAGCGATTCTGGGCATGGTGCCACCTGGCATTTCTCAGAAAGGGTCTGCTAATGAAACACCGGAAAAAAATAAGATTGTTCCAGACATGCAAAACCCTGAAGTTGCAGGGAGTAAGGAGTGACAGAGCTTTCACAAACACACCCCATATTTTGTGGCACGACTCGGAAACTGCTCAGGAAATACCATCCTAATACCTCTGCAGAAAATTGATATTGAAGTGAAGGTACTCTGAGAACAAATGAATTTTTTTTTTCCTGAAATTTGTGACTGAAATGCACATTTCTCTCTTCTTTTTTTGGCACTTGGACTCAGGATTGGGCTCTCTGGGTTGTCTGCATTTCAGCTTCAGCCTCGAGAGCTCTCAGCCTTGTGGGTCCTGCAGTTTCCTCTCTTCTGATTTGTCTCACCATGGTGCAGACCCACAGCTTCCCACAGCACCAATCTTAGGCCTGAAGACATATCATTCCTGGGTCCTCAGTTACCTTGAATCAAAGTAAACCTCTTTGGGATCCTGTCTTGGATCTAAAGAAAATTTATTCACTGCAAGAGACTTTGAATGCAGTGTTTCCAATTTAGTGACCGACATTTTCTGATTACAACTTTTGTTTCATCAGGAAACCTCCTGTAAAGCTCAATGCCTGCATAAATAGGTCCCAAGACATTTAGGGCTTTATAGGTCTAGACTAACATCTTAAAACTAACAGGCTGCCCAAGCAGATTATGCATCATGGATTTAATATACTCATGAATTAAAATGCCACTTACCAAGCAAGTTGCCAAATCCCACATCAGCTGAAGTTTTCCATACACACTTGAGAGGTTGTCTCATATACAGCATGTGACAGTAGGCTCTAGGGCACTTATTTGCATAAAAAGCCTAGCCAAGGGCAATAAAAAAGAAGTATATATTAAGAAATAGTTCTTCAAGTCAATAGTCAAAAGAATAAGGATCTTCTTTGGGTTTTTTCTTAAGGTCTTTTGTCCCTTCAGCTTCATTGTCTGTTTTCTTTATGGAAGATTAGTAGTCGTTGCAGACCAGGAGTGCCACTGAGGCAACCTTGAGCAACTGGTTATTTCTTCATAGTTTTCCTTCGGTAGATGGTAGTAATAATATGTCCTGCATTTTTTCTGCAAAGCCACATTTTCTTGTTTTCTGCATGCAATATGATATAATCAGATTGCAAACCCTGTTGTTTTCTTCCTGGAGCTCTCTTCTGTACTCGTTCCCCTTCATCATCTTTATTTTCTCTGTATAGACTTTGGAAATGATGACAGGATGGGAGGTGAGGGAGGCAAAGGGGTCAGATCCATACTAGCTCTCATAAGACAGACATTCTCGTGATACTGTTGACCCAAGAGATGCAGACATTTTTCATTCTCAGTTTACTGCCCCAGATTCTACCTGAGCCTCACTCTCCCAGGACACTGAGAAGTGATAGGGACTTATTTATTTACTGTGACGTCTGCTCTAACCAACCTGTGCTGTCACGTTGAAAGTATAATAATGTAGTTCATAATGGTTTTTTATACAGTTCTTCAAGGAAGAACAAAGTAACATATGAGACAGCAGCACAGTTATGGATTTGTGAGGAACAGTGAATGGATCTTGAATTCCTGCAGCACATATGACACTTTTCCAACTAATTTATTTTGAATATAGAAAGCCTAGGTAGAAGATAGGATCTGGTCCTTTTAGTGTTCTTGCAGGTCTTAGCTGTTAGCTTGCTTCTAGTTTGGTGGTTACAGACTTGTGTCAGTATGATTAATGAGCAATGCAAAGTATGCAAATTAAAAAAAAGAACAATGAAAGGTCTTCCTTCTGCGAGAGACAAGAAGTAGAAAGGCAATACAGTGCTTGTGCTCAATAATCACAGAAAGCAGAACTGTTTTTACTTTCCAGTTGCAGCATCTGATCCCAAACTACATTGAATTGGTGTTCATGATGCTTATACTTAAGTGAAGTTGTGAATTCATGGATTTTATGTCACATTAAAAATGGGTAGCACGTGGGCCGTAGTATGTGCATTTTGCGCAAAGAAACACTGCACAGCAGCTGGCTGTATTTAAATTACAAATGACAATTAAATCCCTGTGTCAATTAATCTTTTCTTATCACACAGATCTTCCTAAAAATAAAATATTGCATTTAAATGTGTAGGATATGTATATCATATATATATCAATAAACATACATAACTAACATGTGTAAATATTATGCATGTTAATATATATAGTATATATGTGTATATAGTTGATATTTGTCTGATTAATTAGATAAGTAGAGAGACGGAGCTTTTTACAGCCAGTGACTGGGTTAATAACAAACAGAGAGAGATTTAGTATAGCTGAATGCTTTCGTGTGGCTTTGGTCAAATTACTTAGAGGTGGAAATAATCAGCGGTTGAATTAAGCGAGAGGCCTGATACATACTGGAAAACCTCCATCATCTGCCAGATGTTTTACAACTGTGATGAATGAGTTTGGATAAATAACACAAACACGTGTTAAACAAGTTCAGGCCAAGTGCCCCATGGTATAGTAAACACAAATTGTGCTTGAGGAATGTTTGAAAATATAAATGTGTGGTAGGGTGGTATGGTTAGAGCACTGTGAGGATAGCCTTTCCTTTTACCCTGGAAACGTGCAAACTTGTCTGGAAGTTGCTCTGACCCAGGACATGATGGAGCCATATGAAAAGGAACACAATAGCTTGAGTGACTTTTCATTTAAATTATTTGTTATAAAAACTGTTGATGTGGAGAGGCTGAGGGGGGAACTTAAGCAGGAAATCATTCTAAGTGAAGCTGAGCTTGCTCTGGGGTCTGTCTCACTTCTGTCTCTGCAGACGGCAGGAGACGTGAAGAGCTGGTGCCTCAGTGGGCAACACATCACGGCTTGGAGTGGCATCAGCCAGCTTTCATTTCGAAAGGGATAATGTGTTGCTAGAGCCGTGGGTGGATTTATATACAAGCTTCTCTCCTGCCCCTAACACATTTAAGTGAACTCACTGATTCCCAAGTGCAAGTCAGGGAAGCATCTAGCACAGAGGTTTTTCATTGTTGTGTTAGTTGATGGGAGTGAATGAAATGATTGTTCCGATATTTGCTTTGTATTCGTTCTCTGAGTGGAGCCTACAAATACCAGATATATTTTGTTCCTGGAAAAACAGTGACATCTTTCACCTGTGAAAATGGGGAAGAATTTCCAAAAGTGAAGTTTCCACAGGATGAATGTGGTCCTTCCTTTATCAGTAATTTCCTGATTTTAATACATGTAACTTCGGATACCTCCCTTCTTCCTTCATGGTACTTGGAAGTGTAGAAGTATTCTACTTTTGCCTCATTTTATATGAATGTGAAATACTTAAGTACTTTCACTGTTACATCTTTGCAGTCTGATGTACAGGTCCTTCAGAGACTATGAAGGTGTGTCTCCACTGCTGGGGGGAAGCCTTTATATTCCCAACAGACTGAGTAGTAAAAAAATAGTAACTGCTGGACAAATGAATTGCACTGCAGTCCAGGACAGCAGCTGCAGTGCTCTCTTGCAGGGCTGTTCTGTGTGGTATGTGAAGCTTGAGACCATTGGCTTCCCCGTGGTGTTACCTCCCTTCCTGGTGTGTTAAGCTTATCACAATGCCTGTACCACATTCTTGGGATGTCTGTTCTTGTCCCTCTTGCTGTAAGACATGGGACAGCAGATGGAGCAGTGATGTGCCACCTGCACTCCATGAGTACCAGTGTGACACAGGAGGTGGCAAGGCACGAGGTGCAGCAGTGGTACAAATGCTGGGAGATGAGTTGTCTGTCAGAGAGTGGGGATCTCCAAGCTTCCCTAGGCCACTGCAGGAGGACTGGCCATGTGCTTCATCTGGCATTTGCATCAGATGAGATTCATGCACTGGCATGGATTTAGCCTGAGATTTTAGTGGTTCTGTTCCAGTTTATTCGTGGGGTTTGCTGTTCTTTTGATTTGCCAAAATGGTGTATTTTTCATGTGTCCCAGCAATTTCAGAATGATGTGAAACTTGCTGACCCTGAATTACTTTGACATCTGCTAAAAGTATTTGTGCTGCAGTCTTTCCTTCTGCACATCTGATATTTCTTCATTCCCCCTCTGTTGTAAATCCATCTCTGTTAACTTAATTTCTGTTAATTTAACTATATCCTTCAAGTATTCTAAAGAAGCATCCTTCCAGGAACCCTCAAATGCATCAAGACTCATGGAAAAAGACAGTTCAAGTTATTAGAACAAAGCTGGTTAACTAGCCTATTGTTTTTGACTGAGATCACGTCTGCTAGGAACTATGAGACTATTACTTAAGGAATTGTTCTTTGTTTTGTGACTGTAATACTACAGCAAACCCAAATCTTTGTCTATGAAAATGCTCTGTCTTCTTTTTACTCAAAATGAATTGCTGTGTCTGAGTTTGCATATGTAAGATGTGAATTGATTGAAGCATGTACACAAGAACAAGAAGGTGGAGGAAAGATGAGCTACAATTAAAGTTTTTCACATAAGGAAGAGGCTGTTATACGGAGACATTGTTTTCAGACTGGGGAGATCTGATTATTGAATTTAAATAAAATTGTTTTAGAAATCAATATTGTCATCAGTGAATGTAATGAAAAATGGAAATAAATATGCTGGAGAATGCTATGGCATTTTCATTGGAATTCTTTGTTCATTGTGTTTTTTAATTAATTTTGGGGTAAAAAATCGTATAGATAAAGCTCCACTGGATTAAGGTGCCATGTCTAGAAGCTTTCCAGAAGGGATCTTCATGATTGTGTGGCTGATGCTTCTGAATAAAGTACTAGTAAATATTAATCCTTAATATTGATAGTGTGGCTCAGTTATAGGCACATCTACTGGTTTTTGTGTGTGAGGATTTCATGTTGGATTCTTGGTCTTGGCCATTTCAAATGGTCAACAAAACACCCAGCATTGAATTGGAATTAGTTGCACCCAGCAGCTTGGCTGTGAGACTGGGAAGTCTCACCTGCACATAGGCAATGCAGCCTCAGGTATTTAGAGATGCTCTTACCATTGCAATCACAAGAAGCAGCTTTGTAAGGTTTTGACCATCAGCTGCTGCTACTCTTTTGCCTGTTGCTTGCTATCTGATGAGTAATTCATACATGCCTTCCAAATTTTTGAAGAAACTCTGATGTGCTTGAATGAATGCAGTTAATTAAGAGGCTGCAATCTCTGAGGTCCAAGGGCTATTTAAATCATGATGCACTTCCTGAGACTGGACTTAGAATCACTGCAACAACCTAGTCTTGGAGATAGCAACTGAAATATTGTGACATATCTTATGCAAGAGAAAATCTTGCTATGAATTTTAAGCTCAGGAGCTCATTCACCTTATTGGCACAAACCTCTGATGTCTTGGCACTTGGACATTTTGCCTTTTGCCAAGCTGTAAGCACAGATAAGTAATTGTTGGGGTAGTGGGTGTGTGCCTAAATTTTAGGGGTTTTTTGGTGATAGGTTGCTATAATGTACTTGTTGCTCTTTGTTTACTAATTGTGATTAAAAATGCAGGGCATCATTTCATACTGTTTAAAACAGAATAAAACCAGAAAATTCAGATCGTGACTAGCTCGTTGTTACTAGGTACTTCTAACGCAGGAGGCACTAATGGGCTTGTTTGAGCACCAGCACACAGGTCAGCAATTTGGAGTGCTAGTTGTAAACTGAAACAAACATTAAAGATTGGTCTCAACATAGTTTTTAGGATTATGTTTTAGCCTCAGATTGACTACAGTAATCTCTAAAAAAGCAGTAAGTTCTATGTTATTTTCCTTTCTAGGAATTTTCCCCAAACCCATTCTCTTGCATTATGTAACATATATTTTTATATAGCAAGTACTTTCCTCCTGTATTACTCTCCAGGGAGCAATTTTGCATTAGTAGGAGGATGAACAAGATGACCTCTCAAGTCTTTTCTATCACCACTTGCTCTAATATGGTGCTGTAATATTTGACCTTGTTATGCAGCCTTTTCCCTTCTGTAACCCTTTGACTTTTAGAGAAGAGCAGCCACAGCATTTTTGGACATGCAGAAGTGCCCTCCTTTGAAGTTATCAACCCGAAGTACCGTTTCCTGCACTTCAGAACTAAAGAGCATATTAGTGCCTTTTGCTTTCAAGTGGAGAGGACCTGTGTAAATAAATCATTGCAGGGAAGTACACTATGGTGCCTGTTCCATAGCTGGAATGAGTAGGCTGAAGAGGCAGAGGCTCTTTATTTTGATAATATATTGGAAAGGCTGTAACTTTTGATATGTCTTTTTAGTGCTGCTTTTTGTTCCAAGGATGGAAGGAAGACTGAGCTGATTGAGCAGTTTGCTCTAGATCTGTACTGTGTGCATGAACCTACACGGTGTACTTCCTTCCCTGCTGTTTTTTCCAGCAGCAGCCTTTTCCCCGTGTCTTCAAAGTTATCAGTAGGCACAAGACTCAGTGGGAAATGAGGAATTCTGTATTCCAGCTTGCAAAATCATATCTGATACGTGAGAGAAGCAGTTTGGAAATGGAAGTAAAAGCTGTCGTGATAACCTAAGGGGAAGTGGATTCAAAGCTGCCTTACTGCTCCAGTTTGGGCACAGTTTTCAGCTCATAGTGCACAGGAAATGCTTTTTGTGGCATTGGCCTGGCAGTAATCTCCCCAGCCTGACCATGAAAGCCAGTTCTAAAACGATCTTTTTGCAATTAACACCCCCTGCATTTTCTTTATCTCTCCACATACAACTAATTTTAAAAACCTGGGGATTTTAATAATTCAAATTCTTGAGGTATTCAAGTTTCTTGGGGTTGTTGCTGTTGTTTTCTGTGCAGTTAAGTGATTCCTTGTTGACTGAGTTTTAATGTCCTAGTCTGATTTTTACTTCATAATTTAGATAAAATCTGTTGTTGTGCTCCCCTGCTTTGGCCTTTTTTATTACTTGTGTCCTTTTTTCCACAGCAGCATTAGAAAACAACTTACACAGGTTTCTACAGGAGGGAATTGGGAAACCAGTAATGAGCAGGGAGATAGAAAACTAAAGGGGAAAGTACTAGCCGTTTTGTCAGGCATCCTCACGCTGCTTTCATCCCACATCACCTTGTATGTCCTTTCTTTGTTATGAGCAAGCAAGGCCTTAATATGTTAAGGAATTTAGAAGTGGAAACAGTGAAAGGAAGTTTTGACACCATCAGTTTTTAAGATCTTAATGTAATGGAGAGCAGCATACAGAAAGCACCATCTTCCATAGCTGTAAACCCCAGGATCCAGCAGATGAAGACTATGATTTCCTTTTGCACTTAACTGTATAAACACTTGGTGCATTTTAACGTCTCCCTTTAGCATAAATCATTGGCATTTGTTTGCCATAGTGTGTGCAGATAGTATGACAGATGTTCTTCCCAGTTCCACATGCATATGAATGGTCTACAGGAGCAAAAGGATAGTAATTTAGAGCTGTGTGAAGG
>JAOXXN010000395.1:83813302-83826167 GCA_026770055.1 Myrmophylax atrothorax
ACTGGCTAATGGTTTATCCATGACATGTGGTTTGCTTCAAGCCAAGCACAATAACCAGAAGTTTGGTAGAAATGGTTGAGAGAAGAGATTAGTATAGTTCTGTTGGGCTGCCAGAGGGGATGTGCTGGTTTTGGCTGAGGTAATTTCCCTTGTAGTAGCTAGTTTGGGACTGTGTTATGGATTTGTGCTGGAAACGGTGTTGATAATTCAGGGATGCGTTTGTTATTGCTGAGCAGCGCTTTCACAAAGTCAAGGCTTGGAGTCTGGGAGTGCAGGGGTGCACAAGAACTGACCCCAACTGTGGTGTCATGCTCAGCATATAAAGCTGGAGAAAGAAGGAGGAAGGGAGGAACACTGGGAATGATGGCATTAGTCTTCCCAAGTCACCATTACATGTGATGGAGCCCTGCTTTCCTGGAAGTGGCTGAACACCTGCCTGCCCATGGGAGGTGGTGAATGAATTCCTTGTTTTGCTTTGCTTGTGTGGGAGCCTTTTCCTTTTACTATTAAACTGCCTTTATCTCAATCCATGAGTTTCCTCACTTTTACACTTTCCATTCTCTCCCTCATGCTGCTTGTGGGCGAGTGAGTGAGTGGCTTTGTGGGGCTTAGTTGACAGCTGGGGTCGAGCCATGACAGTGCAGTATGATAAAGACTGGAAATTCCCTTCTACCAACTATTTGCATAAACCCCTCCTTCTTTTAAATCTCACTGAATTACTTAAATGTTGTGGTAGTTTATCTGTATGTTGATAGTGAACCTCCAACACTGGCTAAAACCTGGAACCAAGAGCAAAGGAATAATGTGTTTAGATGGAAAAGGACATACCCTGAAAGGATGTTTTTTGTCTCTGTTTTACACAAGTGATTTGGTTTCTCACTCTGTCTTTTCATGCTTCTGAAGAATTAAGTTTAGTTCTCTGCAGCGGATTGCTTAAGCATTACTGCTTTCTTTAAGCACTATTGTTTTCATATTAATGGCACTCCAGACCATCTCTTCTACTGTCTGTTCTCTCTCTTACTGACTTCCCTCTGCTCTTCTGTACTTCTCTGTGAGTTATTTCTCTGTTGCTGCATGTCTCTGATTCCTCTTCCTCAATGTCATCGTCTTTCTCTTTGGTGGTCTGGAATTTTCTTACATGTTACTCATTTTCCTGCAAATGATTGAATCTCATATCTCTAGGAAACACAGGAGCAAGAATTAGGGAGGACACTTGCACCTGGAGGATTGGATACTTTTTTCAGTGAATTTAATGTATGATCATTCTTGTGCTGACAGTTTAATGTTAATTCCCTCGTGATAGTAGTTAAGACGTTTGACATCTCAGAGAAATGTTCAAAAAAGGTTAGCTCCAATACATCTTCCCAAAGTGGGGTTTCTGCCCTGTGTACTCTCCCTGTGGAAATCCAGGGACTGTTTCTGATGGGTATGTCTTGCAGCAGCAAGAATGCACACTTCTGCCCTCAAAGAGGCAGAGGCAGAGGCAGGAAAATCCCTAAGCACGAGTTGCAGAATTGCTCTGAAGTGCTGCTGTATGGGGTATTTTTTCATTCCCAGGGGAGATCCTGCCCTGAAGTTCTCCCTGCCTGTCTGTCCAAACCCACAGGCTCCCTGGGATTTGCAGGTGGCTGTTTGCACTCTGCTTTGAGCCTCTGCCAGCATGGCTTTAGGGGATGGGATAGGAAAGGGTGTCCAAGGCTGTTTTGTTTTTCCCTCCTCCCACTCCCCACCTGCGGGTCCTTTACAGAGAAAGGGAATAAGGATGCAGGCTTGAAGCTGAGCTCTTCTCATATGCAGGCGTAATAGGATCTTTTCCCGACAAAGGATCCCCCTCTCCCAGTGGGGGCAAAGGACCCTGCTCGCAGAGGGGACCCACTGTCCCAGATAATTAGCTAAGCAGCTGCTGTGTGTCTGAATAAAGAGGAGGGGAGGGAGGTTTTTTCTCTGCCTGGGAGCCGGGGCGGCATTCCTTGGAGGCAGCCTGCACATTCCTCCAAAGCAGTCAGTGCTGACAGTGACGTAGACTCAGCTTCCCGAAATTTGTACGCAGCCACTAGTTTGGCCTGAGGTCCTTTATTGTGGGAAAACTCTTAGTGCTAATCATTTATGCCTGGATCAGTGAGAGAATATATAGCTTGAGTTCACATGTGAGATGTTGCACTAATTAATGCACAACTATTTATACAGAGAAATAAATCAGATTTGGAGAGAAAAAGGAAATTTGTAGTATGCAAAATGAAGTAATCTCAGCAGAAGCAGCAGCTGTGTTAATGCAGTAGTGGGCAACGTGCCTGTGAATGAATCCCTTCTCCGTGTGTTTTCTAGGGGGTCTGGGAAGAAAAGTGAAGTGCCTTGTCTGGCCAACACATTTATGACTAACTTTCATGGGCAAAAGCAAAACTAAGAAAAGAGCCTATTCTTGGCACAGAACCAGGTCTTTCTTAGAGTACTGCTTTAATTTGTTTGACATACAGTGAAAGGCTGGCACAGTACGCTAATTAGTTTTATATACAGTTGTTTTATAGATCTGCAGCACTATATGTACCCGTGGGCCTGCTCGGGTGAAGTCTACCAGGCTGCTTCCTGGTGCCTGTTCCCAGGATTGGACCTGTGTGCCTGACTTCTTGCTATGCTGCTCAGGAATTTTCCCTAGTTTTATAATTGTATACATTCATTCAGACAAAATAACACCCATTTAAAATTGTAATAGAGTAGTAATCAATTTAGAATTGTGGCACTTGGCATTCACAAAAAGAGGGTTTTTTATCATTATAAACATTTTTCTTTATTTCTTTAAGGTTTTTTTTACCCATCAGTGCTGCTGGAAAGGTAGAGGCAGATCATTTAAATTCTGACAGCCTATTACTTGTATCACAAATACTTCTTTCTAGTGAGCACGTAAAATGATTTTTTTTATTTATTGTTGTAGGAAAAGTAATTAAGTTTTTAGTTTCTAATTACTGACTAGTTTGCAAGTGGCTCTTGGAAGCCAAAGAATATTTCTAGTTTTGTCCCATGCAAGGTAGAAATGAATGGCAGGAAATGTTTCAAATGTTGTTTAAGTAGATCTGCACCAGGTACCCTGCTAATGTAATCAAATGTGGAGTTAATCTCCCTTTTATGTTTTTGTAAGGAAAGGAGCTTCATCTTGAAATTACAGTTTAAAGAAAAGAGGCATGGATGGGAGACATGGAGGTCATTCAGGCAGCAGCAAGTGAAGCAGAGCAACTCCCATTTGTGCTCAGCCAGATGTTCACGAGCCTTTGCCAACAGCTCAAAAGGCTGATGCTGTATAAATTACTATATCCCAGGGACTAATTCAATGGGTGTGATGGAAGAGGAAGGGAGGAGGATGGTACCCTGTCGGTCAGAGGTCAGGTGTAACATGTGGGACTGAACCAAGCAATTTTCAGCCAGTTCTGCTTCTTCTTTTATTATTGTGACTTGAAAACACTGATTTTTCCATAGAAGGCAGAATAAAAGTCAGTACTTTAATTAAGAATATAAGGACTAATTATTATTTTCTTTAAAAAGTCCTTTTTCCCATGTAGTCAAAAGAGTTGAATACCCAGTGAAATCTGAACCTCTGACAGTGATCTTTGAAAATACAAAATCCCGTTTGAAAGCTGCTAGTGGTCTGATAAAAGCTCTTTAAAGACTTCCTTTCTGAAGAGATGTCACATGCAAACCAAACTGCCTTCCCTCCACTGCTCCATTTGTACCAGATTCACCTATAGAAATCCGATTTCACTTAGCATGAGTTGTTTTTTACAACAGTAAAAGCAAACAAAAATACAGAGTAATAAATAATATTTTTCTTTGAGAGCATGAAGCTTTCTCTCAAACAGCTCTGCCCTTGCAAGAAAATAGGCATTTGCAGGTTTCTACCTCTCACACGTCTGTCACAAGCCCAATTATCTCTGATGCTCTGTCTCTAGAAACAAGTGGTGAGCTAAGGGAATCTCTTTGTCTCTCAAGGATATACACCTACCTGCTATGATGTGAAGGATAATTTAACAAATGTCACTCTCCTTTTTTGCAGAAGGTAAAGAAAACTGAGGCCCTTACCGATACCTGGTTTTCTACGTGTTTCAAAAGATTTAACTCTGATTTTGAATGTTTGAGATTGGCAGTGCTGATGCTTTTTAATTTCCTAGGATGTCCTAGAGTCTACAGGTTAAAAGCAGGGATTCAAGGATAATGAAGTACCAACTCAGCATCCCAAACAGTATTGCTCAGTCAGTGGGAAGCCCATGGAGGAACAGTGTTCTTTCATAAAATAAGGTAATAAGCAGTGCCCTCTAGTGTTAGTTAACGTCAGAGGGAACCACCAGAAGAATTTTCTGTCATCTGGGTATAAGCAATGAGCTATTTCATAGCTGCAGATGCAGCTCTTTATTTCTTTAAAGAAAGGACTAAAAAATGGTTGCAAATGTCCTGCTTGTCAGGATATAACTGTCAGAAGTGTCATCATCAATAGGTTGGTACAGTCAGATATCAGAAACACCCTGACCTACAAACTCCCTGACCTCTTGTATCTCCTCTAATCTTGAAGTATATAAATGTAGTATGTCTCCAGCCTGTACCTAACCTGGGGATGGACGGGAAAGGTGTTTTACCAAAGGGCCAGAGACTTGAGAAGTTTCAGGGAGAGATGGAGCAGAGCATATTCTGACTTGAAATTCAGAGATTTGGTTTCTGGCATAAAGCAGTCCTGATGTACATATTCAGGTGTATCTACACTGTGTAACAAAGCAGTGAGCAGATGGGTCTTTCAGACTGTCCTTGGAGCACCTCAGAATTTTTCGGATTTGGTGGTAGTAGCAATCTGGACTCCTGTTTCAAAGCTGTAGACATAATTTGTTTCGGCTCAGGACAACTCTGCCAGGGGATGCACCATGGCAATATAGCATGGAAGGTTGTTTCTCAGTCTGCTTAAAAGGGCAACACTTTAAACTGCTCATGTAAAGCAACAAGCTTTAAAAAAACGTTTGCTGTTTGTTTTCAGAATTGTCTGCAGTGGGAAAACATCATAAGCAAATATGCCTTTTCCTCTCTGTTTTTTCAAATTTGATTTTCTGCCACAGAAAAAGAACTCAGAAGTGCTTTTTGCCTTTCGGTTTCCATTGATGCATTTTTACATCCTCAGTTGCAGTCTGGGCCTTTTGGGATGAGCCTGAACTGGAATTCTATAAGGCCTTGAGAGCACCTTAGCATGTGTCCCTGAGCTGTAATCTGCTGCATGCATTTACCATTTCCTGAAAAACAGCACACACAGTGAAAGTAAAGGCTTGTATTAGGGGGATCCGTGCAGTACCTTGGCTTACACAGGCTTTCCTGCCCTGGGTGAGGTTCATCCTGGACAAATGTAGGATGATGTAGCAGGACTCCAAGGACGGACCATCTCACTTTCCTCCTGGGTGATGTTCTGTGAATGTTTCTGATGGCTGCCAGCACTAAAAAGTGGGTGTTAAGACTTATGTGGACTGTGTATTGCCCATGTGTAAGAAGAAAAGATGAACAGGTTAGGGACTCGTATATCTGAGCTGATTGAACAGGGTTAGCTCTGCCTGAGGAGGGGCCTGTGAACGTGTGTGGCAGTAGATGTCAGAAATGAGATGACCTACCTGGACTGTCAGTCCTCAGAAGGATTTTCCACCCAGCTCAAGGATTTTCAATACATGCTGGTGTCTTGTTGCCACAACTGTTGTGAAATTTGATACTTCCAGCAGTTATTGATTCTTAACTCTAATGATAGACCACTTTTTGAGCTGCAGTCAGTAACTTCTGTCCTGTTTGCTACAGACTAGCAGGGAGAGCATTGTTTGTGCTGATTGCCAAGGGTGATGTTATGCTCTGTGAAGAGACCAAGGAGAAAAATATTCAGCATTGTTCCTCTGAGATGTACCAAAAATCTTCATGCACCAATGAAAGCAACCAGTGTTATGGTATCATAACAATAGTTTGTTAGGACTTTATCCCAGGCTGGGATGATGACTCCCGTTTAAGACCAAGACCAACAGATGGCATTTGTTAGAACACTGATATTTATGTACAAAGTTGCCAGCATTTTAAGAAGTGGTGCCTCTCTTAATTAAGATGATAATGCATTGCCTTGTTTGGAAACATTATGCTCATAATGATGCTAGTGTTTTATGAATAGAGGGATATTAGTAATAACAAATGCCAGATGGAGGTATCATTCAGAAAGGAATATTTTGTGTTATAATGACATGTAAAGTTGACAGACCGGGTCTTAGAAGATCTTTATTATTCTTTAGGCTTTTCTGACAAAATTGCTCTTTATCCTGCCAAGAACTGTAGTTTCACATGCCAGTGCGTTTTTAAGTGAGAGTAATTAAAGTGTGCCTCTAAGTTTATGGCTTGAAGTGAAGTCTGTTCCTCCAGTGTTTTGTCAGGAATCTATAAAGAAAGGAGACAACTTATAAAAACAATAGTTTTGCCAATTCTACACGTTCTGCCTTTGAAATCAGAGGCAATTAGAGACAAACAAAACTATTTTTAAAATTTTAAAAAAAGAAGTGTTAGTTTTTCTAAAATTTTACTTCACATTTTTCCTTTGGTTAAAGATGACAGTTGGAAGTAAGAAATGTTTTTCTAAAAATAACACCCACCTTCTTTGATTGAAGTAAAAAATGATTACTGAGTTATAAATGCAATGAATACTTAAATGCTAGGCCTTTTTTGCAACTTCCTGAGAGAGAGAAATAAAATTTAATTTGGTTTGGTAGTGTAAAGTAGTAACTAGAACAGAAATAGACAAAGGAAAGTAAGAAATGAGATTTTTGACATTTTATTTTCTCATAAGAATATTCCCACTCCATGGGATTTCCAGCTTTGATCTCAGGGCTTGCTGGCCGCTGTCTGTGGTAGAGAGGGTCCTTTCATGATGACCTCTGGGTGAGGCAGAGTGTGTCATGTGAGGTGACTGTGAAGATTTTACTTTCCTTTTTAATTTTTCTCAGGTTGCATTAGTGTAATAAAATTTGATTTAGGACTGTAAAAGTGTTGTATAAAGTCTCTTTCTATCAGATATGCTAAATTATTTGAAGAACACACCTTCTACTCCATCCCTGCATCCAAATTTGCAACAGTAAACTTGAGATGCACAGTCCAAGATTTCTTCTAAAGGCACAAACATTGTAACAGGGTTCAGAAAGAGAGCAGAGGAGTTGCTTTTGTCTTCTTTAATTTGTATGAGTATGCATTAGTAGGGGAATAAATGAAGTAATTTATTTCAGTATTGGATGATGAAAAGAGGACTTCTGCTTCATTTAGAAAAAAGATCAAGATCAGTTTTCATGAGAATAAAACACTGTTTTGAATTATGCCTAGAACAGACTGTCCGACTATTTCTGGTATTAACGTTCATTGCTATTGTAGAAAGGATTTAACAATAGAAAGATGAGAACATGAGAAAAGAATGTCTAGAGGGAAGGCAATCAAGGATGGGATTCAGTGGCTCCAACTTTGATAACAAAAGCAAAGAGTGCTCTCAGCTGAGGGTTTTTGAGATTTATCTGGTACTTTCAATAAGCCCTAAATTTACCTTAATGCAGAAAGAGCAGTATTTCTAGGCATTTTCAAAAACTCCTGAGACAATTGTTTCTCACAGATCTTGTTGAAGCTATTGTGAATTTACCTGGGAGATGCCATCTGAAGTTTTGGACAATGAAGCCCTTGTTTACATGCACATTTTTAATAAACAAGTCCTATATATTTTTTTAAAAAAAGCTAATTTTTTAAAGAACAGCCTGCCTAATGGAAAATAGATGCTACGACTCTTTTGAAAGCCATACATTTTTGCCATGTTGTCAGTTTTGTTTATGCTGGACTTCATTCTGTTGTCTTTTTTTCCCCCAGAGAAACTTTACAATTCCAATGGCCGGGAGCTGAGACGGGCACTTTTTTCATTGAAACAAATATTTCAGGTAAGCAAATAATGGCTGTCTATTCTGGATTTTGAATATGAATTTAATTTCCTCCTTTTTTCTCTTAATATAGGGAGTGACTTACTATTTCTGACAAATGAGACTTTTAAGGGCTTCGTTTGTAATATGCACTTAGCCAATTGTTTCTTAGGACCTTTTCTTTTTATGCTCTACAAACCTTTCCCCTTTCCTTCACCCTGTCAGAAGGCAGGACCAATGTGGTGTAATGGTAGAGTGAGTCGATGAAACCTGCCAGGAAAGGAGAAAAGAAAATTGAAATTCTTAGATGGAAACGGGCTGCTCATTAGACGGTGGCATAGTTCTCTGTTGGGAGCACTGGGAGGGGAATGTGGAAAGGTGAGCTGGGAAACCAGGAGCTGGGGTGGTGATGCAATGTTGGCCCAATAAAGGACAAATAATTTAGGTTTAAGCCACATCAAAAACTAAAAAGAGATGTGGGAGACATGCAACAGATCTGATGAGGAACCAGCATATACTGGGAGATTGCTGAAGGTGTTTGAATTTAAATTGAGTTCAGAGGAAAAGATTTATTGAGAAGTGCAAAAGAAACTTCATAGAGCTGAGAAGGACATGGTAGTGACTGATCATTTTAAGGAAATGCATGGATTCAAATGTGAGTGTTCATTATGGAACAGACCTGAAATCAGGAGGATTTTGGGTCCTGTGGGAAGCAGACAATGTGATACACAAGTGGTGTGGATGATAAGAAATTTAATTGAATTTAAAGCTTGGATTTCAAGTTGATTTTACTGGATAAGGAGAAATACTTGAGAAAGCTGCAGGACTGGAAGGAAGATCGTTGGAGACAACAGGTCAGGAAAAGTGAAAACAATACATCTGTGAGAATTAAAGCATGCTGCCAGTGTGATTCTAAAATGGAATTGAGTATGACACATTCCATTTCCATCAGTAAACATAAGTGAAATCAATAAAAGCAACACTTCACCCCCTTTCCTAATGGATCTATGTGGAGGATGATAACTGATAATCCTTTTTTTAGCTACAATAGGTAGGTGGAAGGATTTCAAAGTCTTAGTTTATAATTTTTTGCTTTATTTCAAATAGACATTTATTCTAAGAAGAATAACAGCATTTAAAAAATCTGAAAGACTGAAGAATTGCAAATTTTCTAAACACACAATGCTCTTACAGACTTCAAATTTAGACATTTAGAATTTAACAAATACCAGAATTAAGATTTTCTGAACAATTGAAGTGAATGGTGAAAGGCAGACCATTTATTGTAAAATTTCGGTAGTTGAAGATGCCTTCTGGGTCAGAAAAATGTCTCTGAATTTTGAAATTTTTGGACAAAGTAGGAGTTCCAGTTCCAGAACATTTTGGTCATCTCATGACCATGGATTGGGAAAGCCATTGTCTCTTCAAGGCATTCCTAGGAAGAGACTGGGAGTCACAAGGATGCAAGTTGGGTTTTCCTGTTAGCTTGCCAAGCAGGTGGACTGTGTGCACAGAGGAAATTAGGCAGGTTTCCAAAGTCCTGTCTGGTTTCTTCTCTTTTTGTTCAGCTCAGCTGTTTCTAGGCAGTATTTGTAGTTCTGTGATTTTATGTATTCCTCTGGTTAATCTGAGCACTCACACAAATTTAGCAATAAGTACTAAGTCTCTCTTCCCACCCATCCTGCACGTCCCATGCCCTCTCATCCTGAGTTCTTCCAGTTTGGGTATTCATAAATGTTCTCTTCCATGTAGGTTAATGGAGGTCTAGTAAGTATTCTGGCAGTCCCATGGTGTAATGGAGAGCATTCCGGACTCTGAATCCCAAGGACCTGAGTTCGAGTCTCAGTAGGGACCGTCCCCTGGCAGTTCAATGCCTCCCTGGCATCCGATCCCATCAGATCTCGGATGCTGAGCAGGGTCAGCCCCGGTTAGTACCGGGTGCTGTGACACTCCCGAGGACTTCACTGTCACTGTCCAAGCTCGCTTGGCCATGGCAAATGGACCCTTAGTATTTTAAACGATGGGTCCAGTTCTGCACACGCTGAGCCTCACCTAAAAAAATCCCCTGTGCAGGCTGGAAGGGCACACCCATGTGGGGAGAGCCCTTCCCGAATCTTCATTTGCGAAGTCTGGCCATGCATACATATATACAGTAAGTATTCCTGAGCTCAGTCCTTTCAGTGAGCCCACCAGTAGAGTTTCTCTCTTCATGCTGCTCAGCTGGGTGGAAGAGTAGTGAGAGGGGAGGGAGGGAAAAGCGATGCACACAACCCATACCTGTGTATGAATTTAGTTATTAAGTGAAACCTGTGTGACAGTTTCAGAGCATACTTTTCTCTGAAGAGTTCAACTTGCCTGCTTTCTAATGTATGTGGTATGGAAAGGAATTTGGGAATCATCAGTTACCGCTTAAAGTAGCTCTTTCTGGTAGAACTGTGGCTATTTGTTGAACAAACATACCCTTAAAAAATCCTGATATACTCTTAAAAGACAAATTCGCATTAGTGGGTAATTGAGAAATCATACTTAAGCTGGAGAGCATTCATAGAATATGCTCAAGTGTTTGAGAGAGGACACTTCAAAGTGAAAATGAGACCCTGTAAACCCCTGTTTACCTGTCAGCTACCAAGTTACCAGCATTGCTAAGGGCGTCCTTTGCGTGTGACTTCAGTTTATCTCTTAATGAACCATGAGAAAGAATGTAAGATAGTTTTTGTATTTGTTTTAGAAAAAAAAGCTTTTTCAATTTTTTAGTGAAGAAAAATACAAGTTAATATAATATATAAATATATATTTTTAAATATTTTATATATATAATATAAATATCATAAACAAAACACTATTATCCAAAAGGTCATGCCTAATCTTTTTTTGTCTGTGACATGAAAGAATGTCAACATTAAGAGTTTATCATTATGTTAAAAGGTTTTTTTCAACTTTTTTTTTCATTTTGTATGTCATTATTTATAGTATTTTAAATTCCTCAAGAGTATAATACTTTGGAAATAAAATGTTCACTTAAAAAAGTCCTTATTTTACTTTTGACAAATTTTCAGAGTGTTATCAAGACTTCATCATGTCTTTAAGTGCCAAGACAGTTCATATTTTTTTATAATCATTTAATTATGGCTGAGTTAATTTGGCACAATTCAGTGTCAGTATAATTTTTAATTTAAAGACCTTCAAGGTAATGTGCAGTGTCTTATTCACATTAAGTGGGAATAAGCCCAAGTTTTACATTGAATACGATTTCCAAATAGTTGGGGCTCTTGATTTTTCACACGAGGCCTCAGCAAAGCTTAAAAAAGTTTGGCAAAAGCAATGCCTTTGTTTCAAAATTTAGATGAAAGATTCATTTGGCAAGTCCATACTTGGAATTTCTCTTTGATTTCTTCTGGGGGTCTGGTTTTGGCAAAATGATAAAGGTTATGTGGAGCATTTTTCTTTGACAGTAATGCCGTTCTGTTACTGTCATTCATTCTGAAGGGTTGAGAAAGCCACACTCATCATCTTTTTCTGGATTGTGCTACACTATTCTTCTGGTTTACTAGTATGCTTTTTGACAAGCAAACTTAAAAAGTAAGAAATAATTGACAACCAGTACAGTTTATTTCCCTTTGAATGTATTTCCTGACAGACTTCTGAGTTGCCTGGTTCTTGTATTTATCAGAGGTTCATGATTTTTGTGCAAACTACTAAAATTCCCAAAGGCATTGGGCAGAATCCAGCTGAATGTGGCATTTAGAGAATCAGGCTCAAAAAACATTTTTCATTTCCTGTTTGTGTTATAATAAGAGTTAAAAATACAGATGCATAACACATATACTTCAATATCAGTCTTAAAAGCACAGAAATTGAGTATGAGCACAATAATAAATGTAAATAGGGCTGCGAGATTTGCGTGACATTAAGAAAGTTTATTTAACATGGCCTGTGATACAACTGTATGTAATATAAAGCAGGCATGTTTTAGAACCTAGAAACAAGTGTACCTTGTAATTACAAAGCATAGTTAGAAATTATGTTGATTGCATTGTTTCAAAATACAAAATAACTGGATAAGAATATGGTATTGTAAGAAGAGTAAGAAAGCTCTAAAGCATGTTTCAAGTCTGTTGAAATTTGTGATCTTGTGTAAATATGCTTCTTAAAGTTTAGGAAAATATTTTTAATCTATCAATGCATTGCATTTACTGGAAAGCAGACTTAAAGTATATATTTTAAAGTCGAGGAAAAAAGCCAGTTTTGTTTCAGGACTGTTTTACCTATCAAGTGTCATTTGACAAGTGCAGGAGATCTGCCATTAGTTTTCTTGAGGAGACTGGATTCCTGTTTTGTGTTGTGATCGGAGTATCAAGGGACACAGTTACAAAATTCTCTTACAGAATTTTCTTCTATTGTTGAGAAATTCATTAATCATTGAACAATTGGGCTTTGTGTAAAGTGTCACAAAGAACAGGTATGTAGGGGCCATGAGAACATTATCTAGAAGGTGTTTGGATAGACACAATCTTATCAGTGAGTGAAATCAAATGTCACACACTTCAGCTGCTAAGGAGTCATCCATCATCCTGAGGAGTGCAGAAGAAGTATCTGTGTTTGCCTCATTGATCTCAAGGAAGGAGGCTGCTCCTTCCCTCCTGCAAGCATGACTGATGAGTCCTTAGAGTTTGAAGCTGTGTGACACTTGATTTAGGGACTGCTGTCATCACTTGTGAGGCAGGCTGTCTGCCACCTCTCCCGTTTAGGATCCCTCTTCGAAGGGCTCTTGATTAAGACATGAAAAATAGAGAAACCTTCATTTCTTTCCCAAACCAAATTCACTGGAGTTCTGCATAACAGTTTACAGATCTGTTTAATCCTATTTTATAAAGAAGATGTCTCATTACTCTTTAGAAATGATAAATAAAATAGATATGATATATTAAATATCA
>JAOXXN010000395.1:83838110-83856892 GCA_026770055.1 Myrmophylax atrothorax
CAAACCAGTATCACAGAAATTATGTTCTACGCCAGTAGTTGTGCTTGAATAGTAGACAAGGACACAGCAACATGTGGAATAAAATGTATCTGGGAGCAAAATGGGCATAGATGCTCTCAGAAAATTCAATCTAGGAACAAAATAAAACTACTATATAAGAAGGTCTACCCTTTTCTCTAGGGACTTTCCCATTCCTCTCCCCTCCTCTCTACTCCTTATATCCTAATGCATCCAGAATTCAGGGTGATAGAATGATCTCTTTCTTCTTGTGGCTCTCAAGAGCTTGGTGTCCTTCATCCATGGTTAGAAATTTTCCACTGAATTCAGCGAGTGATAAAGCAGAGCCTTGGTGCCAATATCCACAGCATCACACTAATGGAACTGCAAACTCATCTTGTTGCATTGTTATTAACAAGTTATTACAGCTTGTTCAAAATAAATATAAAAACAGACAAAACAACAACAAAAGCTAACTATGTAGAAATATGCCATAAAGCTAAAAACATTCATTTAGGAAGATGCTTTTAGAGATTGGTACCTTCTGAAATCAGGTCTTTTTTTCTCCCTGTTTTGCTGCTGTGGAAAGCTGAAGTTTCTCTCTGAGTAGTGCATCCTGGCATCTTTTAAAGTAATATGATTTTTCTGTGTCATGTGGGTTTTATTTCAGAAAATAAATTGGTTTTGATTGTCTTTTAGGAAGTTCAAAGCATATTACAACTCCAAGATTATGTCAGCTGCTTTGCAGTTCCAGGAGCCAGCATGTACTTTCTGAATAGGTCTGCATGTGCAATGAGATAAAGAAAGGTTTGGAAGTACAGTATAGCCAGATAAACTTATCCAAATACATTGAGGAGGGTGCTGAAAAGAAACATTAACTATATCATGCAAGAGTGTTTCTGATATATTATTTTTGGAAGATCATAGTGATTGGTTAGTTGGCGATTTTTATGACAGTTGTATGTATTTATTGCAGTGCTCCATTTTACTAAACCTGAAGTATTGGTGAATAGGTGAATAAATTATGCTGAAGGTACATGACAATTAGCACTGAGGTGGTCCCATAAGCTTTAAACTTGGTTTTAAGTAGAGGAGATTTGAGAAGTAAAAAGTAGTCTTCGTCTAGAGTTGTTGTGCCTTGCTGCTGTGACGTCCTTGTTCTGAAGGTCCTTTTGGAATGGAATATATTCTCCTTATTTTCACTGCATTTAACCTAAATCATAAATGGGTGGGATTTCTCATTAGTTTCCTATTTCTCCAGCATTTCTCCAGCATTATCAGTGTAATCCCCTGTTTTCCTCTTGCAATCCTAGCCCCACTTGCAGAGCTTGTGTCAGTAAGTGGCAGCCTTAGGCATGGCATTGCCTCCTCTGCTTCCAGGGCTCACCGACATGGGGGTTGCCTGTCATCTTGACTGAGAAATTTCCAAGTGTTTCACATGAACTTGTTTGCCTGTACTGATCAAGAAACAGCTTTGTAGCCAGAAGGGAAAATAGGCTGCAAATATATGTATACTTAAGGACTGTGGGTGGTTCAGTGTGTTCAAGATGTTATTTCTTGAGGACATTGCTCTCCTTTTTCCGAAAGTCTGCATTGTTTCACTCTAATGTTTCCTGGTTGTGAATTTCTGCTTAGGGGTTTTGACTTGGTTCAAGACAGACTGAGCTGCCAAAAAAAATGACTAAATATGAGTCACAAAAATTTTTCCTACTTTAATGGGTAATGAAGAGAAGGTAAATGTGGCTTTTACATACAATGTTGAGAAATCCAGAAACTTTACTGTGAAGTGCTAAGGAATGACTGTTTCTGCTCAGGTCCCCTGAACTGGGGCTGTTTGACAGTAGATTTCCCAAAGTGTTCCCTTTTGTCAGTGTCTAGCCTATAGCCTGGAAACCGACAGTAGCCAGGACTTTTCTTAAGAGTTACTCCTTCAAAAGACTAAGATCTATAAGCATGATGAACCTCAGTGATACCACTGAAGATAAAAGTTTCTGTCCCAGTTATAAGATTGCAGTATGGTGGATGTTACCTAAATATTCAAAACTAAATGGAAATGGGATAAAGGTAGATGAAAATGTCCAACAACTGATGAGGATTGGAAAAATTCTTACTGTAATTTTTTAGAGGTGTCCATAATTAGATTAAAGCTAGAGGTTGTTCTTCTGGTTTGAAAGCACAAGCCATGTGTCCTGTTTGAGCAGACAAAGGCCTTGACCTTGCTACAACACGAAATTTCAAGGAACTACAGCTGAGGAAACAAGAGGAAAGCAGCCTGTGCTTGTAGTAGACCATGTTTGAGTCAAATTCAGCTTTTGGATGTAGCTCTCTGATTTATTGAGAGCTGTGTGCTTATATGGGGAATCAGAAATTGAGTTTCAACTCTGGATGAGAGATGGTTTCAATTTTGTTTGGCGGTTTTGAATTTTCAGTGTTTGGTTTTGTTTAAAGCATAAATAAAGAAAAACAAGTGCTTGGAGAAGCCCAAGAGTTATGATATGATTTGAGGTAATATTTGTGCTTTAAGTTAACTCCTCTCCTGTAACCCCCCAAACCATTATTATAATCTAAAATTAAAGGTAAGTAGAATCACAGAAACGTTTAGGTTGGAAAGGACCCTTAAGATCATTTGAATTGAACCATTAACCTGTCACTGCCAAATCCACCACTAAACCATGGCCATAAGCACCATGTCTACACATCTATTAAATACCTCCAGAGACAGGAAACCAAAACTTCAATAATTTACATTTAATTTAATAATCTGGGCAGAAGACTGAGTTGCACTAGAACCAGTTGTGGATTTTCCTGTCACAGGCCCACTGCATTTCTAATAAAGTGACAAAGCCCTGTGTGTTTCTATAGGTATTGTTGCAAGCACAGAAGATCAAAGTAGTGGTACTGGGTAAGGGATCTGACATTCTCTGAGCGACAATGACATACCATTTAAGAGGATTAAAGGTTGATAAGTTCATACACAAAGTCAACAACATCTCCAGCCTGAGGAACAGCAGCTTCATTATTATGCCATGGATTTTTTCCCTTATAAAAATAGTAAATGTAGTTTGTTTCGGAATTGCATTTTTACAGGCTTGATTTTATCTTCATGCAGATAGAATGAGTGTATATAACAGTGCTATTATTTTATTTTTCCTACTGGTTTTGCAAGGCTTTTCAGGACTTTTAAGTAATTTTATGAGGGACTTTTGTCAAGAAAGTCCTATGTGAGTCCTCAAATGTAAATAAGAAAGAACTAAGTCTCTTAAAGCACCAAAATCACATGTGAAAAATAACTGCAAGGCACATTCTGATATTTGCTACATGTTTAAGTTATAAAGGATCCATTAAGGCAATTCCCTTCAAACCTGGTAGCTGCAGTTTGCACAGTTGTGAACTTAACAGTGATGGAGAAGTTCCTAAGAGAACGACTTCCCAAAGTAGGGCAATGAGAATTGAGGAGCCTGAAATTTTCCAGTCCCTCACTGAGGCATGAGAATGGAGGAATCTTGATTCTTCACCTGTCTAGCTGGTAAATGGGAGCCAATCTTTGCACAGAGATGGATGGGGAGCAAGGCTGTAGGTGTATCTGGATAGTTACCCTTTTGGTGACCTCAGCTTCCTACTGCAGCAAGGTAATTGTAAACCTGTATTTTGCATGTGCTTTTCATTATATAGTTCAGCATAGCTGACAACAATAAAAAATGGAAAGAAATTGCTATAAGAGCTAGTAGTTGTAAAGCAAGAAGTGACTTTGCTGTTGGCATTAGGAGGTGGTGAGCTGTTTGGCAGGGTGGTTGAACATGCACAGGAGCCACCATCGTTAGTCAGAACCACCGATGAGTGCGCAGGCAGGGGTTCAGGTTTCTAAATGAACAGGCAAACAGCTCCATCACTGACATGTACCAAAGCCACCGATGGTTATGCCTATTTATAAAGCCAGAGGCACGCGGTCCCACCTGCATGCCAAGTTTAGAACAAGGGCTGTCCTGCGTATTCTGGGAAATCAGATTAAATTCCTGAAACAACTCAGTGCTGGATGGTAAAAGACCATCTGGTTACTGTCTGTCACCAGGACACTGTGTGTGCTCCTAGATGTCAAGGAGCTAGAGGAAGTCGAAGGTGAGGGTGAGGTTTTGCAAGCAGGCAGTGGAAGCTGCTGCTGATAACCCTTTCGTTCTGAAAGCCAGACATGAAGTTATCAGCAAGCTGGTGGCATTTCTGCATCGAGCCAACTGCTACTAGGAATGCTTGGGGTTTGTAAGTGTGCTCTCTGTAATGGGGGGATGATCCATTTCCAGGAATTGGCTGGCTGTTTTTATCAAAAAGACCCCTCATTATTTACAAGGACACGAATATTTCCAGTGCTCTTGAACTTTCCTCCCTCAACTTGATAAATTGTGTGGCTTTGGCCTTTTGCATTACAGGCTAGATATTACAAAGCATTTGGCATGGAGAAGCACGTTCTTCTCTAGTAAATGGTTGTGAAACATTTGCAGTAAATGTATGTATGTGGAGCAGGGTTTGTGTAAATAACAAAAGACCAGAAGTAAAGTCTGTGAGAGGCTGTATTCTTGTTATTTGGTAGTAGTAAAACAGATGGTAGTGATGTAAGTTTAGTAGTGAAAAGGGAGCCAATATTGAATATTGCACATACCTTTGCATTATTCCTGTTTCAATGTGAACTGAAGAACTGTTTAAAGTTTTCCAGCCGTAGAAAAGTATCCCAGCCCCAAGTAAATAGGAACAGACAGCACTTGATTAGGCTTACCTTTGTATTTCTTTCCTTTTTTGAAACCTAGTATGAAAACTTCTGTGTCTTTTTTTAACCAGTGTGCAGGTATCCATATACAACTGTGAAGTTCCTGCATGTCTCTACATATTGAAGTTGTCTTCTTGTGTGCAGTCCTCTAAAATTCTGTAAACTTCTCAGCAGATCTCAAAGTAGCTGTAGTAACAGCCTATACTTTAAAAAGAAATTGGGTTCCTGTATCTTGATTACTTGAGAATGTTGCTTCTGAGAGACTTCCTGGCAGTCTCCCTGTAAATTCTGTTCTTTGATCTTTCTTTTGAGTCTTTCAGAAGGCTGTTCAGGTTTGGACACTTATCCTGTGGGTATTCAGACATTCATATCCTTCATTTTTGTGCTGGACATCAGATCACAGCTCCCACAAGACCATACCAACAGATGGCACATCCACCTGGAAGTTGTTACGCCCACATCGCACAGGGCAGGTCCACGTGGAGATACAACCTAGGTTCCCTACCACCACTACCAAAAAAACCAAAACAAACCCACCAAACCAAACCACAGCTGGGTTAGCAAATTAGTAGCAGATTAGTGTAGCAGTGCTAATAAGACCTGTTAATGAGCAGCATTGCTGAGCTGAGGTACAGGGTGGTTGTGATGCAGCCATGCCATCTCTCCTGATGAAATGGACTGCACCGTCAGCTTTCCATCAGTGAATTTTGTAGGTACCATTTGTTGTAGTTCATTTCAAAAGTAACAGACCTGAAAAGTCAGACCTATACCTGAGAGTTCAGTACCTCTTCTCTTACATATACAGAAACCTCAAGATGGGCCTCTTCTTGAAAACCCATGGAATCAAAAAATGCAAATGGATTTGGCATCCTGATTTATGAACCTTTAAGATTAGAAATGATGAGATTACAATGCTCTTTGTTGTACCAGATAAAAAGGGCACATTATACTATCTCCATGATTAATAATATGAACACTAAACCTCCTTGTCTCAGTAGCTGAATCCTTTTTCACTGCAAATATCTCTTTAAGATTAAACTAATTTGTTTACTTGTACCAGGGTAGTTGGGAGAGCTTGACCTTGGAAACCATGCAGTTAAAAAAGAGGGAGAACTTCCTCCTTGCTTTCCTCTCTATGCTTTCAGCATTTCCTTTCTCCATTTCGCATCTGCATATTTCAAAATAATATTTATTAGACCTGTTCTATGCCAGATTACACAGATTTTCCTACTGAAGACAACCTCAGGCATTCCCTTAGTTTCTGGAACTAGCACTGCCCTCTCCTTTGTCCTCCTCCTCCCTCCCTTCTCCCTGGATATGATTCTCATGCATGATCCAAGTGAAAGCAGAGCCAGATGGTCCTCACACACAGCATACAGTACAAGTCCTCCCAGTTTGGGATGGGAATTGGCAGTGAAGCAAATTCGAGTTCAAAAGTTTAACCACCCTATAGTAATTTACACATCTACAAATAAACTGAGCTGTTCCTTGCTCTCTGCATTATATGAAATGGCCTTTCATGTTAGGACTTCTTGTGAGGAGGATATAGGATTCTCATGATCTACATGGAATTCAGCAGTAACACCACCATAAAATTATGGATTTCCCTTGTTTTTAAAGCTGACAGAGGCTGGGAGGATTTGAGTGGCTCTCTCTTTCTATGAAAATGAATCTTCAGGTTCTTTGTAATTTTTTTTTATGCTTTGTGAAATTCCCATGAAATGTGACACCTCAGGCTATGCAGACTCCATGTAAAATGAGGAACTGAACAAGAAAAATGCACATCCTTAACTACTAAGCAAAGAGTAAGTACTTGAGAAGTAGTCCCAGGGGCCCTTAAAGCCATTGTGGATGTTATATGATTTAACAATGCAAACTTCATGAAAAAGTCTTGAAAGCAATGTGCCTATTCCAACTGACAGAAGCATATTACAGCATATAGAAATACCTTTTTGTAGTAATCTTGTAGCCTGAGAGTATCATTAGAGAAAGAGAAAAAATGTAGAAAATAAGCCAGCACAGACATGAATACTTGCACAAAGTATTCAGCTGCTAGTAATTTCACTATGAATTACTTGTATTGAATATATGCACATAAAACATCTTAAAATGTGGTTAGGAAATTGTGATGGTAGTTGCTAGGGTGCCACACAGAGTGATCTGTCCTCATGAAGAAGCAGGGAGAATTAAGGACTTAAACGGAGTAGTGTCAAAGACAGGGCCAAATGTGTAGGATAATTGGAAAGAACTGGCTGCTGTTACATGAAAGTGATTATTGTGTCATATTAGGACATGACAAAAATGAGGTTCTTCAGATACCTTCAGAGTTAAGTTTCATACCCAGATATGTTAGCATTATTTTAAGTTACGTATTAGCCCTGTCTAGAATTTTTGCAGATGTGTGTGCATATGGATTTCTATTGATGATGTTCCCATAGGTGCAATCAGAGTACTGGAGCAGAGGATGTAAACTCTTCAAATACTTATTTTCAATATCCTAAGGCACTGACCTACTTTTAAGTGTTTGGTCACTACTGCATCAAATATTAAAAAATTGTAGATGATTGAAGAACTTAAATGCTACGTCATGGGACTTACATGTATTAGCACAGTATTAATTTTTAACTCATCATAAATGCTCTGTTCATAGGTATCTGTCTAAGAAAAACTGTAGAATATTCATAGCCTGATGACAGCAAGGGATAATCTTAGCGAACATATGGGAATATTAATGTTTCTGTTTCTGTTGTGGAGGGTTTCTTCTGGCCTGTTCTTCTGCACAGCCTGAATGAGCACAGTCGAAGCAGCACATGCCCTTAGGGAAAGCAGGAGTAGCAAATAGCTGCCTGAGTACTTTGGATGAATGAGAAAAGGGAAACTTCTTGCTGCTTTGTAATGAAGTACATAAGGACTAGCTCACCTGCTGCCAGCACTAGTTTTTGCACTCCTCCTCTGCTTTCACCACCTTCCATACACAGGACTGGAGACGCTGATGGTGGCACTGGAGTGACAAGAGGAGAATGTGGTCTGGCATCCTCCTGCTCCCCATATGTATATGAAGGTTGTCAGTGGATGCGTAGGCAGGGGCTGAGAAGACTGGGGAAGGCAACAGATTGGAGGTGCCATGTAAAGGCAGACAGGGTGTTATGGCTTCCCTTTGCAAGCCAGAGAGAGAAGAATTGTTCATAGGACTCCCTGTCTGCTAGTGGGGGGAAGCAGAAGTTTATCCCACTCCTACAGTTTTTAAAAAAGTGAGGATTGCTAAACTATTACTTTATTAATTGTAACATGATTTCTTTCTCTCCATATTGTCAGGCAACAAGTAGGTTTTTTCTGTTTCCGGTGTGTGAGGCATTTCCAGCTTTTTTCCATTTCAGTTCTTGACACTAAAGCTTGTGCTGTCAAGCCAGGAGAGGAGACTGTGCCTACCTCCTGCACCCAAGCAATACAGCAGCACTGGCTTGCCCTAGCTTCTAAACATACAGTACCTCTGTTTAGGGTGTGTTTTTCAATAATTTATCATTTTGAAGTTTCTTCCCAGACACTTGAGTGACGAGAGTTTACTGATGCAGGTGCCATGCCAATAAGTAAATTTTGTCCTTTGCCTCTTTTTGTTTGTTTACAGTAAGGAAACAAATATTCTTCCCTCCTACAACCTTGCAAGTGCTTTGGTTTCCTCACACACTCTCCTGGAGATGATGAACGTGATTAAAGAAAGAGGGAGATGGTATTCAGGGTGTATTGGAATCAGGAGGACCACAGGGTGGTGCACCTTAAGACCAAGGCTGTACTGTTTCAGCCCCACAGGTTGGTGTTTCCTAAAAGCAGTGAGTTATAGGACTGGGGCCTTGTATTGATGCTGAATTGGCTCAGCAATCTAAAAATTTATGGATGTAAGAGAATATAGAGAGGAGGAGTTCCAGATTTGTGGCTGAGGGGCTCCATGTTGTATCAGGCCTGAAAGGAAAATGGTATGTGAGCTACTGAGGGTGTCTCCATAAAGAAAGGTCTCCCTACTGCTAGAAAGCCAAGGAGGATTGACATGTCTCAGGAAAAGATTATTGTTTAAGAGCAGATTCTAAGGATTGCCTTGAATGAAAGGCTGGGATGGCAGACTTTCTTTTGGAGTTTACTATTTTTTCTTTTGGCATTTAAGTTCCCTGAAATGGGGAAACTGTAAAAATACTGTTGTGTGCTGTGAGGAGTGCCATCAAATGGCTCTGCTGTTACAGCACATTGACTTGAGTCACTGAAGTGCTACTTAGGATTTGCTATATCTACTGTGTGTTTTAAGGTAGGTTTATTTATGTGACAGGTGGGGTGTTAAAGACTTCTGCAAATACTGGGCAATATCCTGTGTTCTCCTGCTTGACCTTCCTCCTTCTATATGTTATCACCGGCTTAGACAAGGATCTCAACTTCCTCTGTCTCGCCTGTCTGTGACCCTGCCCCCACCCCTGCCACCCCCACCTCTAACTTCCTAATTTTGTAGTCCAAATCCCTTCTTCACAGACACCTTTGTGGTTTTTTAAATTATGCCCCAAATTGGCTTTTGGTACAGTGGGTTGCACAGCACTTACTCCTGATGAGCCTCAAGTGTCTGTCATAGCAAGGGTTGCTGTCTGCAGACTCTCACCTGGGTATCCTCAATCTCAGCAGCCTGCCCAGCACACAGAGCAGCCTCGGGAGCACACACTGTTTCCCACTCAGGCAAAACCCACTCAGTGGGCAAAAACTTTGCTTGAAAAGCAGCATTTTTAAAACACATTTTACAAATTCTCAAAATTCAGTAAGCTTGCTTTAGTGTTTAGGTCATTATCAGTGATGTAAACATTGATTGTAATATGTATTAACTCAATGTATTGGTTGCTCAGAATATGCTTTTATATGTGCTTGTGATAAATGCTTCTTTTGTTGTCTAAGATGATTAGGACAAAAGCACTAAGGATACTGTTGAGGTTGATAAATAAAACTCTTGAAAATTAGAAATGCCTGTACGAGCTTACATCGCAGACATGCAGGCCCCCTTTGTGTGGCAGCTGCTCCAGCCTTTGGTTGCACACTGGTACAGCTTTTTCTGCAGCTGCTCTGCTTCAGCTAGTGAGCACTATCACACCTGAGCACTTAATGAACACCTTTTAAATAGCTGGTCTTATCATCAGTCCTTCCCAAGGCCTTGGGATTTACTTCATGCTATGCAAACTTATAAAATGTTTGTTTTCTGCATGGATTTTTCTGTGTTTTGTCACTAAATGTTATCCAAGAGCTGAAAGGGCAGCGTTATCTTCATGTGGCCGATAAGGAAATGAGGCACTTGAAAACAGACATTCTGAATTCAGAAAGATTCAGTAAGTGCTGTTTTGGGCCTTGTCCTTGGGCTGGTATTTCAAACTTGACATACTGCTTTCTGTTTATTTCCTTTTAATCTTTACTCCTGGAGTTTCTTTTTCTATTCAGGCTCTTACCCAGTCTGTCCTAGTTTTCTTTCTCTGATCTGTCTATATTTTTTGCTTTTCACATCAACTTCTTTTAACCTACATCAGTCTGTCAGCTTATTTACATAATCAATCCATTCAAGAATATTCATAACTTCATTTACATTATTTTCCTCACCAGTTTAAGCTGGCTTAAATGCTTTTACTACCCATCACTTCTTCTGCCTGTGCACTGTCTGTGCTGGGTTCTGTGCTTGTGTGTTGGTGTCACGAATTTGATAGAGGAATGTCTTCATCTGAGAAATGGATATGAAAAGGTGGATATTTTTCTATTGTTTTGAGTTAAAGTTTTTAAAACTTTTGAATTACTCAGATTTTCAATGGTGGGACACAAACTCCTGTACCAGCAAAACCCTGATTTTGACCTGAGACAAACAAATAAGGGAGAGTGTTGTAGTGCCACTATCAAGAATGTAGTCACAGCTCTGGTATCTTATCTCTTGTACATGTCTTTCCTCAACATTACTGACATCAGCCCTAATATGGATGTTCCCTCCAAACAAATAGCTGTTAGTCTTTCCCTTTAGTTCCCTCATTTATCCTAGTCACTTCATCTCTTTTCTTAACTCTCAGGCACTCATCAGGTTTTCTGTCAGAGTTCGTCCCTCTTTCATTTTCTGAAACATCTCTATGTTTAAATTTTGTGTCCTTCAGTGTCCAAATCAGAATTCTTCTCCTCACCGTCTGAGTAACAACACAGTTTCTTTAAAACAAAACCAAAAAAACCTCGTGAGCTGCCTGCTCTTACTTTGAGTGCCACAGCCATCCTTGGTGGGCAGCAGCTGTGAGCATTATGGGGATATTTTGTGCTCCAAGAATGAAATTCAGAGGTTTCAGCTGATTGCTTATGTTCAGTAGAGGCTATTGTAAGTGTCAAACAGTTATTTAAAAACCTTATAGTCACACAAAGTTTGGACACATTTTAATGTTGTCCATATTAACTTTTTCACTGACATAAGGTTGTAATTTCCTGAGTTTTCCAAAGAGCTCAAAATCAAAAAATACTCCAATTTCCAAAAATATTCTCAACAGTATTTTTAATTCCAGTGAGAAGTTCTTTTTCTCCTTTTTCCTCCTGTCTTCCAGAAAACCACTCGAAATATAGTAAGTGTTAGAAATTTTCCATGAAAATAGAAGGTGTTGTGTTTCAAACACCACAGAGGAAGTTTCAGTCCAAATCAAAACTTGATGAAAATATGGACAAGGAAACCCAGGAGTGTTTTCATGGGAACTGTCAGGCAAATTTAGCAGGAAGCCTGTTCCATATGTAGTGAACCTTCAATTTTACTGTTGTGAGGCTGATGACTCACTTTAAATGCTGAAAGTGCATAGGAAACTAGTACTTTATTGACTAGAAGTATAAAATACCTTGTGTTGCTTTATTTTGGTCTTTAGTAGTGTGATTTGATGGGATTACTACTAAATCAGTTACACTGAGAGTGTAATTGTTTGGGGTTTGCATGTAAAGAACTGACTTTTTTTTTTTTTTAATTTAGTGATCCAATGTTGAGTTCTTGTGTAACATCTTCATAATGAATTCATAGAGGAAGACCTGATTGAGTAGTAAATGTTTATCAGAAATGTCTGTTGGAATCTTGCCTTTATATCAGTCCTTTGGAATCTATAACAAAAGTTAAAGATGTAGGAAGTATCATTTGAAATAATTGTTTTTAGCTGGATTATAGGGCAGGATTTGTCTCACCTAATTCCAGTTACCTTGTCTCAGGTAGTTAGCTAGGCTCTTTGAGCAAGAGAGAACCCAACACACCCTTGTGATAGAACTGGATTTGCAGTACATACAACTGTCCTGGCATACTTGGGACTGCCAGACTGCTCAGGATGGGGGTCAGCCTGCCCTGTGGGACTCGGTCAGAAAAAGGCTCTTGTTCTGTACTTTGTTCCACTGGAACTGAATGGTCCCTAAGGGCCCTGCATTTTCAAACGCTGGCCTTGGTTGATTCCCATGGCTGGCATTAATGGATGGCAGAATTGTCCTTTCAAGGGGGTTTAGCCTCTGCTGAAGAAAGACCTGAGTACGCCTTCAGGGAAACAAGCCCTTCTCCTATTCACTAATCCATGCCAGTAGAGCCAGCTGTGCACCAACAAAACCATAATGTGTGTCCATCCAAGCCTGACATAGCTCTGTCTGGTTGGATGTGCCACCTAAAGCCAAAGCCATTGCACATGGTGAGCTGTGTCGACCCCGAGGTGGTTGATCGGGTACCATGGACAGGGGCAGCTCTGCCACAGCCTGCTCAGGACTTGGAGCTTAACAACCTTGTTGAAAGACTCGATAAAAGCCTGCATGGTTGATGCCAAATCAGTAATTAAGGATTGCATGCAAAATATCTAAACCTTCCTGAGTTCTTTCTCACAGGCATCCCAGATTCAGTCCTCCTATGCAATTATGTTTGGTCTAGAGCTATTGAAGGCTCTTAAAATGCTGTCTGATAAAGAAAACTACTACTGCCTGAAACTAGGAGAAAGCTCTACAGGTGTTCATGGACTTGTCTCTTTGAACGTTTCCCAAGTGGTGTTGAGAAAACCCTTTCTGGATTCCTATTTGAATGAATTTCAAGTAGTCTTGGCCTGCACTCTGTATGTGATACTTCATTTGACCACAGTGATGCTGTGACCTTTAGCAGTCTTTCCCCCAGTGGCATTAGAACTTCACGTGAGCTAACTTGTAGTGGAAGTACTGACATGCTTCTCCCAGATATGTATCAAAATAAAATTTCTTAGTTAAAATCAGAGTATTCAGATTGATGTTTGGCTGTGCTTATCCACAGAGGGTTGTTCTTAGAAACATGACCTTGCAAAGGTTGTGGCAGAAAAAAAAAATGGGGGTTTTTTTGGTGTTTTCTATCCTAAAATATTTCACTGATGCCATTTGACATCATGTGCTTGCTTCAGATAAGACCGGGTACTATATATATATATGTTATCTATTTTGGTCAGGAAAACTATATTAACTTGAAAGACTGAAGCTTCTTGTACTTAATAAACTAAATGTGCAGTGCTCAAGTACCCCATGGGTACCTGAAGAATAACTAATGGTTACTCTCAAGAATCTGAAATTTCTTGGTATGTGGTCAATGTGAGTAAGTCATTATGTGTTCTGTCCTTGATTTAGGGGTTCTTCTTCCATTCTTCACTTGTAATTGGGAATCAGACAAGTGTTATGGCTACTCTAGCCTTTGTACATGGCATATTAGGAGCCATGTGCCAAGTCTTAGTGGATCCAGGGGGAATGATGTGTACTTGAGTACAGCTTCAGCACTGTCATTAGTGCAGGGGCTCTGACACAGTGCCTTAAAATGTTGTTTCTTCCCAATCCTATGGAGGGGCATGGCAGTGATGAAGTTGGCCTTTGAATTAAACATATGTATGAAATACAGTGAAAGTAAACTCCTGGGATACTTATTTATAGCTAGGTTGCTGGTTTTCCTAGCATGTGTTCTCAGCAGCACTTTTTTGCCTGCAAAACTGAGGGAGAGCATGGTGAAGACCAATGCTCTAAGTTGCAAGGCAAGCTTAAAGAACACTGAATTATTAGAAAGATTATGTACTGGATTCTTTGGATTTTCAGAATGATTTCTGCATGTAAGAGGTATAGTATTTTTAAGTTGTACTCTGTAGTCAAAGGACCAAGAAGCTTGGAGAAGATTGTCTGCTAATCACTTCACTCCAGACCTGAGCTTGTAGTTAAAATATAAACAGATTGCTGTGGAGTTACAGGACCTGCTCCTTATAAGGTGACAGTGCAAGAAATACTGTTCCTTCTGTTTGCAAGTGTCCCTTGAAACAGCTGCTACAGCATCCAGGCACAATGTGTGTGCATCAGGACCAAGCCAGCACAGTTGTGTCTTTAAATGTTGTAAACCAGGATGGTTCCTACCAGTGGTAATTTGCAAAGTTTTATTTCAAGCTAGATTAAGATCTGATGGGCTTGGTTGTGCTTTTGTTTATTTGTACTGACGTGAATAGGAGTTAACTCTGGACATGTGTGTGAAACACACAGATTCAGTCCAGAATCTTAAATAATAAAAAGCATTAAGAGTCTTCCATATTTATTTCCCTGTCACTTGTAACATTCAAGCAAACAAAAACACAGCAATCTTGATGAACACATTAATATTAAAAGTAATCTTTATTTTTTCCTGCATGGTTGTATTGACATTTACTGGCCATTTTATTTTGCAAAAGGAACCATGAAACATGAAATTTTTTTACGTAAATGCTCTGAAGTCTTTGGAAAAGTTCATTAAAAATAATCAGGGGAATGCAGTGCTGCTTTAGCTGAAGAGCTCATTTTTCAATAGTGTTCTTTCATGTCTATTTATAAGTTAAAAAAAAGTCTTAAAATTAAAACAGCTGATTGCCAGATCATCCTTTGAGGGCACAAGCACATTATACATATAATGAAATGCCTGTAGATGTCTTGCTATATGCTTCATATACAATACATAAGACTACAATTTCTCTAAATAGAGTGATTTTTATTTTTGTTTGGCATTCCTACTTTTCCCCCAACACTTGTGTTTCCAAAGAGAACCACATTATATTTGAGGGCTTTTTTATATGCTCTGGTAACTTCAAGAAATTTTACATCTATGTTTTTCTTGCTGCTAATGAAGAACATTGCATGCTATATTTTTGGAAATTATTTCCTTTTTTGTCATATTTTTCCAGTCAGATGAAATTCAGAGAGCTTTTAGTCAAAAAAAAGAAAATTTCCAATTTTTAATTTTCTGTCCCTGATAATTCACATTTCCTTTATGTCACCATTACTTCCAGCAGATAAGATCCAGCAAATCAAAACTGTAGGCACAGCTTTTGCAAAGCAATATTCCCACTGTAAGAGGTGTTAAGCTTTCCTGTGGCACCCCTTTGCAACAATGCAGGTTATTATGTGTGTCTGTCACTGAAAAGACAGCTTCTGCTGCCTCTACTCTAACTGGAAGAACTTAGGGAAAACATTAGTTTGCTGTTCCAAAAAAGCAACGGAAAACGTTGTTCCCCTCCTGTCCTCCTGCACTACTGCTGTTTGTTCTCATATTTCACACCATCGACTCCACTGGAATGCAGTGCTGACCTGGGTTAAATTCACTGGTTTCCTATTTATGTGTTGGGTCAGTTGAAGTTCTTTCAGTTCTTGATCTGGTTATTCATGGGCATCTATAAACAGCTGCAGCAGCTCAAGGGCAAGTGGCTCCCTTGATCAGGAGAGGGCAGTCAACTTCCAGTGGTGGCACTGGCATTTTCAAAGTGCAAGTGTAACTCTTGCTCCAGTTTTTTGACTGAGACATCTTTGTTTTCTTCCCACTATTACTGGCCTGGGATGTGATGTCAAGCTCAGGCACTTTTGGCTCCACCTGTTTCAGTCTGACCAGGTGTAAAATCTTGTACTATTATATTTGCTTTTTCTATTTTGGGTTTGTTTTTTGTTTTGTTTTGTTTGTGGGAAAAATTGGGTATTATTAAATATTTTCTCAAACTTGCATGGAAAACACTTACACTCAACATGACCTGGCAATGTCTGTTTGCAGCCCAGGAAGCCAACTGCATCCTGGGCTGCAGCAAGAGAAGTGGCCAGAAGATCAACAGAGATGGTTCTTTCCCCCTACTCTGCCCTCACGTGACCCCATCTGGCATCCAGCTCTGGGGCCCCCAGCACAAGAAAGATGTTGACCTGCTGGAATGAGTCCAGAGGGGAGCATGAAGATGGTCAGAGGGCTGGAGCACATCTCTGTGAAGATGGACTGAGAGATCTGGTGTTGTTCAGCCTGGGGGTGAGAAGACTTTGGGGAGATCTTAGAGTACCTTCCAGCACCTGACAGGAGCCAGCAAGAAAGCTGGAGAGGGACTTTTGACAAGGACATGCAGTGATAGGCCAAGGGGGCAATTGCTTCAAACTGTTAAAGAGGGTAGATTTAGATTAGATATTAGGAAGAAATTATTTACTGGGAGTGATGAAGCACTGGCACGAGTTTCCCAGAGGAACTGTGGATGCACCATCCCTAAAAGTGTTCAAGGCCAGGCTGGATGGGGATTTGAGCAATCTGGTCTAGTGGAAGGTGTCTCTGCCCATGCCGAGGGGCTTGGAAGATGATCTTTAAGGTCTTTTCTAACTCAAGCCATTTAATATTTCTAACACTTCAGGCTTCTCCTCATTGTGATCAGAATCAGTTTATGCTGCTTGAAGGCGGAAGCATCAGGGTCCTTTCTGCTGCCACATGAGGAGGTGGAGGCTGCAGTGGCAAAAATGGGAAGGACAGCTGGAAAGTGGCTTGGAGACCTGTATTTGCTGCTGCTCCAGAAGAGATGGAGCAGAGCAGCAAGTGGTTGCCACTGCTTGGACACATCTCCAGCAATAACTACCACCCTTTGCAGTCTCGTCTCTTCATTTTTTTCCCACAGTCTGAACCAACCTGTCTCTTAGCACAGCAATGCAGCACTGTGGCTGTTTGACTCTTCCACTAGTCTGCTGCCTCAGGGAGATTCTCATACTATGGGAGTGTGAGCTATCATTGTATTTCTGGAGTTACTTCTTAGAAGATGCCACTGGCTTTATTAGAGACTGAGTAGAGAAAGGGAAGATAGGAAAATTTCTTAGTTGGAAAAAGGACTAAAGCCGAAGTATTCATCCTATTCATCATTACACACCGAACTTAGCTAGATGAAGAAACTCAGTTCCCTAGGGCCACTAGGTGATTGATAGAAACAGACTACTTAAGAAAACACTGCAGAGCAAAGCCCAGTTTTTATTCATATATTTTAGGAGTGTAGCCAGATAATCACTTAGGTGCCTAAAACCAGCTGATACTTAGATGAGTGCTGGGAAGAAAGTGTGAAAGTGTAAAGCAAGCCAATGAACTTGTAAATGCTTTCAAAATACTGGCACAATGCATAATAGGCATAATATTTGTATTAGAGTGCGTCAGAGAGAGGGTGGGGTGGATATCCTGAGGAATTCATATACCTTTTTCTAAGGACTTGTATATGAAGCTGGATTAAGGTTTTTACAGGATTGCTTTCCTTTATCCGACTAAAACATAACAGTCCAAAAGTTATTTGTGTGTGTTATGAGACAGAGATTACAGCTATGTTTCATTTTATTTCACATTTAACTCTTTTCTATTCAGGAGCAATGATATTGAATGAATCTCATTGATGAAGGCAAAGGAAAATTGATGCCCATTTTTTGAAACCAGTTCTACTCAGTTTTTGAAATGCAAAATACAAGGAGAGTGAAGCTCTCTAGTGCATTACAGATGTTGGCTGGGAAAGAAGGCAAAATTCCCTTCCTGCCATCCTGATTACTGTGCTTAGCCTGTTCTGTCCTTTCAGACAGGTTTGAACTATGCCCAGTTTGCCTCCTAAGAAACAGAGGTTTTGTTGTCCTGTGTGTATTCCTAATACAGTGGAGGGTCCATCAGTTCTTGCCTTTTTTCAGTGTGGTTTTTTTTTTTCCATAGCCTATTGCAGCTTGCACTGTACTGGCTGGAGAGTTGTACACTCTCCAAGATTATGTGTATGATTGGTGTTCTCTGTGACAAAATTACTATATTTGAGCCTCAAAATATATAGCTCTTGTCTGGCAGTCTTGGCTCCCTTTAAGCAAAATGTGACTTGTAAAAATGGCAGCTAACTCTCTACCTCAGACTTTTCTATTGCACTTGAAAAAAAAATAAGCCCCAGAGTAAATTACTTTGAAATTAAAATTATGTGTTTTAGTGCTGTATTCCTGTGTTTCCCTCTGTTCTGTCAGACTTCCTGCTTCCAATGAGACAGGTCACATAACGTGAAATTCTGCTTTCCAGCACTGAGTCCCTGATAAGTCACGTAGACTGCAACAAGCAACCATCACTTGGTATCTCGTGTTGTGAGACTGAACAACAGATTGATGTGGCCTCTGGAGTAGTTAAGTGAACATCAGCCTTAATTAACTAGATTGTCCCTTTTATTAGTAAAACCAACAAGTAGAAGAGGAATGGTCTTTGCAAAGGTTTTTTTCAGAAATTAATGTAGATTTTGATCTTTATAGTTTTGACCTTAAAACACCAGGGCATCCTTACCAGGCCTGTGAAGGTGTGAAAGTGCCTTGTTTTGTCAGTTCTCTCAGTGAAATTTATTTGTGTGTGCTTTGGTGAGGTTTCTTGTAATGACTCCCACTTCTTGTGTTCTCGTTAATTTGTGTCATTAGTCAAGAAAGCGTCTGTTCATGGAAGGGAAGAAGTAATTTAGGATCCTGGCTGTAGCTTTCAGTGGAAGAACCTACTCTCTTGATATGTATGAAGGTTGGGGGGCAGAAGAGACCATCAGCTAATAACTGCTGGAAATTGTCCAAGGAAAGGCCTGTCCCTCTTCAGCATCTCTTTTCTGATGTACTAATAGAGATTGCCGTAATTTAGGTTAATTAGGTCATCTGTATAGCTCTGCTACTATCATTCTCTCTCCTAAAAAAAGGAAAATTAATGATTTTCCTGCAACTTATTAGAAGGAAGTTGATTCATATTATTTACATTTTTGAC
>JAOXXN010000395.1:83856992-83873486 GCA_026770055.1 Myrmophylax atrothorax
GAACAGGGAGATCATGTGCATTACTTCAGTTTTCTGCTCACTATTGTTTGCATCATGATTCATTAATGATGAATAATTTACTTAATGATACACCAATCAGGTGTTTACTTTAACCAGTCAACTCAGCATGCTCCTAAATAGATATAATCCTGTATATAATATGTATAGTATAATCTATATATAGTGTAGTGTGTATATCTAATCATATATAGCATCCTCTCTCTGTATGCACATACCATTTCCAAGTGGAAATACTCACATTTCCAGTATCTCTTTCATTCTTTGGCTTTTTCTGCTCTTCAGTTATGCATATCATACCTTCTGCTTCTTATGTGATCATTGCAAACTCTGTTCTCCCTGCTTACAGAGTTGTGTGGTAAAAAGCATCTTTTAGACCTCTTTAAAGTGAGAAATTACAGGTGTTGCCTACATGTTTTCTTATGTCTTCATTTGGTTTTAGAAAGTTCCTGTGACAGTTCCTCTGTGGTTTGCTTTCTAAGAGTCACAATGTTAGTTACTTTTGATTGGATCAACTTTCTGCTGTTCCAAATTCCGACTATAAAGATGCCTTGCACTGAAACTCTGAAAATAAAAGCAGCAGAACTATTGTTCTTTCACTAAATACTATGGAATTGTCGTAAGGAGTGATTGAAAATTTAACTTCACTAAACTTTGTTGAGGTGGGAAGAAAAAGAGGAAAATATTTCTGGTTTGGTGAAGAGAGGGTAGATTTAGGAACCAAATTTTCTTGAGCTTTCTGGGGTCTCCCTCTGCAGGCACTGAAATGAGATTTTAATAGGAACTGGTGATGAAAGTGGTGTGAAACATCAACTTTTCTTTCCACGTGCATCAATATCTTGGACCTTAAACAAGGCAATGTCGTCTGTTGTTTGTATCAGGCATTTTATTCTAAAAACAGAATTCTGAAACCACTGTGAGGGTCAGGCTTTGAAAATATTATTTGAAATATCTTGTACAAATAAACAGCAGTCCCTTTTTAAACTAATTATACGTGCATGAAGGCATTTATCATGAAGTGGCCATGATACTGTAAGAACTTTGAGAGAGGGATATGTAAAATCAGATCCATATAGTTAAATATGCTTATCTGCAGATATGCATCTGTATACATGTTTTATATTTATAAGCAAAAATATGTGCACCAAAATACCCAAACTTGTTGCTGCAAGATGCGGGGGGAAAAAAACACATTGCTGGACTGTAGAAGTGACCTGGAAGAAGTAACTTCCTCCGTTATAATGCATTTGAATGTTTCCTAATCTTCTAGCTCTCTGAAATTTATCATAATTGTAGGTCCTAATGGGTGGGGTTGGAAAATGAAAGGGGAAAATATTACTCTATTTGGAAGGCACAATTCTTTACATAGGTCACACCTGGCCTTACTAAATCTGGGGTGTTTGTGACTAGTTGTGCAAGGAAAAGCACAGTACAGGAGATACAGGAGGAAAGCACTGGGGCAGCCAGACACAGAGAATAGTATGTAGCTAGTCTTTGAGTTCTTCATTCTATAACCTCCCTCTTCCTCATGTTGATCAGATGAGGAATATGTATGGTGTATGCTGCATACAGATGCCTTGTTAAAGTAGGCAGTATCGATTTAGGAAAAAAGGTGGTGAAAGAAGACAGGAGATAAATGCAGCAATATCTGGTTTCAGCTTTATAGCTCTAGAGGGCTCTGAGGGCAGGCAAGCTTGGTGTGACCTTGAAAGTCCCAGGCCTTGCTGTGTCTCTAGTTTACATTTTACTCTCCAGCTTTATGAAATGTTGTGTAATTAAACCCTCAACATAAATGAAAGGAGAGCGTTGAATCTCATGAGTTTAAAACATGTCACTTTTTCCTTTTCCTTGAATTTCACGTTTTAGTGAAAAATAATAGATAGAAAGATGTAGAAGATCTTTAACTTTTCCATGTGCATTTACGAATAAGAATTTTTAAGGAGATGGTAAACACAGCTCAGGTTGAACAGTTAGCGGTACAGGTGCTGCTTCCATGAAGTGGCCACTTTTCGTGTAGCATGTAAAGTGCATGGAAAGGCTTTGCTTGTTTTGTTAGTTGGATCATTTCCTTCAAGCATGTTCTTAAAGCCCTTTGACTAATGAGAAAACTAAAACATGTTGCTTTTGGCAACAGATAAATAAAATACCATGTTGGAAATCATCCCAAAAAAAGAAGACATTCTCAATGTTCAAGAAAATCCTATCTCACACCTTTTAAAAATTTCTTCTCAGAGAAGCAGTGAAAACTCCTCCTGGTGTTTCCTTCCAAAAGGTGAGGGAAGGGAGGAAAGTAAAGTGAAAGGGCAGTATCCGCATGGTCAACCCAAAATTAATTGCTTTGCTAATGCTACCATTCCTCTGATTGACCTTTCCAAGGTGTTACCATGTGTACATTATAAGCTGGACCAGCTGCCTGAAATAGGTTGCATGGTGGTAAGTGATGTTCCCTCCCTCTGAACCTGCTCAGGAATTTAGGAAGGGAATGAGGGAATTAACTGGGTCTTTCCCAGGCATGGCTGCAGCAGCAGTGTGGGGTACCCAGGTGCTGTAGGGTTCACTGTGGGTTTGGGAGCTTTTTTCCGTTTCCATCTTATTTAATAAAACATTACAAGGGAGGAGATTAATTCTTCTAAGGAAAGATGTGGTAGGAAAAGATGAATTGAAGAGTTGTTGCAAAAAAATACCTATTAGCCTTTCCTGGTGAAAAGCAGTATTAGGAAGAATTGTGAGGTTTTACGGGGACAGGGCCATATAGTCTGCACAGTTTGTCTAGAGATTTATGTAGTTTGGATAAGCATTCTGGCTCTGAGTCTTTATGTATGTTAAACTTGAAATGAGATTAAGGAAGGCAGGAAAGAATAGACTTTATTTTTTCAGTGCTTGTACCAGCAATGTTGATTCTTTCTCTCACCACTTCATATTTTATTTCTCTTTGTAAGATCACTTGGACTGGACCCATTAAAGGCAACCTATTTATGTAACTGAGTTGGAAGCTCTTTCACAAGTTGATATGCAGAAATGGAGCTCTCTGAGGTTCACACAGAATTATTTTAGTGTCTCAACGATGTAAAACAGTTTAGTACCATGTATTATACAGTTGTGAAATAATTTTTTACAGGTTTATATCAGCTATAGTACTGCAGTGCTGATTTTGACAAGCTCTGAGATTTTCTTACACAGTAGCAAGCAGCTGTCCTCATTTAATTGATAACCATTATTTAAATTTGTTTTTTTTCTGCTATTTAACTGCAAAATGTGAATTACTGGCTTTCAAGATTTTCTGTTGCTTTTGCACTTTGTGCTAACATAAATTTCTGTGGTTTGAGAAGTGAATCAAAATGAGTATATTTTAGTTCCACTTTATTTTCTTCACCAATAAAGCAACTCAGGTATTTTATTTATTTTTTAATTTTTCCATAATTTGTACTGTGTGAAAAAAAACTGTGTGAAGACTACCCTTTGGCATGCAGCAGTCAGAAGGGATGAGATTAGTTAAAACTCATTTCCAGTTACAACTATGAAACAAAGTTAACAATCCTAGAGGTGATAGTGTCCATTTTATGAAGATCAGGAGTGATTTCAGCTGAAGACAGAATACATCCATTTTGTAGTTTAGTTTAGCCTGGAGGAACAGTGGCCTAGAGCAGATCAGAGATCTGTTGTCTCTCCCCATCTCATCATCTTCACTTGCCAGAATTTGGTGTGAAAAGCAGCAGGATGCTGATCATTCTCTAAGAGTTCAGTAGGGTGGTGAGAAAGTTTTGGAGTTCTGTGACATTTGATCAGTGTTGATATTGAAGAAACAGGGATAAAGAGAGAAGTTGTACCATATCTAGAGAAGAGATTAGAGGATGACCAACCTGTACATAAGAGATGTGAGTGGTGTTTTGTGGAAGCTCAGGGATATTAAAACTGATCTGCCAAGTGCCTCTAGATATGTCAGCCTGAATTATTGTCCATATCTCTCGCTTCTTCAAGCTCCGAGTATTGTTGCAATGACATCCAAGTGTTTTTGCAATGATGTCCTGAACTTTTTAAATCATGTTTGATGAAGCGACTTCTGACAATGTGACTTTTATTATAAACCAGAGATGATTTGTAGATTTCTTTGTTGCTTTAGGGTGTGTAAACAGTTAATAGGAGAAGTATTTATTCTAGTAAATTAAATGGCAGAATCCAGGATGATGAACCTGGCAGTTTCACTCCACTAATGCATGATACAGAATTTTTTTTTTTAATGGAACAAGGATAGCAGCTCAAAACCAAAACAAGGTAACCAACCAAGCAAAAACAGGTAATCACAGATCAGACAGAATGTTCTGAGTTGGAAGGGACCCACAGGGATCGTCAAGTCCCACTCATACAGGACTGTAATGTTTGTAAAGCCAAGCTTTCCAGACACTGGAAATAAGACTGCCAGTCCTCAAGTTCAGGGAGAGAAAAGGGATGGTGGTACTGCACTTGTTAAGGCTCCTGATGTAGGGGAAGAGATATTTTAACTGAACCTTTGCCACAGTATTATTGTGTAGTCTACTTCTTAGGCAAGTAATTTCAGTTCAACTTGTCAGAAAATATTATAATCCCTTTCCAAGCGTGTTCCTTGCTTCCTAGGGGGCTAATCTGGCACCATACTGCACAGAGCTGAACCTAAACTTGAAAAACTGTTATATGAAAAGGTATTTTCAAATGTAAATCAGATTATCAGGTGTCTGAGATGTGACACCCAGAGCTCGTGGAAGCCCCAGTTTCTCTGCAGAGCACTGGTGTGCAGGAAATGTCTTCAGAACTGTAAAGCACTCACTGTATTGATGAACATCATCCTGCAGGAGGTGAAATATTCTGTCTTCGCAGGAGGTTTGCACTAAAAAATTCCTAGGACCACACATACACACACTGAGAGAGTGCTTTCTAGACAGTGTTTTTCAGCACTTGCTTTGAATGAGGTAATACTCCCAAGCTCAGAAATGTTTCTTGAAATTGATTTTGACGTAGTTAAGTTTGTGCACAAAGTAGACTGAGTAAAATTTTCTATAGGAATCTTAATTCTGGCCTTTCTTGAAATTTCTAGTGCTTGAAATTTGTACATCTAATGTTCTTTTAACTTCTTTCTAACTACCCAGAAACCGTTAGTTGCCCATGACGGATTTGTCTTGTTTGTGGACTAATTATTCCATAGATCCATAGTCTTCTATGCCAGTTATGCACAGATGGTTTCGGTTCAGTCCACATCACTTCCTGCAGAAGTGCTGTGCAGAAGTGTCCATGATACTTACAGGACTGGTTTGGGTCTGGAAGTAATTTAGCTGCTTCCATGTGGAGCCTGATGTCATTGCTCACAGGGCAGACCTCGGCAACCTTGCTCCAAACTGTCTGACACGAGGCACTGTAAAACACCCCTGTCTCCAAATTGTCTATTCACCTTCTTCTCCAGTGTCAGTGTTGCCCTGGGATCCTATATCCACACAGCCCTATGTAACTCCTACTAATGGGGTGCTGAACAGTAATAGAAACATGCTTGGTTCATATGGGGCTTACCAGTCACTGAATCACAGAGAAATCAGCAAAATGGAGTAAAATCAATCAAAAAAATTTTTGTAAATAAAATGTAGTTGTTCAACTGCATTTCTCCTTTACATAGATACTGATAAATAAGGAATCTAGATAGTCAAACCTGAATAAATCCACCACCTTCCTCTTCCTGTTCAGCCATTACATGATTGTCTCTTCTACCACCACACAGGTGACAACTGGTTACCAATCACAGACATTTTTATGTCAAATGAGGTTTATGCCCCCAAATATTTTTCTTTTATCTTGATTCTGTTTTATTTATGTTTTTGTATGGTAAGGAAATAAAATTAAAAGCAGAGATTCTTTAATCTGTCCACCAATCAGAAAATAGGATTTAATAAATTTTTGTAAATGTATCTTTGCCTGAGAATTTTAAGAAGAAGAAAACAAGAATCAGTGTCCATTCTGCTTAGCTATCCACCTTTTGAGTTAGAGAGGAAAGAAGTCTGATCGTGACAGTGATGATTTCACTATGTTTCTCTTTAAGAATTGCTGTAATAAGGTGGGATTCAAAATTCAAAGGAGTTCTCACTATCACTGTGCTGAAGGGAAAAAAAGGAATAGAGGGATTAGAAGAGAATTACAGTTAATTTGGAAGGAATCTTTGCTCATTATCTAAGGTGAATGAGCAGAGACACAAACCAGCATTTTCAATCAATATTTTGGAAGAGTGTGAGCTCTGTACTTAAAAGGATTTGTAATTATGTCTCCTCCCTGCACCTTTCTCATGGGAAGTCCACTTCAAATGGGAGATATGAACTTGTGACTTGAGCACATTCTTTACTGTGAGATTTTAAAGGAGACTGTATAACCCTAATTTTCCCATAGCAGCAGACATACTTGAAAGAAAAAGAAATAAAAAGCATATTTAATGAAGTGTTGTATCGGTTTGCTTTCTAGTGCTGACTTTGGCTTTGTTTAGCCTGTACTTAAAGAATAGAGTCTTTCATTAATTTGCCCTAACAAGCATAAATTCAAGAGATGAAAGTGAATTCTTTAATGGCATGCACATTACTGCAGGGTGGAGTCTATCTGAAATGTTAAGAGAGAGGCTGAGCATGCTGAAGAGCAATAAAAATCTGAAAAATATATCAAGAATGTAGTTTTAGTGTCTGTCATTGTGTAATTACCATGAAGAAAATCTGAAAGATATACTTACTGTTGGTTTTAAGGCAGCTGAATGAATAAAAAGCGACAGATGCATTTGTTTCATAAAATCGTTTGATGTTGCGATGCACCCCTCAGTAGACAAAAGACACAGATCTTGGTTTAGTCAGCTTTTGTTTTCAGGCTGTTTGGTTTGACTCTATTTTAGCCACCATGCAGTTGTGAGGGGGCTGGGACACTGCGAGAAAGCCTTGCATCCAGTCCGGTCTTTGCTTGGAACAGGCACACTTTCTTCTCCCGCTTTCCTGAAGAACTATTTTACTTTTGTTGTTGAATTTAAAGCATAGTGAGTTTTTATTTATCCTGAAGTCAGTCCTTCCTGAGCAGGGGAGGAAGCTTTTAATGTACTATTCATATAGGACTTGGGACAGTTTGTAATACAGCTAAGGAAAATGTGACTTTCTGTGCTCCTCTGCAATGTCCTTTAAATCAGTTGGTTCAAGATGACAAAAGCATTGAAGAAATCTTACGCTTATATTGAAAAGCATAATTTTAAAAAATGAGGCTTCTTTATCTTTTTTTACCACTAAAATTTTGAACACTGCTTAAGTGTCCTCGAATGATGTTAATACAGCTCTGCTGTCCGTTCACTTGTTGCATTCCTAACTCTTGAGAAGAAGACAAATGCATCCTTTTATAGGAACTTTTGGATTTCTCTAAAATCATGTAGCTTTTGTCACATAAGCAACAAGTATTGTGAAATACTAAAAGTGATATCTACTTAAAGTGTTTTATAGTGCTTCTTGGAATAATCTTTCTTCTATTGTGTAACTTTTTCACACGCAGTCCCTCATTTTGGAAGAAGAGGGTGCGGTGTTTGGAATACATTGCCAGGTGAAGGAACTACATGAGAATTGAGAAAGCATTTTATATGGACAGAGTATTGCTGGAGAAGTTTACTTGCGTTTTTGTTATCAGTGTATCTCTTCCATGGTATTCCCCAAGGACACCTTATGTGAATGACTAGAGTAAACAGTGTTTGAATTTAACTGAAAATTGGACAGCTTCCTAAGGGTCACTTTTGGCAGCAAACTTTGTTTCCTGCAAAACCCTCTGTGAGAACTGATGTGAAACACCAGTGGTAGAATTACTGTTTTCAGTAATTTTCATCTTTCTTTTCTGTTCTTCAGGAACAAAGTGTGTATCATTTTTAGAGGTCCAGGCTTATTGAACACATGCCACAATATATGCATTTTGGAAACTGGCTTTTGGCTTTTGAGTAGCAGAAGTAACTTTACATGCCCATGAAAATCATTATGACTCTCTGCAAGCCTCTCTTCCAAACACGAGTTTTTCTGTTTAGTTACACCACTAATTGCAATGCTGTTATTCCAGGATGCCACACTGAGCCCACATTTCTCTGCCCAGGGCTGCACCTTGAAGAATGAAGTTGAGCTTAGAGAGCAGGGAACTGCTATCTTGGGAAACAGTGTCACTCATGGTCTGGTGGAAAGCATCCCTGTCCATGGCAGGGGGATTGGAACAAGGTGATCTTTAAGGTCCCTTCCAACACTAGCCATTCTCTGACTCTATGGTAGCTACAACATGTTACTACAAGAAATCATTGATCAGTATTGTACTTTACAAAGACTGTGCTGATATCTGTGGAGCAGAGCAATGTTTGAAGTTTCAACTGGCACAAGAGCACCTCTGGTGGGTTTTTTTTTCCTTCTATTCCTCTATTAAGAGAAATACAATGCAATAATATATTCCTCTAATAAGTGGAATTATATAAATACTATATATAATTAAATTATTGAAATATATTAATATATTCCTCTAATAAGAGGAATACAGTAATGTTGGGAATTGTTTTTTTCCCCTTTTTCCTTCCCTGAGAATCCTCGTTTTTTATCTGGGAAGAATGTAAATATTAGGAAGTGTGGTGTTTTTTCTTTGACTTTTTTTCCTCCAGAGAAGTAGGGGGTGAAAAAGCTGTCAGTGAGAATCTATCGTTTGCTCACTTCAAAACGAACAGGTTTCATTCTGGCAGGTTTACTGTTGTCCCAAGAAGAAATACTGTTGATGACTAAAAATGTTTGGTATGTGAACACTTCTACCCTACCATATGTCCTTTTTCTGCTCTAGTATTTGTTTTAAACAGCCTAGCTGTGTCACAGTTCTTTGCTTTCCAGAGAGGGGAGGACCCTCAAGACAGTGTGCTTTTTCCACAGTCACTATCAAAAGTGCCTGACTGCAGCCAGCAAAGATGTATGTTATACTGATATATAATGGGAAAAAAAAATATTTCATGTATTCCCTCAGGGTTTTCTCTGCCCCAGGTGCAAAGATACACAATCTGACTGTCAAAATAAGTTGTTTTCTTTACTGAGACTGAGCTTTGATTGCATTTTCTTGTGAACACTTCTGACTCTGTGGTGTTTCCCAGTCCAAATGCTGAGTTCATTCTCAAATCTTAGCTTTTTGGCATGTAGAGCAAATGCTGGAATTCCAAACTAATGTGCTGTATGTAATTGATAATGATTGATATAAGACAGCTTGCACCTGGCGGACCTTTCTTTGTGCAGGGTAAATAGGTGTCTGAGGAGTTCAAGAAAGGGAGCTGCAGAATTTATCTTTTCCATTCTGCAAAGGTTGGTTTGTGTTTCCCTCTTTGTACCTTCAAAGTCAGGATTAGTATTGTTTACACAGACAGAAGGCTTATGTTCATGATGATTAATGGAGAAGGAAAGGCCTTGAAATCCATCACATCTAGCACATTGCCAGACTAAATTACTCAATTAGCTCCCAAATAGAAGGGCTAAGGTATCACTTCTTAACTTGAGTCTCACTAAATTTCCCTAGTTTAATCCTAAATTGAAGTTGATTTTTTTTCCTGACATCTAGCTTAGTGTGTAGTTTTTTTTTCTTGACTATGGATTCATCTTTGTTTTAAATTCAGTTTAATTCAATTTAAATATTATAAAAGGGGCTAAATATATGATTGGAGAGAGTAAAGACAGAGCCAGACTTCAGTGGTGAGTAATAAAAGGACAAGAGGCCTGACATGGGCACTAGCTGAAATACAGGAAATTTGATTTAAACTTAAAAACCAAATCAAAACAGCTGCGAGGGTGCCTGAGCACTGGCACAGATTGCCCAGAGAGGTTATGCAGTTTTTGCCCCTGGAGCTATATTCAACACCCAACTGGACAGAGTCATGAATAACCTGCTGTGGATTTCCCTGGTTTGAGCAAGAGGTTAGACTAGGCACCAGAGGTGCCATCCAACCTCATCCAACTTCTGATCCTCTGATTCAATTTTACTGTTGTCGTAAAGCACTTGGACGGCTAAGCATGATAAATCCATTATAAAAAGGTTAAAATACATTTAAAGATGAGTCTTTTCTGAAATCGGTGAGACACCTAATCTTTAAACGGCTCTTAATTGCTGCTCTAAAAACAAACCGCTTCTCATTTGCTGCAACATCACTGCTCAGTAAAGGAAGTCATAGCCAGGAGCTGAGGTTGAAGAGAAGTAGCTCCATGGGCAATGTCCTGCACTGGCATGATGCTTTTGAAGAATACCTCATCCTCACAAGAAAATCTGTCAATCTCTCCATCATGTGCTCCTCCCTCATAATTTAAGTTCTGAGGCCCAGTGGGGAAGTCCCTTTGGAAAATCATTTAAAAATGTAAATCTCAATTATTTAGGAAAACATGTAACTTGATACAGACACTGGAAGAGCATTATTCGGGTTTGCAGGCAATATTGCTTCCATTAAGAAGCAGCTGCCTTAATTCAGCTCTATATATGCATACATTATAATGTCATCTTAATTAAAGGCTACTATGCATTCTCTTTTTTCAAAGGAATTTTTCTTTGTGAAGCACTGACAGTGAATGGGCATCTTTCAAAACCATCTAGTTAATCTTTTATTTTCTTTTGTCCTTTTTTTCCCCCTCTCCCACCTTCCTTCCTTCATTCTTTTCTGGTTCTTTTCTTTCTTTTTTTTTTCATTCTTCCATGCTTTTAGTCAGCTTGCAAAATAGCAGTCTAATTCTGGGATAGACTTACTCATTTATTAATAATGTATTTTATTACATATTTCTTTTTCATGAGGAAATGTTTTTACCTATTGCTATATAAGCTTTACCCAGCTTATTTTACTTTGCTGTGTTATTAATCTTGTAAAGCATGCTAGAATATAGTGCATTTAAAGTGAGTGCTGCAACACAATGATTAAAACAGTTATGACTAATCACGGAAATCTTTTTAATATGTATAATTCATATAGGTAAGCCAGATTTCAGTTCATATAAAGAGGCTTTCAGCAGTTTAACTGCTGACAGAGTCAAGTGAGAGTCTATTCTTTCTTTGCACTCAAGTAAATGTTAAGAAATACCACAAAAGAAATACCGGAAGAGGAGTAATTCTGTTGTGGTTCTTTGGCTTTGGTTGGGCACCACCACAGGTGTTGCATCGTGTGTAGAAAGGACCGGCTTTTGGGGAAATGTGAGCTGATTAAAGGTGCTGTATCTCCTTTGATTTTGCTGTGTGCTGTTTTGTCAAGTCAGAAACATCAGAGGAAAAGGACGGCAGAGGAAACACAGAGAGGAGAAAATTCCTCTGTGAAAGGTTTCTGCAGTCCTGGATTTGCCATGTTTTGGCCATCCTGTGGGGTAGGGCTGCATTTCTCTTCAGCTGGACCTTGGGGACACTGCAAACCATTTGGAATTAGCCTTTAGGGAAGAAGATGTGTGTGTGCGAGGTTGAAGTGGTAACTACAGCCCTTCTAGTTAAGGATCCTCAGATTAGGGAGTTATGGAGACACCAACCTTTGCCTGAAACAGAGAAGGGCAGGGGACCTGCTACTCCACAAAAAACACAGTCACAACCTGCCTTCAAATTAGGTTAATAAATGCTCTGTGTTCCCTATGCCTGTTTTGTTGCCAAGGTGTTATGACCATCCAGTTCCTGGGGACCAAACATGTTCATCTGTGTTCTTTGTGCATGACTTCCAAGATCAGTACCTGCAGCACAAATAACTGTAAACGTCATTGAGGCTTCAAAGCTTTGAATGATTTCCTAGACTCTTTCTTGATTGAAGCTCTGCTAGCAGCCCCTTCATTTTCCTGTAGTAATCAGCAATGAAGGAGCATTTCTTTTGCTAACAGCCTCTGGGTTTCACCAAAACTAATGTTATTGTTAAAGACAGACAATTATGTCCAAAAGAATAATAATAATAACACAGATCTAGAGGTCTTTCCATTGTGCCAGAACTGTCAGTTAAGCATCTTCTCCAGTATTTCCTGTGGCTTTTGTGGATGGTGGAAGCCGTTGCTTGGCTATGCCATGTAAGGACCCGGTGTTAAGCATAGAGTTACATCACAAGGCCCAAGAGTGCTGCAGAAAGCTGTATGGGCTGCACAGGGGAGTGGTATATCCAACCTTTGGTTTGTGTGGCTTTGCCCAGCAGTGACCTTGGATGGCAACTGCCCTTGACTTGCAATGAAGGGGAAAATTCCAGTTGTCACTTCTTTCACTCATTTTTCAGCACTGAAAAACCAGATTATTTTTATTGTGTCTTTATATATTTTCTGTTAAAGTAGATGGAGGGAATAATGAGGTGTAAGTTTGATCTGGAAACTCATTGTCTCTGCAAAAGATTTGAACTTTGCGTAGTACTTTAGGTCTGAAACTAGATTGGAGGATATTCCAAACTGCTTAACACTAAAAGTTAGACTTTAAATACTGTTGGCTAGCGTAAGAACTTCTGATGTACATTAGCAACATAATACATTTACATCTGTTCAGAACTGCTTCTGCAGCTTTGGTTCATAACATTAGTTCTGCAATGTGGGCTTTTTGTGAGAAAGTTCAGTTATTGTTTAATACAGGTTCAGTATGTGGTTAATATGGGAATTCTAAAAATCAATTCCTTAGCATGTTTCAACCATAATGTATATAATATTAAGGAACAAATAAGCAAAGGATAAAAAGATAAGATTAAGAAAAGAGTTGGGATTTAAAGAAACTTTGATAAGAAACAAAATATTCAAGCATTTGTGTCCAGGAACAAGATTGTTTTTATCTTTATAAATGACATGACAGATATCTTCAACAGGATTAAAGAAAGGGGAAGTGCTGTATAAACAGCAGATTTTGCACTAAAGCTAAAACCAACCCATACAAATAATAAGAAAGGAAAAAAACAAACCAAACCCAAAATATACAAATTTGAGCTTGTTCTTGCCCTGTGGAATGAGTGTGAGTTATAAAGTTTGTCACAGTATTGCTTTGTGAGATCATTTGCAGAAGTAGTGGAGAATCCAGGTCATCTATTTTATCTGATCTTACCCCTTAGAAGCAAGGAGCTCTGCTCTGATGTTGTTAATTTTCAAGTAGCTGCATGGTACAGAAGTTGTATTTAATAATGATTTCTCATCAGGGAAAACACTCTCCAATATCCTTGGATAATATGGAGCTGATAAGCTCTGTCCTGATGTATGCATGTGAGTATGGTGGGAATGTGCTGCAAACAAAAGCAGAAGCTCCTGGCATCCAGCATGTTGGGGCTGAGCTGAGTTGGAGATTTTTTTGTTCAGGACAGTCCCACTTGATAGCTAAGATCTTGCCTCTCTGTGAGCAAACACTAAGAAAGAAGTTTGAGGTGTAATTGTTTTCTTTGGAATTACCACCTAGGGCTTTGTAATAGTATAGTAGGGAACTGTATTGTCTCTTTCCTGGGATCCCCTGCTAGACAGGACAGAAATGTTTTTCTTGGTGGGGATGTTTGCTTTGATGGAGTAGCCTTTTTGTGCCCAGGACAGCAAACACAAACTAGTAATCTGTTTTCAAGTGGAGTGAATGCAATCACATGTACCCTTAATTTCTCATTGATGAAGGTAAGATTTGAGCAGTTGTTGGTTAAGAAGTGCCTGATGAGTTTGGGCCAGAAGCTTCCTTGGGAGCTGAAACTTGTAGTGACAAGGTCTGTCTTGCACTGCCTTCACCCTGCACATTAGCTTATTCTGCTGGAAGCAAATGCAGTCACAAGATGCATCCCTGCAGTAATTCTTGATGTGATGAATAGGAGTTTAACTCATAGGAAACTGTAAGAAAAGTGGTTTTTCTGCTCATTCAGCAATGCTGTTTTCTCAGTCTTGTGGTAAAACGCAAAGCAGATAGAGCAGACTGGAGAGGCAGATGTGTGGGCAAGGAACAGCTTTGAAACTTTTGCCGCTCTGGGTGGGAAACCCAGACTTTAATAGGTGATGTTCATTGTGATGATTTTTTGTGCTAGAGCTTTTCCTCTTTTGTCCTGTTAACTTTAAATAGGAAACATGCCAGGAGAGAATCAGTTCCAATACTGGCAAGTTTTTAGAGGCTTTTTAAACCTCTTATTTCACAGAAATCTATGAACATTCTGGCTCATCTGTCCTTTTCTAGCCTAAGCCTTTCCTAAGAAATCCAACAATTTTCCACTTGAAAATAGCTACGGGTAAAATCACATACTACTTTCACATAAGATTAAGGGTTTGACAAGCGTAGTGGGAACAAAGAGATTCCAAATTAAGTCTGCTCCATATTTATTTAAACCCCACTCTCCCAGCCTCTTTGTTGCACAATAGCAAACTTTCCTAATGCAAGTAGGTTGTTGATATACTTCCAAATAGAATACCAGTTAGCTGAGGGATTGGATTAAATGGATTAAATAGGCTCCTCATTTTTCGGTGAAAGGAAAAAAAAAGTTTGGTTAAAGGCACATACAAATGTGAGTTTAAATTATTTTGGAGTAGATTGGCCTTGCAGACTGCCTTGAAAGTTAGCTTGCCCTTCCTTGGTGAGGCCCTGCATGTGGACAGTGGGTGTGTGAGCACTCTGGGCACGTGGAGTTTGCACTTTTGCCACAGCCATTTCAGCAGACAGCGATCATGGGCTGGGAGGTGAACTGCCAGTTGGGTAGAAAAGCTGAAAACAATGTAAAAGGGTGCAGAGTCTTCTGTGGACAGTCAGTACCCATTTAGTGCCAAGCTGCTGTGCCCTACTCAGCCAGACCTGAGCCGAGGGCTCAGGCACCTCCAGTCCACCAGCCTGCTCCTACACTAGTGTCTTTGGTGGTGTCTTCCATTTTGCCTCTGTGGTGGGTGCTTGTGGTGAAGGTACAGACAAATGATGTGGTATGAAAACCAACATTATCCTTCTTTTCCTAAGAATTTACAGGGCATCACCTTTGTACAAAGCACATGCAGATTCTCCGTCTTACTCTACCTCATAATGAGATTTCTCCTCAACCTTGTGTACCTTGTCTTTCATTTTTCTGACCATTGAAGACAGGAAATATCAATATGAGGGTCTGCACCAAGGTCTTGGCAGCAGCTGATAGCTTCATGTGTGGCAGATAATTACTGGAGACGTGACTTGTATGTGGTCAGCATGACTCCACAGCAAACCTATTTTCATCTTGGTCATTTCATGGTGTCCTTTGTAAATCTTTGCCCTGTGAAACTTACTGGACAGTTGTTCAAGCAGAAGTAGTAGTGTCCTTTTTCTCGTGTTCCTGATTTGTCACCAATATCCAAAAGACCCATTCTGTTTCTGGAAAGACAGAGATACTGCTGTATACCTAGGGTAGCATAAATAATAAAGAAATAAGTAGAAGGTGGGAGGGGTTGAAGGGAGCAAGATGAGCCAGATTAGTGGTAGCTGATGAATATTTTAAGGAATCCCTAAACATTTTTTTGCTTGTTTCTAAAGTCTACTGATTTGCCTTAACCTCTAAGTCACATCTAAGAGGCTGAACACTAATTCATGCCAGATCTCACTTAGGCATTCATTTTAATTGGTCTTAAGTATAAGCAGTGGAGTAATTTTGTATTGTGTGCATGTTTTCCCTTTAAAAGCAGACTTCTTGCTGTCTTTGATTTCTGTTTTAGTTTGGAAACCATGCGCCAAGAGTAAAATTTGTTTCACATTTGTTTCAAATTCAAATTAAATCCCTTCACCCCCAACCAAAGCCATTGCAAAGGAAGAAAAAAAAGGTTTTGGTGATCTTATCATGACTTGATCTCATCCTGATCCAACGCCAAATCTTTTTAGCATTGAAAGGAAGTGAAAACAAGAATTAAGAACTTTCTCTGATTACTACTGGGATAGCAGCATTTCCTTTACCTGCAATGAAATGCTTCAAAGCAGCCATTTATTCAGGCAATGGAATCCATATCTCATTTTGCTGACTGACTTAAATCTTTTATTTTACCGTAACACTTGGGCCTGTGTCCCTCTCGCCCGATTTGAGTCACCTGAGAGACATGTCTTCAGAGGGTGGTGAATGATTTCTTCCTGGAGGCGAGAAGCAGAGGGTGATGGACATATCCCAGTGGCAGCTCAACATGACTTTGCTTCCAGCTTGGTGTGATAGGTTAGATAAAGCAACACCTCAAACTGGTACCTCAGGTTTTTAACTGTAAATCGACTGAATAGAGAAAAGAAAAAAGGAGGAGACAGTGCAAAAATGAATGTTAGCTGCTTAACTACAGGGGTACTTAAGTGCTTGCCTGACATTCCTGTCTTTGAAAATCTGCCCTCAAGGTAAATGATGCTGCACTGCTGTCTTGGGTTGAGCTGGCAAAATGCCAGCTGCCCAAGAACAGAGAAAAAGTGTTCCTCTCCCCCCCAACCAGCCAAGAGAAAAGGAAAGAGAGAGAGGAAAAAAAAACCTTCCAAAGCAGGTTTATGCTGAAACTAACTATATATTTATACAGAAAAGAGAAAACTAAAAGAAAACTACAATAT
>JAOXXN010000395.1:83906892-83922636 GCA_026770055.1 Myrmophylax atrothorax
CAGCAGTCTGAGCAGCAGAAGAGAAAATTATATCTAATCAGTGTAATCCCTTTGAAGAGAAAGACGAGGTCAGTAATAGTACAGGCTTTACAGTAAAAGCAAAACCATCTGTTGTTACATTAAAATAAAGCCCTTGAGCAGATATTATACTATGAAATCTGTTACCCTTCAGGCTCATGAAAAATACTTGAATATGTATGCTGTATTTTTTGCAAATAAATAGAACAAAAATGATTCTTTCTTGTTCTTCCCACAAAGCCATCACTAAGCTCCTGGGGCATTCTCTCTTGATGCAAAACATTCCTTTGCCTTAAGGAGAGTTTCTGAGGTTAGGAGATCCATTGTTGTGGTCTCAGACATTGAGGTTGAAATCAAGGTTCCCTCTGTGGAGCAACTGCCTCCATGCTGAACTTGTTTGAGTGACTTGATATGGTAAAAGTGAAACAAGAAATTTTTGGGGGTTGGGGAGAAAGGTGGTGCCAGAAATAAGAGAAAGAAGCCAGATTTTGCTTTCAGCTATCAGAATGCATTGAGGAGAAAAAGCACAAATTGTCTCTTATGGCAGAGAAGCAGGCAGGGGAATTCAAAAGCAGTGAACTCTGCAGGTTGGCTTTGTGGTTTGAACTGAAACCAGTAAAACTCACAATGCCATAAGCATAAATGTAATTACAATATTCATGTGATTGTGAACACCATGATTTATTCTTGCAGTCATTCTAAGTATTTCCTCAGTTTTCTGAACTCACTGGTATTCTCAACATGTGCAAGTGCCATCTGTTCACATGCTAGTAAACTTCATTAAAGCAAAAAGAGAAAGGAGGACCCTAAAGGAACTACTGTACTCTATATATTCCCTTCTGTATCTGTAGAACAGCCTTAGGGAAACATTTACATGCCCCAAAGTAACAAAACAACCTAAGTAGCAACAAAAGTCTTGAAAAAAACCTGATGTGTGTAGTTAGATGAGTATATGTTGGAGCATGGTAAGTTTTACAGGAATTCCCATACCTGTGCTTTGGTGGATTGTCTCTTGCAAGTAACTTATGCCAAATACCCAGTTTTCCCTTCTTCCTTCTTTTTCATTAAAATATTTTTATTGATCAGTTGTACTTTGCTCCTTAAGAGGTTTTTTTTCTGGTTTTATATTTAATTCCCTTTTTAGATCGTCAGTGTAGTAGTCACAGAATCATTTTGTTTGGAAAAGACTTTTAAGATCATCAAGTCCAACTATTAAACCAAGCACTGCCAAGTTCATCACTAAACCATGTCCTTCAGTTCTATATCCACGTGTCTTTTAAATACCTCTGGGGGTGGTCACTCCACCACTTCTCTGGGCAGCCTTTCCAAAGCTTGACAACCCTTTCCATGAAGAAATTTTTCCTAATATCCAATCCAAACCTCCCTTGATGAAACTTGGAGCTATTTCCTCTCATCCTGTCTCTTGTTACCTGTGAGAAGGGACTGACCCCCACCTTGCTACACTCTCCCTTCAGTAGTTGTAGAGAGTGATAAAGTCCCCCCATCATCCTCTACTCCAGGATAAAGAACCCCAGCTATCTAAGCCACTCCTCAGGAGACTTGTGCTCCCAATCCTTCAACAGCTTTGTTTCTCTTCTCTGGACAATTTGAAGCACCTCAATGTTTTCCTTGTAGTGAGGTACCCAGAAAGGAACACAGGTGCAGCTTCACCAGTGCACAGTACAAGGGACAGTCACTTTGCTGGTCCTTAAGGCTACACTGTTTCTGATACAGGCCAGGATGTCATTGGCCTTCTTGCCCACCTGGGCACACTGCTGGCTCATGTTCAGTGACCAGCACCCCTAGGGCCCTTTCTGCCAGGCAGCTTTCCAGCCCCTTTGCTCCAGCCTGTAGCGTTGCATGGGGCTGTTGTGATCAAAGTGCCAGGACTTTGTTGATCCTCATACCATTGGCCTCATCCCATTGATCCACCCTGTCACATCAATCCTTCCTGTTCTCCATCAGATCAACACCCCCATCTAACCTGGTGTCATCTGCAAACTGACTGAGGATGCCCAAAATCCCCTTGCCCAGATCGTTGATAAAGATGCTGGAGTGGCCACTGCACTGAGCCCTGGGGAACATCACTAGTCATCAGCTGCCAGCTGAGTGTAGTTCTGTTCACCACCATTATCTGGGCCTGGCCATACAGCCAGCTTTCTACCCAGTGAACAGTGCACCTTTCCAAGCCCTGAGCAGCCAGTTTCTCCAGGAGAATTCTCTGGGAGACACCGTTGAAGCCCTTCACTTTTAGCTGTGGATGTGCTATGTTTTAACTTGTATTTTTAAATTAATGGCTTATAACTGAGGAGTACTGGTCTTTAATGACTGATGTAACAGAACAGGAATACAGAGGAAGAAAAAAGCAATGGGCTTTGTCTTGAACCATTGTCATAAATCTCGCAGGTATATAATTAGGTTTAGCACTGCTTTGATAAAAGTCCAGTGTTTCATGTACATACAAGGTGATGAGATATGACATAATTCTTCAACATGTGTACCACACATGATTAACATAAAGAACCCCATATTAACTCAGCCTGGTTTCAGAGCAATCCCATCTGTGGTTTCCATGTGTGAATACATCCATATGCAAACTGAAGTACCAGCTTTACTCTCAGATACAAGCAGATCATAAGTGCATATGCATAACTGCATGGCCCTCATCATATAGGAAGTAGCTTCTAATTACACTTCCATCCAATTTCCCCCTTCCTCCCACCCTTTCTTGCTTTAGAACCCCAAAGGAATTTGGTCTCTTTTCAGTTTAAGTACTGCACAGGCTCTGGAAAGGGGAGGTGGTATTGCAGTCTGTTGTCTAGGGCTGTTTTGTCATGAGCATATTTTAGGGCAGACATTAAAGCCCCATGACTGACCTGGACACTGTCACATACTGATAGTGAAGAAAGTTTCTGCTATTTGACTTGTTATATTATTTGTAAATGGCCCTCATTGTCAGTTCTCAGCTTTTCCTGCCATTTCCTTCATAGTTAGATACCACGAAATTAATACCCACACTGTAGGTAGGATGAAAGGATATCATATTTAAATAGCTTGGAGTACAAAATGTTGTGGTCTTTCCAAGAGTTCCTGTGGCTGCTGGAGACAGGCACTCTCTGAGTTGGTGGCAGTTCTCATATAAGTTTCTGCCCCTGTGCAAGGATTGTCATGCTTTACACATTCTGTGCACATCCTTTGTAGTTGTAGTGTCAAGATTTTGTGTCTAATATGAACAGCAGTATTAAAATGAATATGTAAAAACATTTAAAGGGGAAGCTGAGAAAAGACTAAGATTTAAAACAATGGACAATGTTATTCAATAAATACATTGTTTTAATTTAATGTAGACTTAGCTGTTGCAATCCATAGTGCTTTGTGTGTCTATGCACCATGCAGGATTACTCAGAATGCTGTAAGTAGCATGAGGGTTGAGGCTTCAGCCTTCCTGTCAGAACAGCTGCAATAAAGAGCTCTTCCCAGTGACAAGCTTGTAAAGGATAGTCAAGCAGTTCTTGTTTTACCCATTAGAAGGCAGGAGAACACACACAAAACTCGACCTCTGATCTTTTACTTCACTGAGCCTGTTTCATCACTCCCATCGATTTTGCTACAAGTCCGCAAGTTTTGCATGGAAGTCATAACCTTAAGGGAACATCCCCATCTGCTCCCTGAACAATCCCTGGGATGCTGCATGATCATTCTTCTACATCAGGATCGGGTGAAGGAGAAAATCCATCTATTCCTAACTAGAATCAAGAGGAGGCAGTACTGTCAATGACTTTGATAGAGCTAGTCCAATATGTAGCAGATGAAACTTCTTTTCTCAAATGCTATTTTCTTCATTGTGATCTCAGTCTGAACAGGTCTCTTCTTACTTTAAGCACAGGCTCTGGAAAGTGAGGCTGAGAGTGGATGAGAGCAGACACCTGCTCTCTGTCTGCACATATCCCATGCTGTCTAAATCATAGGTTGGAAATTATAGGCTCTCATTACATATGAGCAAGGAATATTAACCCAGCTACAGTAATGCAGTATGTTCATGGTGCAACTTCCACACTAGAACTGCCTGTCCCTGGATGTGTAGATACCCTTGTGGCTACTTCCATATTCACTCTTGTCTGTCCAGATTGAGATCATAATGGGGAAAGTAACATTTGAAAAGAAATGTTTATCTGGTACAACGTGGAGTAGTTCTATCAAAGTCATTGATAGTATTGCCTCCTCTTGACTGTAGTTAGGGAATAGATGAATTTGGAATTAAAGCCTAGTTTTTGGAATCTGTCTAAGTTTAGTAGCAACAGCACAATGAAAGCCTTTAAAAGACAGATGAACTATTACAGGGTTTTACTTCCTCACAGCTATTTACTTGCCCTACAGCTATTACTTGCCTTACTATTAAGTGCACCTGATTAACAATTCTTTAAAATTGTATTCAAAAATAAAAAAGCAGCGTGGGTAGAAGAAAATTATATATCTCTTCCTTGCAGAAAAACAGCAAAGTGACCTTTAAATGATTCTTTTATGATAATGAAGATCTATTGAGACCTTCAAGAAAAAAAAAGATAAATCAAACACAAGGATGCTGTCTAAAAAGCAAACCGGGATTATTCCAATAAAAATAGAACCTATCTGCAAAAATAAAGGCATGTTTTGCTAGAAAGATTCTCACTGAATAATGCAGTGGATTAAATAATTTTTGATGTTATTATCAACTCATTTTTTTCCCAAATGACATTGTTATAAGTCAGATTTGCATGGTTTCCCCATTTTGTTTCTTTTTCTTATTTCTTTCAATTCTCATTTTTTCACTGGTAACCACAGGAAAGCATTTTTGTAGTGAGGATATCATTCCTGCTGATCATGTATCATTTGTGAGCTGAATGAATTTGTTCCACATGTGTTTGGAACAAATACTGCCCAAAATGTCTGGCAATATAGAGAATTTTGTAAAGAGATGTCTAGTGTATTTTCATTACCGACATATATTTTAATTAGCATTTAATTAGTAATGCATATAAATACATGTAGAGAGCTGAGAGTGAATCGCCCTCCTCCTTTGATTTTGCTTGAGATGATAAAGAAGCTCTGATTTATTATTCAGTAGTAAAGATCAGAGACTCTCAAAAAGCAGAGGAGAGAAAACAGGAGAAATATGGCTGCCTGTGCATTCATTAATAGATAGATTTTTCCACACAGTGCACTGCCATTGCAGGGAAATGCAGATCCTTGGTTAGCAGAGATCTGATGTGTGTGTGCCAGGGTGTATGTATGCTATCATCTTGGATAAACACGGGCTGTTATCACTGTGTGGGTAATGCAGAGTTTAGACTTCAGAGACTGATCAGTCAGCAACAGGTGTTTGTGATGGCACATTTGCATTTTACTGCCTGATTATTCTCAAAATCTCCTCATCCCTAGGATATTTAGGGGACTTGGAATACTCTGCTTGTTTCCCTCTGAAATTCAAAGACTAACAGTTACATTTGTGTAGTTGAATTGAGTATCTCTAGGTTAGAGTTAGCTCTTTGCTTCGTCCTCCTCACCTCAAACTTTACTCCAAACAAAATGCTGAATTATAGTCGTTATGTATTTTCTTTAGTTTTCCTAGATAAAATTTAGTAAATGCAACCGTCTTGCCATTTAGCCAAATGAAATAGCATGGGTTTACACACTACCTCCCACACAAGATGTTGTCTTGAGTCTGAGTGGCGTGTTGCCTGTCTGATGTTTTTAGCACAGTAACTCACTAAATCACTAGGGTTTAGTTATCAGATAAATATGTAAATTCAAATCAACATGCAAATCAAGCAAGTATGTCATAACTAAAAGCACAAATTTTGACCTTAGTGGAAAATGAGTGAAACATGCCTGAAAGTTCTATAGACGATTTTCTTACTAAAATAATTTGAGAAAGAACCACAGCAAAATTTTTTCTCTCTCATTGATCACTTTTTTCATCCAAGACACATAACCTATAATTCGAGAAAACTTTCTCTGCCACACTATTTTGTTAACCTGCCTTACCTTAATGCAGTGTAACTCAGCAATAGCACCAGGAATGTGAGCAATAGGCACACTGAAAGCATAGCCTATAGGTGTTTGCTGAAGATTTATCAAAGCCTGTGCGAACCTTATGATAGGCTGGGTAAAATTCTTACCACCTGATTTTTAGAAGTTTGATATCAATCAAAGTGGACTAACAAAGCTGCCTTCATCATGAATGAAGAGAAGTTGGTACCTTTGAAGAAAGTCCACCTGGCATATTTTAGATCCCGGCATTAGGCTACACTGTAGTTTTGTTGTCTACATTAACTTCACTCTCAGGGAAGCAGGAGAGTCTGTAGAGAAAGCTGGATCTTTCTGCTTGAACTTTCCACTGGCCACTTATTCCAAGTTGTGCTACTTCTTAGGTGAGCATTGATGCTATAGCTTTACATTTTGATCACTGTAACCAAGGGTTTCTGCTTTTCCTCTAGGAGCCAAGCCATGGTCCAACATCATGGAGATCCTGGAGGAGAAGGATGGGGTTGATACCGAACTACTGGTTTACGCAATGACCTTGGTTAACAAGGTTTGTTTACTTTGTTAGCATGACTGGTGGAGATAATGTCAGTGTTTTCAACTGTATGGTGAACTTCACTCTTGAGAGTATATGAGAGAGGCCTGTGCTGCTGTCACCCAGAGGCAGTGGCTGGAGCAGAATTGCTATTTTGCTGGATGCTGTATGGAATTGTGGTACGACATGGCTCCTCTCTCAGTGCTGATGCTACAGTGCTGAACAAAAACTCAACAAACTAACTCAACAGATTATCCAAAGGGCGAAAGAAAGCAAGTGCTGCTGAAAAGATCACATGCTCACAAAGCCTTGCATTGCACACAATTTTCTAGTTCAAGTAGTTTAATTATTTTTTTTTACTACAAACAAAATACACTGAATTTAACAGATCTGAGTGCCGATAAGAGTACCTCTCCTTAAAGAAGTAAGGTTACATTTTTTCTTACTTCCATATATTTTCTGGTGACCTGATTAACAAGCAATAGTTTTGTAGTAAAATCAAATGTTTTCTGAAGTATCCACTTGGGTTATTGGGTGGAAAAAATGGAGAAAATGGGAGGTCCATGAAAGTTAGAAATTTATTAGTGAAATTTCCATAAAAATCAGCACCTAGTCCTAGACAAATCTTAGAGTGACTAAAATTCAAGATTCATTTTTAAAGGGCACAGAAGATCAGCATACTATTGCCAAATCAAAATAACTGTGTGGTTTATGGTTATACTTAATAGGACAGAGTATTAGGAAATATTATTATTTCTCATTGTATTCACTTGAAAATCCTGAGTTTGCTGGTGGATATCGTAAATCAAGATGCCAGTTTATTGGGCTTTTGGACCTGGTGGGGGTTGTAGGTTGCTCTGTTGTTGGGGGTTTTTTAATAAAATTATTTCTTAATGGTAGGTATTGTCCAGCAAATGTGCCTGAGAGAGACTAACCTTTCCTGGTGTTACTGTAGTTTTGCTTAGAGTCACCCTTGCTCCTGCTTCCATGGCAGTAAATTTCCTCTTGAGTTTAAAAGACCACCTAATCTTCCTGCTGTACTCTTGCTGGAAAAGCATGACCAGTTACATATGCTTCTGTCTGTAGCTGCTATTAAAGCCAAGGTGACCAGTCTTCAACGTCTCTGCTTCACACCTTGGGCTTTTTGTGTACTGATTCCTCTTTCTGAGGTAATTCTCTTAATCATTTGTGTAGTTGTAATCTACCTGGTGTTTGACTTCCTCAAGGGTTTTGTTCTCTATTGACTCTTGTATTATGCTATAGTTGATTCCTTTAGTCTGAGTTTTGCAGTACATTTAAAGCTATTTTTAGGAGGACATAGTTCTTTAAAAACACACAAAAAGAAAAAGCATCTCATAGTCAAAGAGCAAGGGAGTTAAGAAGATCAAGGAAGAGAGGAATCCCACAAATCCATACTTATAATTATGATCTGGCTTATGGGCAGCTTTATGATGTTTTTAATGGGATATTTTTCATGATTATAGAGAAAACAGCAAGCAGCATGTAACAGTTGTAATTTTTTCCCCCGCAGAGAATACAAAGAAGGCTCAAATGGTTTCAGCTTCCGTAGGCAAGGAAATGGCAAAGCTTTCAGCACAGGCAGAGTCCTCACGAAGGAGTGGTCTTAAGGAAGCATACTTCTACTCCTCCTTCTTTCTCTGTGTCTACATTTACAGACTGTTTTCCTTCCTACTCAAGAGCACAAAACACATCTGCCCAGACATAAGCATTGCTACAGTCCTGTTATCCTCTCCCTCTCTTCTGTTGATGTTTAACCAATTTACTTAAGCTAATATTTCATTAACACTCTCTTAATTTGTGAGGATTTAGGCATTAATGAATCTCTTAATGAGAGTGATCCCAACACAGATACTTCTGGTTATGTGTAGTTCTGATATAACCTTTGTTGTCTTCCTTGGGTTAATTCCTGTGATCTGTTAGATCTTATTCTAATCTCTACTTCCTTATGTTTATTACTGAAGTCTGGGTAGATTAAAGTCTTTGTGTTTCCTTTGTATAAAAAACCTCACAAACTACTTATCAAAATGCAGAAAGAAAATGCTGTGCTGCATTTATTTCCCTTTCTATTCAACTGCTATAAAACCTCTTCATTGTTGAGATTGCACTAGAAGATTTGTAAGTTGTAAAATTGATGCTGATTTTCTTTTTACCTGTTATTAATATTTCTTATTCTAATACCTATAGGGTATTTTTAAATAGATAAAATAATTATAGGGTACATAAAATTAATATGTGTTAATATAGTCAGATTAAGCACTGAATGGTTTTTAGCAGATCCAGTATAATTTTAGAGTTGAAGCACCAGCTTCCAGTCCAAGTGGGAGCCTAAAGAACTACCCACTAGCAGGCCATCAGCTGTAGTTGAACAAGTGCTGTTGCAGGTCAGTGTGGTGTTGATACAGCAGCTCGCACATCGATTACCATTGACTTGCCTTGGGAACATTGCAACTGCTGCGCTGGAGTCATGATCATCCCAAGTCCTGTGTCTGACATTGGCCACACCAGATGTTTTACAAGTTGTGGTTCCTTGGAAAACAAGTACATGAGAGAGGCTACTTCCTATCCCAAAGCAATTGAAAACTTGGCTAATGCCCTTAAGTGTGTTTATTTTCTGTGTAGTGCTTTTCACCAAAACATGCAGGATTTAGCTCATGTCTCCCTGTCTAGTGTGCGAGCCTGCAAGTGGAGCCCAGGCTGTTGGACATTCAGTAACCAGAGCAGGACTCTGGTATTACTCGGACTTTCATGAAACACATTACACACCAATTGGACTTACTCTTGTCTGTATCGTCTCTGCACCACTGCTTTATACTGTGATTGCTTTGTCAATGACAGAAGTTGCCATACTTAGTAGTTTTACTAACTAGTGTTAGCCATTTTAAAACTGCAAATAAATAGAGCCTTGCAGTCTGACACCATCATTTATGCAAGCGCTTCACATTCCTTGTGTTTATTTACTGAAAAAGTGTTTTCCCTGTGATAGATTGAACTGACCTTGGTGCAACATCCATAATGCTCTTTTACATTCCATTTCATAAAGTTAGAAATTGAATTTGGTATGCTTTACGCTCTGAAAGTGAGTCTGTGAGTTTCAGGACAAACCGTGCTAAGGAAAACTATTTGATTTCTATACTTGGGAGTTCAATTGCCCAGTTCTGGCCAGTCACATGCAGTGAAAATTGGATTTCCACTGCTATGTGATTCAAAATTATATTAACCAATAAAAGGCTGCTGACAAAAGCAGTTGCCAGTAAATACTACCTTATGCTGCTGTTTATCCAGTCTACAACTTGCCTTACCTTGGATTTTAAAAAAGTTGTACTTGAAGGTTGGTGATGTTCATATCAACCTTAAGACCATTTCCTGATATTTTCAGAAGTAAATGCTCAGAAGATGTGACTCTTTGTCCACCCTTTTGGAAATAAAACATCACATCTTACTATGCATGAAATCCCTCAGGTCAAAACAGGTGCCGTCTACATCTTTCATTTGCAAGATAGTTGAACACCATTTCCTGTTATAATAGTTTCATATCCATGTTAAAGCTCCACTGAATCTGCAGTGTGATAGCTTCATTTGCTGAATCCTTGGATTTTAACTCAATCCCAGGTGTCAGCTTAGGAAAGAACAAAATATATGTTAGCAGCACTGTTCACAAAGTTTTAGTTTTATAGTCTTGTGTGGATTTTAAACAGAGACTTAAATACTTTCCTGGACGGAGACACATTCTTAATGAAAGCCTGAACATATAACCCTTACACTTAATTGGTGTTTGTGCTAAGAATTACTGTTGTGGTGAATTTCACCAGGCAATAGTCCTGTAATGACCTGAGAAGAAAATGTTGCTGTGTTGTGTTTAGTTATAAAAAAAAAAAATAGATTAAAAAGTACCTTGTTGATGCACATATTTCAGTACCTTACATCACAGGAAAGAGGTGCTTTAATGGGACAAATACATCAGCTGCCTATTCCTCTCTCATTAGTCATGTAATTCAGATCCATTTTTTCTGAATGAAAAGCTTCTTGGTGTAGGAAGGCAGCCCAGAGTGGCTGCTCTTTTCTGCTCTCTGCTGCTCAGAACCACTTCAGAAAAGCCAAGCTCAGAAAAGCAGTATTCACAGAGCACAGTTCATTCTATGAAAGGCAAGAGAAGTTGAAACTCTTTTGGGGGAAGGCCTGGGGTTTGCATCTTTATCTCTTGCTCTTTCTCTTCTCTGCTGGGGATATAGGTAAGTTACTTAGCTTATTAAACAGGAGAAAGGAAACTACTTCAGAATAAAGGTCTGTCTGGTGAGCTAATCCAGAATAACTGTGTTGTTTCCAGTCTGTGTTCTCAGGTATTTTACAGAAACATCTCTTCATAGACTGGTTCTTGTGAAAAGGTATATGTTGGTCTGCAAGTAGGTTGCACAGTATGTTCATTAGTTTGTGCTTATGTGCTCAGGATTACATTAATTTTTCTGCATCATCCATGAGAAGCAGTAAAAAGACCAGCACAGGCTGAGTAGGAATCAGTGGCAAGCCATAATAGGAGTGTTTTCTGTTGTCCTTGTAAATGTCTTAGAATTGGTGAACTTCATTTGTGCTCTGAACAAAATTGTCCAATGCCCATGTACTCTTGCCCATGTACGTGCCCAGGCACGTAACACTCTGCAGTAAATCCATGAGTCACTTGATTCAATCCCTCATGTACACATGGTCTACTGCAGAAGAGCACCTTCCTTTTCTCAGTTTTCTGAATTCAACATAAAATTGGGAAATTACTACGGTAAGAAAACTGCTCTGTCTTGGACATAGAGCAGGTGCCATAGAAAGCTCTGAACTCAAACAGTTCATTTTGCTGTTATTATTAACATTCTTTATTTTCTAGTGTGCAAAAGCTTTTCTCCAGTGTATCTGGTAACTGTTTACCCAATAATCAGGAATTAATAACTCTTTTAACTTTTTATAGGAGTTAATGAGTCAGAGTACCTTTAATAAGACTTTTCCAGTTGCAGGGGAAGAGAGGATTCACTGTATCTGTAATATGAAATAATTTGTGTGCAGGGAAGATGACTGCTGCTGCAGGTGTGGAGGACAGTAGGCACATGGTGCAGGATATTTCCTGCTGTCCTGACATCATACAGCTGTGCATTGGACCTTTTCTTCTTAAGGCTAAACTTACAGGAATCAGTAGGAAATCAGCTTTACTCATTTTAGCTAAACCATTTTTTTCTCCTTCTTTGCTTTTATCCCTGTGTTTGATGCTTTAACATTCTCTGTTCTTTAAATCTGTACTTGAGTGAAGCCAGGAAGAATCCAACTGTGTATTTTAAAGACCCACATTTTCCATACTTTTTTGTATGAAATAACAACATTGATTTGTTTTGCCAATTATTCATTTTTCTACACAGTGCACAGAGTTGTTTGTTAAAAGCTGTGCCACTTGTTTTTTATTTCCTAGCGGTGTCTCTAATCCCACATCATGGCTTTTACTTTATTGAAATCATGCATAGCAGCACTTGCCACCCGCTTTTAAAATCCTTTGTTTAATTCTTTTCAAAATAAACAGATTTAAATGTTTTTCCTTTGATTTTTAGACGCTGTCGGGATTGCCAGATCAAGACTCTTTCTACGATGTGGTGGATTGTCTGGAAGAGCTCGGCATTGAAGCTATTTCACAGAGACACTTGAACAAGAAAGGAACAGACTTGGACTTAGTTGAGCAATTTAACATTTATGAGGTAACATAACATGCCCTGTTTTATGCATCTTACAGCTTGTGCAGACTTCAAAGCCAAGAGGAGGGGGGGAATGTAACCTAGGTGAAATTTGGTTATCTATTTTGTTTTAAAAGAAAAACATCTGGTTGCTAAAAAGTATTATACACATTTGTAGATGTGACCTGTTACAGTACATAGCTGTATTTAGTGCAAAGGCATTTCATACTAAAGCTGGGGCAGACTCAACACAAACCAGCACATTTACCAGCCTTCTTTCTGCAACTGCTAGTTACACATTCTGAAGTAAGTAGAAGTTCTTCCCATATGCAAAAATATTCAGCTCGTGAAAAAGGTTCGGCTGAGCTCAACTTCACAAATACCACTTGTTCTGGAACTGAATATCCAGCAAGTCCTTGTTTATGAGTTTACACTGGACCAGACCCTATGAAGTTTGCAGCAGTGGAGTAATGAGTGACTCCACATTTACCACCTAGGTATAAAATAACTATGGAAGCAGTTATATGTAAAGGTAGGATACCAGTTTCTTAATAATTAGCCTCTTTTCAGACTGGAAAGTGTTGGAGCAGGAAGGTTTAGACTGAAGTTAATATAATGTAAATGTGAATTCATGTTCTGATGGGATGAAATGAAATCACTTTGTCTCTGCCTAAGTCCAGTGAAGGATTTGATAGATTTGATTCTCCATTTTCTTCATCAACTCTTCATCCGTGCCACTTCACTAACTTTTAAAAGGGTTAAGTTTTATATACAGCAATTCGCAGGAAGAGTCAGACCAAAATAGGAACAAGAGAATGAGAGAGGTCCATATTCTTTATTTTTCTATCATCAGTAGCATTGGCTTACAAAATCCTTTTTAAAATATGGTGATTAATCTTAAAGGCAGAGGATTTTTTGTGCATGCTGGGCCTACTGAAAGACTTGATTACAAAATCAGCAATTGACTTGGGTACCAGCTTTCTCAAAATGACTGGACTAAACTTAGACATGCCAATGCAGGTTCTTCCTTTTTTCTGCCCATGTTGGTTTTACATGAAAAGTCTCTTCTTCCTCACAGAAACAGATTTTACACCCTAAGCAGGAATATCTCACTTCCCCCTTCCTCTTTTTTTAAGTCACTTCTGGTAGGAATTATCAGAATAACAAGACTAATACAAACAATAAGATATGCGTTCTTCTGATCACCCACATTGCCCTCTTCTGTACCTCTTCCTATTTGGATCTTTATCATATAATGGTTACTTAAATGTTAGGCTGCATTTCAAATGAGATCCACTAGTGACTTCATTGTTTCTGCCAGGGACATCACTCCTCACGCACCATGAGATAACACCAGGTTTGTTTCTGTCAGAGGTATGTCACGTTGGCATGTCAGCAGTGTGCTGTAGTTCGAGATTCCGGGTGTTGGACTCGCTACTATTTCCAACACTTTCTAAAGTAGTAGGTGGTAACTTCTGCTCAATCACTACATGTGTCATGTCTGAACATGAGGAAATGTTCAATCAGTCAATGCATGAGAGTTTTTCTCTGTTGATTTCAGTAAAACCAAGTCTTCATCTAAGTATTCTGGAAGAAAATAAAGAGAACTAGTTGTCCAACACTGCTCAGCTTCCTTGAAAATTCAGTCCTACATTAAAAAGAAACCGAATGCAAATTAGGAAATACATAAATGTGTTGTTACAGATCCTCTAGCGTTCTATACAAGGTATATAATTCTATTATTAGCACTGCCACGTTGCACTGATGGACAGACAGCAACTTACAGGGATAGCTGTAGAAACAGTAATGCCAATGGGAGTTAATCCTCTTGAGATCAGTAAATTTTTAAGCCTAGTTGTGAAGACCTGTGGTACCTAAAGGAAATGTGTCAGAAGCCATGGCTTTCTTCCTTTCTTCCTCAGATGACACTGAGGCATGAAGATGGAGATGAGAGTGCTGAGCCCCCTCCCAGCGGGCGCAAGGACCGGAGAAGGGCCAGCCTTGGTGCTGGGGAGCGGAGGGGGTTAGAGCGGCGCCGGAGCCGCAGGCACTCAGTACAGAATGTCAAAAGCACTTTATCAGCCCCTGCGAGCCCCTGTGGGCAGTCCAGCCTCATGTTGGGCCACGGACAGTGCGTCGATGAGCTCAGTGAGAGGTAGGTGCACAAGCTGAGGAATGCTCCATTTTTCTCCTGTTGCTTTCCCTTATGTTCATTGCATTCTAATAATTTGACAAACATTTCTTTATTGTCCTCTTTTCATTGAAATAAAAAAGAAAAAAAAAGCATATTCAGAGTTAAAACACCACCACCAAAAAGAAATGGATTTGTAGATGACTTAGCTACATATCTAAATTCTTTGACACCATCCAACCTAGTAAGTGGTCCCAAACCACATGAGTTAGTGCATTTGATATGGGAACTAACAAAGCTTAATTTCATCCATTGACAGATTTTATATTCACGATGTCCATATGACAGAAGATTGTAACAAACACAGTAACATTCATGCAGAGCTATTTGTCCTGCATATGTTATAGTTCATTCTTTTTTTTTTTACCTCCTTTACAATCAGCATTCCAGCATGAATATTTTCCTTTGAGGCTACACTATAGTAGTGAATATATCTAATATTTTACAATTAACGAGAGAGAGGCAGTAATGACTAGTTGAGCAGCAGTCTGCAACAGTGGAGTCAGTCAAAGATAGTGTCTTTGCCAGTCCTGTAGTTGTTTGTTAGGGCTATTCATGCTTAACAAAAAAGGAGCTGCGGATCCTCAGCATGTCTGACTGCTGCACAGGAGGGCTGGAATTAATTTTGCCGAAGTTAGATGTCTGATCAGATCAGCTCCCTTTGATGTAAGTGGAGTGCAGCAAGCACTGGTAGGCCTTCAGTTATCTAACATATTCTTCACCCCTGAAATTTCAAGCAGGATGAATCATGCTCTGAAACTGGCTGTTGACCATAAAGGGAATCTGGCTGACTAGCTTAGGTGAAGATACATAAGCTGCAGATAGCTAAAGCTGGACACTGTCATCCCATTGCTGAAGATGCAATTTGCAAAACTGGAGCATGGTCCATGAGGAGCATATCATGTATTAATTGTAGTATTTGAGAAGGTCATTGGAGGTTTTCTGTTGTTTAGCCCTGGGTATGAATTTAGAGCCTTAAAATCCTGCATTGCATGTAAAGCCATCCTTCTTGCAGAACAAACTGATTTGACTGAGTTGATTAAAATTGAAAGATGAAAATGTAAGACTCCAGATAACTGATACAGTAGTTGCATGTTGTATCCACATAATAGCACTTTGATTTCTTTCTTTCTTTTCTTTTTCTTTCTTTCTTTTCTTTTTCTTTCTTTTCTTTTTCTTTCTTTTCTCTCTTTCTTTCTTTCTTTCTTTCTTTCTTTCTTTCTTTCTTTCTTTCTTTCTTTCTTTCTTTCTTTCTTTCT
>JAOXXN010000395.1:83926764-83937352 GCA_026770055.1 Myrmophylax atrothorax
CGCAGGCTGGAAGGGCACACCCACGTGGGGAGAGCCCTTCCCAAATCTTCGTTCACGAAGTCTGGCCATACATACATACATACATGACATTGACACTGACATCTCTTACCAACATTTGAGTGAATGTCTCCATCAAAGCTTTATGGAATTAGTCACAAAGACTGAGGTTTATGAAATTGTGAGTAGCTAGGATTAGGTATTTACCTCACTTTACTAGACTTTCTTATTTCTTATTTTTCATAGCTTTGTTTTGTTTAATATCATCAAAAATCACCAAAGAATTACTAAGATTGATCATGTAATGCTACATGTGTTTATCCAGAGATAACCTGGCTGTGGTTAGGACTTTTTTGTCAGTATTTCTGTTTTTGACACCTAACAAGTGAAAGAACTGACTGCCATCTTAAGAACTCATCAGAGTGGATCCTGGGTCCTAAATCAGTGACCAAAACTGGCTTTAGCAAGCTGTCTTTTATAGGCCGTGGGGCTAAAAATAATGAGGAAGACCAATAGTTCAGGTTCACCTGAGACTTTCAGATTTTTTGATCTGAAGAAACTTGGCCTTCAAGAGAGCTGTATTGATAAGATAAAAACTGCAGATAAGCAAACAGGGGAGTACGTATCTATAAACTTTATTCATTAGGGTCCTGCCTGAAAGGCTGTTAGGACTCTTCCTCTGTACAAAGTGTAACACAGTTTTCCACAAATTTCTAGGCTAGCTGGACACAGCTCCATTGCAGGGTGCACACTCGGCTCAAGGGCTTTCACACCCTTTATGGTCCTAGCAAAAAGCTGGGAAATTGTTGTCTAAGTAAAGGAAGCTGTATGGAAAAGTCCTAAGAATCTGTTTGTTAGAAAATGTGTGTTTCTGGTGTTTGAAGATTGCAAAAATGCAAGCAGAGATTGTGACGCTATTTTGGTTTCACCAGAAAACAATGAGTACAGCTGAGCCTCTGATGCTAAGCATTTTTTGTGCTTAGCTTCAGATTCCTATCGAGTTTCTAACCAACAGCACAGACCTTTGTTTGACTATTAGGCCCTGTTCAAATTGCTTCATGTAGAGCCAGGACTGTAGGGTTAGTTTGTCCAAAATACAGCTGAGACTTCTTTTTTATTATTATGATTTTCCTTGTTTTCAGACATCCTAAACCATAACTAATCCTTGATTTTTCTAACATATACTATGGCAAAATTCTAGGGTTTGTGATGATGTTTCAAGTTCTGGTGACTTTCCACACTGCTATAGGAAATGTTTTGATTTTAGAAATATTTGTGGCTATAGATCAAAGCGCTGGTTACAGCGGTGGGTGGGATTTATTTTATTTTATGTAGGATGCCTACATTCCACATCTCTTAGAGTTGCTGTCTGTGTCAAATATGATGAGTGGTACAATAGGTATGAAACAGCAAAGTGAGGAGACTCAACATCAGCATTTAATGTAAGACTCAGGCTGTGGTATAGATTATTGAAGGCCCAGAAGAGAGAGGTTAATTTCATTTTTATTGCTGTAATGGAAGAAAACACATGTTGGGATGGGTTTTTTTCCCTCGATGTTTATCTCTGGGTCCTAGTTTTGGATATTTAAAACAACTGAAGCATGAAACTAGACAAAGAAAACATCTCTAGGATAAACACACAGTTACGTATCTGTGGATGTGCTAAGAATCAAATGAGCTAAGCTACCTAGCATTTGGGTGTGCCTTAACCTAGAATGGCATATGATCAGTTATGGGAGAGAGAATAGATTTTTTTCACTGTTTGGTTGGTATGGGTGAAAATGGAAACGGAATATAAAAAAGAATTGGGTTTGGGAAGATTTATCTGGGAAATTAAATGGCTTGGTGAGGTAGCATCTGTTCATAGCATCAGACCTTTATGAGTCTTTGACAGGAATAACATACAAAAACTGATCTATTTTAGGTTTGGAGCACGGAGGATACGTTTGTTTTTCCTGTGCAGTTAGGGCTATTTGAAGCATGAAGTCAGGCAGACTTGAAAGGAGAGAATAAAAGTGTGACATTTGTAATCTTAGTCTTTGTAAGAATATCTTGGAAGCTCCTTTAAAGAATGCACCAGAGAAAGAGACATCAAATTGGTTAAGAAAAAAATTCTTTTGAAACCAACCTATAAAAAAGGACTTAATTGATGTATAGATAGGGATTGACCGACTAATGCTTAAGTAATAATAACACAAAAATATAAAAGTTACAGCTTGATGAGTAACAAGTACAGGTCCTGTTACTGTTTCAGGTTGATACCAAGCACTTTTTATCTGAATTAAAAATATCTCTGTAGATATATCAGGTTTTCTAGTAGGGACACTCTTTGCTGACTGTGGGTCTTGCTGAAAGGCAATGTTTTATGCTTGGCATAAATGCAGAGTCCAGTTGACAGCACTGTACCTCACTGTAAAGGTGATGGTAGATTTTCCTGTTTGAACTTCAAGAGGATTGAAGAAAACACTGAAGCATAAATGAGATTATAGGTGCATGGCAAATGAAATCACAGCATTGACTCAGCCTAATTATTTTACTTTTTTTTCCACCGTGTGTTTAGCTTTGGTGAACTACATGAGGAATGCAATGCCAAACCAGGATGTGAGCATATGTCTCTGGATCTGCATGGTACTGTCTTATGCACTGGAGTATAAATGCCTTAGAGAGTTCCCATGTTTGTAAACATGATTCTATGAGGCCAGGAAATTTGTTTTACAGATAGGATGTAATAGGAGGAAAAAAAGACAGCAGTTTGGCAAGTTGCCATTGCCGTTTGAAGTAAGGGTCAATAGCAGTGACCTTCAAGTGTTAAGCAATATGCAGTTCCAAGCTCTGAAAATACCACTTCTGCTCTCCTTCTGTATATATTTCAGTATTTATTGCTCCAAAAGTGCAGCTACGTCTATCTGTGTTTATCTCTCTGCTCATAGAAATGAAAAAACCAGCAATGCTGTTCAGTGATCAGAGTTGTGGCTCTTGACATCTTTGCAAAGTCATGACAGTATCTTAAGCAATACTCTGCTTTGATGTGTCCTATGTAACAAGTGTGGGGGAGTTACCTAGGTATTATTTAGGTGTGAAAAGCTGTTGCTGATCATATTTAGGGATTAGAAAGTAACAGTAACCTAAGAAACAGCATCATATAAACGCATAGTGTGCATGTGCCTCACATCATTCATCAGTTCCTCAACTTTTTGTGTGAACTGTTTCCCTTATTTAGAGCAGAAATTTTTTTTTTAATTATGAATCTTAGCCTTCCTGTGTGCAAAGGTCAGATTTTGAGGCTTTGTAAGTAGGTAGTTATCCGTACCATTTTATGTATTTTCACCTTTGCATTGTTGCAATGGTCTGTCACATGTGACAGTGGAGTGGAAATGAGCAGTGGGGTTAATAGGTTGTTTCTTTCATTTTATTTTTAGTGAAGGAGGGAATTATATAGAATAATAAATGATGCAATTATTATCACTTTCAGCTTTCACAGGAAAGACTGGTTGAATCTGTTTTGGCATCTAGGATAGAAGAAAGGAAGAAGCAGCAGAAGTGTACTAAAGCATTTGGGTTTTTTACAAGGATTTAGGAACTTGGCTATGAATTGTGCCATCTAACCTATGAAGGTGGAATTTCGCTTATAAATTGAGGACAATGCCAAGTAATGGCAAGAGAAAATAAAATTACATCCACTGTGACTTATAAAGATCTTTCCTTGATGGAACTTTTTTCATTTTCTCTTTGCTCACCTATGAGGGGTTCGGGGATGCATCTTGCAAAGTGGTAAGAGATAAAACAGCTCAGAGGTTTGAAGGAGGGAGAGTGGGAAACAATCTTGAAAGTAAAAATTGTGCAATCAACTGTAGTATTTAATATAGAATAGTATTGTAGAATGGCTAATGGTGATCTTATTTCACTGAATATAGTCTGTAATCCTGACCACAGAATCACAGAATGGTTTGGGTTGGATCATCTACTTCCAAGCCCCTGCCATGGGCAAAGACACCCCTCACCAGATGAGGTTGCTCAGTGCCCTATCCAACCTGTCCTTGAACGCTTCCAGGGATGGAGTATCAATGGCAGTAAAAGTTTAAATGGAAGTAATTTAAAGAAGTGAAACTAAAAAGTACTTGACTCAATTACAAAAAGAAAGGGAGAGAAAATTTCTCATCAGTATTTAATGGCACATAAGGTGACTTTCAGAGAGCATGGGAATACTAACCTAACCAATACCTTTACAGTTCCCCAGTTCTTTCTTCTCTGAGTCACTTGATAATGCCAAGAGTTCTTTTTTCACTGAAGTTGAGTGTTCATGTTTCTTGGGAATTTCTGTATAAATCTGTTGATGTTTGCAAAAGGTTCAGAACTACACTTGAAGCCTTGTCCAATAAGCTGCAAAATTACAAAGGAAATATTTACTAAGGCTTTTGAAAGGTTAAATGAGCCTTATACAAAGTGGAATCATATACTAGGAAGGAAGATATTTTAATGTGCTGTTATCTCATGAGTTAACTTCTCTGTGCTTTGTATGTGCAAACAGATCATTGGTAACCTAATTATGGGAAGACCCTTTCTTCTATTGTTCTGCTTTTAAACATTAGTAGTCAAATTCTTCCCAAATTAAAGTGATTTAAAACATATCTTATACTTTCAAAATTTCCTTTGATACTAAGCAGAGCAGCATGTTTCTGTGCTCATGCTTATTTGTTGGTAGGGCTTATTTGTTTTGTTTTGGGAGGGGAGGTTGTTTCCTTGTTTTGTTTTGTTTTGTTGGATTTTTCTTGTTCCATCATAGCTTTTGATTTTTCTATTACATCTACCTTTGGGATTTTTCTGGAGGGGAGGCAGTGAGAAACTTGTGGTTTTGGGCTACAAGCTGGAACAAAGAAATCCTAAATTCATTCAAGCTGCCCTCACTGAAACTCTGCACAGGAAAGAGATAGGGAGAGGCTGGAGAGGAGGGAGGCTACCTAAAGCCTTGTGCACACTGTTCAGCTCCAGGGTCCACTGGGACAGAGAGCATTTTTTGGTGCTTTGAGTTCTTATGGAGTAAGAGTCATGGTCTTCAGAGTGGTGCCTTAGTTTTAAAATGATTTAGCTGTGACTAGGTTAGGTGTGCATGAGGTGCCATGCCTGGCATCCTATGGGCTTTGCCCCTGCTGTCAGCTAACCTTGTACATGAGTCCCTTCATTATCATTTTCTTTCATCAATCTGTTTGTTTGTGTTTTTCTGTCTTCAGCGTTGAGTAGCTATTTAATATCAGCAGGACAAGTCTGATTGGCACTTTTTAATTTTTTTAAAATTTATTTCAAAAAGGAGAAATGTTAATCCTTTAGTTCTAAATCCTTTGTCTAGATTTGGTTTTGCTACCCTAGTGGTTCTCTGTCCATAAACTGTACTTCCATAGTCTTTTTTAACATGCACATTATTTTAAGGGGCTATAAATACTTTCATGAGAAATTTTAGTTAAAACAACTGAGCAAAACCTGTGCCCTAGAAGATGTTTTTTAGTTGCCATGACTGATGATATGTTTTATAAAGATTTGTGGGGCCTTGGGGTTTTGTTTATTTGTTTAGTGGGGGTGTTAGCCTGTAGCAGTAATCCATTTTAAAGATGAAAATAAACACAGTGATTGTTTTGAAATTTGTTTTCACTGCTATAAAGCTTTTGTTTAAATACTTCTAATCTGATACTTTTATTGTGTAACTGAAGTAACGCAGGAATAGCCTTAAGGTTAGCTGAATATCTGGTCCTTCAGCATTAGCTGAAGCCCTTCCTCCCTGCCACAGGATAAATATTTGCCTTTTGTTAAACAGGATGGATTCCTCTGTGCTACTGAAAAACACGCTGGCTTCTTAAACCTTGTTTAATTGGAAACCTCCGGAAGAATCCTTTTCCCTAATTTAATTCTACTATTGCATTGACACCTAATTTGCATGTATACATTGGAGGGACAGTGACCTTTCTACATCATTCCTTCTCCATTGCACACAAAAATGAACACAACTCTGATCAGTCCAGATGAGATCATAAATCTGTATGCTTTAGCATCTGACTGTAGTTAAATGCCATCTGTCTGTAGTTGTTTGCCTGTTGTCATACATAGTCACATGGAAATTTTCCTTTTCTACCTTTTAGGAAAGATTTAGCTAGCAGGTACTACCTGTTTTTATGGACAGAATATCTGTTCTCTAACAAGGCTGAGAAACGACTGCCAGTATTGCTTTGGTTGAAAGAAGAGCACGCATTATTCCTGCCTGTGAACATACCCCTCTCCTCTATCTGTGTCCAATCCCCTTTCTGGGCTTAGTTGAGGAGTCTGAAACCGTGAGTTTAGCTGCTCAAAGAGGACTTTCCAAGTGTTGAGTATCTCTCCTAAGCACACACTTACTTCCATTGTGCAAGTTCCTTTTGACCAAATTGTTTCCCCCGGGATGGGGAGCATGCCTGCCTCTGTGCACACCAGTCATGTCTGCAGCCAACTCACACAGAGCCAGCTCCTTCCTCCAGCTTTTCCAACCAATTGCCATGTACTTGCTGTCCCTCTACAGTTAATATTAGCAAAGGAAAAGAGCTTTAAAACCAAAGCTACTTCTAAGCTTTTGATTTAGAAGTCAAAGAGACTTGAGGAGTCATTGGCCTGACAGAAGAATAAGATCTCTGGAATCTGAAACTTCTTGTCAGCTTCTTTCTGTTAGATTCGATTATAACTCGGTGGTTCCCGATTCAATCCGTACTGTATAAACTCCCATCTTATTACCATGCCCTCTGATCAGATGACTATTTCACTTATAATTTTGGGCATTTTGAGACAATTGAAGAGAGGAGAAACTTTGAGATCATCAGTCTGGTGTGAGCTTAAAACACAGCAATAATGTGGCCACTCTTGTTCGTATAAGCAACAGCTGTTCTGCCAGCATTGTAGGGTCTTTTGTGCTCTTATCAACAAACCATGATCCCACAGAGTTTCAAGCATTATATCCCAAATGTGATTGCTATAGGACTAGCAGATGCAGGTGTTTCCCCTCATAGGAGATAGCAAAGCTAGTCTTGAGCTACTTGCTAGTAAGGAGAGGGGATTGTAAGAATGTTCCCTGGTCAACTCTTTCATTTTTTCTCTATACCAGTGTGTATGTGTGGGAGTTGAGAGGTGCCTCTGTAAGGGAGGTATATGTCTGTGGAGAGGACAGGGAGATGAAGAGATGACAACTGAGATGGTTATGTCACTTTGGCACCTGAGGAATGGTTGAAAGCATTTACTTTATAGATGCTTGCCAGATATTGCCTAAGTTCCACATGCCACCATTTTCCTGATTATTCTGTAACTAACTCTATATAAATGCAACAAATTTTGCACTGACCCTTTGCATTGCACTCAAGGAGTTTATGATCTCACATTGTAAATATTCATTATTCTTATAACATGGAAACTAATTCTAAATGAAAAAAAATCCACAGAGCATCCCTTCAGAATTAGAGGAAAGAAAAGCTCTCAGGAAAATGCAAGGAATATGAGTGGCTTACAACCTTTATTACTGTTTGTATGTTTTCTTTTTTCCACAGGGCGTAATGTAATGGTTGTTATTAAATCAAATGGAGAACTGTACCAACTGCAGATGCAAAAGAAGCCCAAAGAGAAAATATTTTCTAAATTTTCCATGAGTCTATTGGTTTGGGGAGGAAAAAGCATAAATGGGAAGGAGAGGAGACAGATAACATAGCCTTTTTTGTTACATTTAATATATAGTTTTTTCATTTATGTGATTTGTAGGTTATGGAGGCTTTATGCATGACTTACAATTCTCTTCTGCCAGAATTACTACTGAACCGAAGCCTGCTTTGGCCATACTAATGACTCTACTGATATAATTCAGTAGATAATAATAATAATAATGCACTGACATCTGATAACTTAAATATTGCTATTTGCAAGTAGTTCTTAACTGATTTGGGCTCTCTGTTATTTCTAACTCAATGGTTCACCCTGTTCTGTTTTCCAGTTGAGCTACTGGTTGCTTCACAGGAATGTTTTATTTGTATTAATTTAGAAAGTGTGGTGTCCAGTGCCAGCTGTCCCATAACAGCACGGAGTGTACTGTCCTTGAAGCCCAAAAGGACAACTTAATGACTAATGAGTTGAACATTGGTATTGTCATGAATGTTTTCCATTAATGCCTCTGCAGGTAGAGCAGCAGCAAATGGAAAGCCAAGCTGGAGAAAAAACAATTACGTCTTTGAAACTTAAACATTAATAGTAAAAAATATAAATAGGGGAAAGGATAACATTTTTATATTGGTAGCTACCCTTGCACCAACACTTACTTAGCAGGAAGTTTTAGGTGGCCATTTGTCTAACACAGAGGGGCCAAAACTCCCTACTCCTGACTGTTTTCCTTCCATTTCTAACTTCATTGCATTTCTTTTTCTGGGGACTCATGTTGTCTTCTCTTCCACCTTCTCTCTACCACTGCATGCCTCTTTCCTTGGTCTGACCTCAGAGAGGACGAGTATGAAGAGGAGGAAGAAGAACAGCCAGTCACAGAGCCCAATACTGAGGATGAGGGGGAGGAAGAGGCCAATAGGCAGGTCAAAGCCAGGTACCAGGATTGAGCACTGTCCCTCCACCTTTTCTTCAGGCTCTGGCATGAACTCACCAGCACAGTGTGCAGGAGCATCTATTTTTTCACTCAAATTCCTAGATCACTTGTTAAAACCACTCCCCAGGGGAATGTTTTTGCAATTAAAAACTTTGGGGAGGGGAGTGGGGGGGCAGTGGTAACAATGGAAATGTGTTTAATTATGTAGGTTCAGTGCACTGTCTGCACTCATTCCCTTTATGTAATGCTCACAAATCTTAAAGGGTTTAGTGGAAAGCATAACTTCTAAGCATGGCTTAGGTTTATATTTTTAGTTAGGGCTGTGGTGAAACATTGCAATGCTTTACTGGGGATGTTGCTTGGTTTCTGAGGTTTTCATCCATACTTTAATTATATCACCTTACTAGGAATATTCATTGCTATGCAGTAGATTGACATTTTTTGAATGCTGCCTATGATTTCCATCAATTGTGTTTGTGTTTTCATAGCAAAGAATTACTATGAGACAAAACTGATATAGATGTATATATATACACATATATATAATTTTATAAATACTTGCCCACCTGTGTATGTATAGATACAAGCAAACCACCTATCAATATTCCTATGTAAAAGTTTCCACTTAGTTCTGAGATATATATGTATTTGGCATTTGGCAACTTGATCCTAATAAATTGGAAGCAAGAAAATACATTCTTTGTTCCAGACAGCCATTTGATTTAGGTTAAATTATTTGGCTTTGCAAGTCAGCAAATGAAATTGGGTATTTTTTTTTTAAATAAACCACATTCATGCAGACGCTGTACAGCACGGAAGGAAGAAAGGAAATTGTTTAATGTGCGAATTCCAAAGAAAATACTGTACTGTTGTTATTAATATCTTCCCGTCTGCAATTCTTGCCAATGGCTGCCTGAAATTTCAAAATTAAGTGATAATTTCTTCAAATCTGACTGTTAAAAGTCAAAGTAAAGACACAAATTATTAGTAAATCACATGAATATACAAAATATTGTTTAAAAAATAAGTGAGTAGAGAGCACAATATGTTATATTGGTATTTTAAAATAATAATTACTTTGAGATAACTGGGTAATATTCCCATGATTTTTCTAAATACCTCCTTTTGCTGTCACTGTAGCATAACAAAAATGATCTGTACCCTGGCCATTCTTTTTAGGTGCTGTCAGGGTAAGTAGGACTAGCCTGGTTTCAGTGTCTCCTGTCAAGCACAGCAGGTGTAACAGGTGAAGGTTTCCAGACTGCCCACTGTGCTTCTGTTGTGAGAACAATTACCTTGTATATACCTGATGATTAACTTCATAATACCACAACATAGATTACATGTATTGTGTTTTTGTTGCATATGCTGTGCCAAGCCCACAGTCCCCAGGTAAGGCCCGTGCCTGTCAGTGGATCACAGAGGTGGTCTCAGTAGAATGAAATCAGCCGCTTGCCAAGTGATCCAGCCCAAAGCACATGCACAGTGTTTATGCTGGAGTTACTAGTGAAAACAGATATCCTGGACTACAGCTCCCATGTCTTTTCACCTGCCGTGTGCCTTCTGTCAATCACCAACATCCGCCTTAGTAGAGCAAAGCAGATGTGTTTTCTTTTTCCCCTTGCTGCAACTCTGCAAGGCTCTATAGAACACCATCATGGGATGCTGACGCTCAGAGAAATCAGAAATTAGTGCCTTCACACTTAGAAAAATGATTTGATAAGACATTGCTTTCAAGATCATTCTGAACTTGAATTTTGACAAAACAGCACTGATTGAGTACTTTTTTTATTTTCTTCTTTGGTGGATGAACATTTCTAGTAAAAAGATCATATTCCTAGGGAGGATGATACTCAGATACCTGAAGATGTTTCAAGAAGCAGTCACACAGACTGTATCTTGAAGCATCTTTACCCTGTGGACCATGTTATCATAGAATCATAGAATCGATTGGGTTGGAAAAGACCTCTGAGATCATCAAGTCCAACCCTTGGTCCAACTCCA
>JAOXXN010000395.1:83940435-83983728 GCA_026770055.1 Myrmophylax atrothorax
TACACAGCCCTTCAGTGGGTCATTGTCTCCACTTCCTAGTTAGTTTTCTTATAGGGCAAGCAGGCCCAGATGTCAATTACTTTCTGCAAAATTCCTTTTGTAGCTCAGAAACATGCATGCCAGAGTTTTTTCCCAGAATTATTCCCCTGTTGCTGGGCAGTCAGTATGGCGTCTCAAAAATAGATAGTGCTGGTGGTGGGGTGTTTTCTAAAACATAAACCCGGAATTGTTGTCCAAGAGGGAGTGTTCTCTAAAGCACAATCCCTTCCATTATAAAAGCACCTCACTGAAATCTCTTCCAGTTTTAACATGGGCCTTGGCAGACAGCAATGCTGCTGAGCCCTAAGGAACCAAGCTTGAAACTTTGACTGAAATTTTGCATGGCTAGATGAGTGTGGTAAATGGAGCAGAAGAAATCAACCAGCCTTTTCAAATAAAATTGCTGAGAGAAATTACTGAGTACAGAAGCAGCAAAGAAAGGATATGGTGAAGGAGGTTCTATTATATCTTATGAATTATGATAAGGAAAATGATGCTGCTCTATTTCCTGAAATGAATTTTATTATTTGGATGGCTTGGCCTTGCAGAGTACTGACCTATAGAGCATATGCTTTCCATGTGGGAATATGGCATTGTCTGTGAACAGAAATATTAACATTTTCCCAAATCAGGAATCTGTCCTTGACACGCTGTTTAAGTACGATGGTTAAAAGGCACAGCAAAGCAACACAACTGCCTTTTCTATTCAGTACAGGAGCCAGGATGAAAACATTGATAGAAGGGACTCTGGGGAGGTGGCCGTTCCAGGAGTCCTGGAAACAATTTCTCTTTGATCAGCAAGCTTGCATTGAAGTCAAGCAAGTTTATGGGTTTTTTTTTTCAATGGAGGGAAGGGCTGATAGAAATTTCTAAAGCCGTGCTTCCGGAGACATGTCTTTTTAACCATGGTGATGATTTTTTACAGACATTGTAAGAAATGGCACATAAGCTATTACTTATGTTGGGGGAGGGGAAAGAAAATACTGCCAGCTTTAATTGAAAAGAATGTGATTGCTTTGCATTTAAAATGCCAGCATTTGTAAATCATGAATGTCCATGTTTATATCATGTCTCAGGAACACTGCTGTTTTCCTTAATTTCACTGGATATGAATACTGCTGACTTGGACTGGTTCAATCCTTTTTCTAATAGCTGGATATCAGCTCCCAAAACAGCTAATAATTCTGAGTAACTGAGCAGTAATTCAAGTATTCCTACTATGAGTTGTCACTTGGGAGGACCATTATAATCTCTCATTATTTTCCTTACCAATAGCTCACTGTTTGCATCACACATGTTCATGACATTGTTGATATTAAAAGTGTATGGTAGGCTGTATATTTGGAAGCTGGAAATAGAGAAACATTTTCAGAAGGTAAGTGTTTGAGAAGTTCTTGAGTATGGGATCGCTAGCACCCCATAAACAAGAGGACTTACTATTGCATGCCTGCTGGCTGACAGATTCTTTCTCTCTCTCCCTTTCTCCTACTTTTTTCCCATTTCTTCAGATACAACAGCTATAGCAGCAGCTCTTACTCATCTCCACGGCCCTATGCTGGAGTGAGTGCCCCTGCAACACCCACTACTCGTTATGGGACAACTCTGTCACCACCTCAAGAAACCAAATCTGACAGGTTTGTAAACTAATCAGTGTTTTGACAACAGTTCCTTTGTAGAAAGGATGAAGGAGATGTGTAAGCTGTTCTGAATGAGTACTGGAAGTAGCTTCTAGCCAGATTTTTTCTAATGTTGGAAAGGAAATGGACAAAAATCTGAATGTGTTCATTTCTCACTCATTCTCAAGCCTTTCTGTCTGACTTGGTGTTAAAAGGCTGTGTGTATTTCCACCCTACTTTTGCTTCTTCCACTTAAATGGATAAAGCAGAGTTCCTTCATGCATGTGCTATTCCAAGTATTAAGAGATTAATTAAAGCACATTTTCTTTCCATTTTTAAAAATAAATTCAGATGGATCTATTTTCAGTTCTATCATCTTAAATCAACTACAAAATCTTGGAAACATGCTTAACTCAGAATTACCGAGGCCATAATTTTGTTCGTTCTTGAAAATATTTGATATATCTTGTATTTCATCACAGGAAAACATTTCTTGCTGTAGGTCAAGCAAACTCAATAAACCACCACTTATCAATTCACTTTAAAAAAAATAAAAAAGGAAAAAAACAGCAACAAAAAAAAAATCTGTATTTTGACCAATCAAAATACTCTTTTGAATTATGTAAGGTACTAGGAGAAGAAAAAAGATAGGAAAATGTTACGGTTACATGGAAGAAATTCTTGGCAAAAGATTTGGACCACCAGACATTAGCTGTCTGTTACAACCTGAAAGTACATGACAGCTTCAAAGGGTGTTGTGCTGAGTTTAAGAAGGAAAGGTAAAAGTTTTTAATTAATTTAATTCAATAATTTAATATAAAGATTTAATTAAATAATATGCAATTAGGACAGATGGCGTTAGTATTATTTGTTTCTAAACTGGTCTCTAATTAATAAAAATTGCATCTCCCACCCTGTTTTTTGAACTGAAGGTTTTTGTCAGGACCCTTTCCTGTATTCCAGCTAATAATTTTTGTTATTTTTTTTAAGAATATTTCTATATCTGTATATGTATTTGTGTGTGTGCATATATTTGTTCAAACCTTCCTCATGCCTCACATCCTTCCCAGGCTACTATTCAGAATGATCCAATTTATGTTCTTTGAGCAAACATGTATTTCTAGCCATGAGGTATTGATTTCATCCTTTTTTTTCAAGTGAGTAATTATATTAAGTATGTCTTTGGAGAATGGCATTGTTTTTCATTTGCTCATCTTCCTAGAGTACCTTCCCTCAATTTTTCTTTCCTGAGTTCTATTAAATTATTGCCAAGTGACACTGTAATAAAACACGCTACACTGTTGTTTTCACCCCCTTTTACCTCAGCAAAGCAGATGCAAGATAAGCAAGAGTTAATAGTATCCCACTACTTTGGAAGTTTTAGATTTCCAAGCCCCTACTGTTGTAAGCTTCTGATTGCTATTGCAGCAAAGAAACCCCGAAGTGGTCAAAGGCTGAGATGGCTAAAGATAGTTGGGCCTGTCCTGCAAGAGGTTGGTGGTGCTGGCGCTGCTCCAGCAGAGAAAGGCAGCTCTAATTGCAGCACGCGCATAAGTGCATTGCTGGTTTGGAGCCAAAATGCCTTGGCCCCACAGGATGGAGCTGTAAAATTCTCAGATTCATGGAGAGTCAGGTCAGAGGGGAGCTCTGCAGTCATCTGTTGTGACCTGTAATGGGTCTCACAGAAGCTAAATGAAAGACCCCTGTACCTTCACGTGTTTTCAAAGGGCAGCACATGACTTCTCCTGAAAAACATTCCTGTATCTATCATCACTGCTAGGAAAATACTCTGTGTTTTCTGGATATTTTTTCTGGCAGCATCTTCTAGCCATCATACTTCATCCTTCTATTTACTGTGAAACTGTGAATTGCTCTGCCTTCAACTATTGGATCTCTCTTACATGTCCTAAACATCCATGCACAGTGCTTAGAGTCACATCTGTCATGAACTCACTGGGATTTCTGCATTTTTACATTTGAGGAATGTAACAGCCTCATGCTTCCTGTATATAAGTCTCTGAGAGGTGTGAAAAAAACACAGTTTGTGCGGGTTTTGCATGTTGCCTACAGAATAGATGCAGTTATTTCTTGAAAGAAAATTAAATTTACAGTTTCAGATGCCATTTTGCGTTGTCTTGTTCTTTTTGCCTGCGTTGCCATTGCAGATCTATAGTTCAGCAAGCCCTAATGATGTGACTGCTTTGAAGAAGAGCAGAAGCCTGCTTTTATTTCATTGGGCTGAAGTGAAATGTTCTGCATTGCAGAAGTGCCCACATAGAGGTCGATGGATAGAATTTGCTTACTGGAGATTAGGCTGATGCAATGCTCGGCACTAATTAGTAAATGGAAAGTATTGTGGAAATTTTCACAGTCTTCTATGAATGGTATTTGTCTTAGATTATGTAAACATTATTTCCTACCTCCTGATGGTAAAAATTTATATGGATTCAAACACCAAAAAAAAGTTAAAAGATGAGGTAGGGAGAGGAAGACACTTGATAAGAAGCAGATGCATATCTATGGTTAGCTCCAAGGTGAGTTTTCTGCTTTCAGCTTATGACTAGTTATCCAAAGCTTTCATAGAAAGATTCCTGTCTTTTATCATGCAGGGAAGAGCTTCAGATGCAGTTCCTGGTACCGTTTATCTGACCTTCGAGAATGAGGAGGAAGGAAGAAGCAGCATTTAGAGCAGTGCCCAGCAAAATGATTCATGCTCCATTCAGTTGCCCTGACAGGCCTTTCGAACCCTTGGCTGCATTTTGCTTATGTAAACAAGAGCTACAACTAAGGTGGAAGGAAGCAGTGTGGTTGACATTTTGACATTCATACTTTTAAAACCCTCTTTGGCTAAGATCAGTAGGGAATCATAAGAGCAGTATAATTCAGTGTAAAAGTAGCTGAATTTTGTTCTTTGAAATCCACATCATCTATATATTTCTGAGTGTACAGCAGAAGAAAAGACTTACTTGACTGTTTCTAAATTCAGCTGTGGCCTTTTGGCAACTTCTTGCACTACTGTTGTTCTCTCTCATTTCCCTGGGTCCCCTGTGGAGAGCCATGTTTCTGAAATGCATATTGCAACCATGGGAAAGCTGCTGAAGGAGAGCAAATTGCAGGGCACTTTCTGCTTAGCCCTTTACTGGGAGACAAGAAGGGGTGTATTGGTTCTCTTGTATCTCTCTGCTTTTGAAAGTTGCTCTTAATGCATAAGAAGGATAACCCAGTCTGCCTGTTTTCAAGTGCCAAAGACTGCTTTGCTCCATAAATATACTGCTCCCATTCTTCACAACTTAAATCACCAGTTAACTTCCTCTCCCCAGTTAATAAAGAAAAAAAATCATTCTCTGTTGCATAACCTCATAAATTTTGGTAACAAAGGGGAGGAGCAGGACGTGACTGAAGCACACTAGGGAGAAAAACACTTTTTCTGTCCCTCTGAGATGCCACATTGCCTTGGGGAAGAAGGTGGTGTAGGACTAGTCTGTATTTCCATGCCTTATGCTCATACCTAGGATGTTTCTGGCTAGCCAAAGACTGCCTTCTCAGACTCTGAATCTAAGACAGTCACTCAAACTGAAAGCTTCACTATGGAATCTGTAGCTGAACCAGAAAAGTCATTACTTACAAAGCTTCACACCCCCTCATAGTGTTCTTTTGGGTGTGAAGTGTATGCCATCCTTAGACGACACCACAGAGGAGTGTAACTTCTAAGGCAAGAGCTCCTGAATTCAGCACCAGGTTAATTCATTCCACTGCCAGAAAAATATCCTGCTGGTGTGTTTGCCAACGTAAGTTTCTTCTGATGCATTTGCCAGGAGACAGATCCCACTGGGCTTGGTAGTCAAACAGTAGTACAGTTAGCCTAGCTCAAAAAGCCACCTTCTCACGGGCCTGTGTGCCAAAGGAGCAGGAGTTCATACTCCCCATTTTCTTGCTTCTGTTAAATCAAATGCCAGAAAGTTCAGCTTGCAAACCTCGACTTCTTGAGCCTCTTGGCCAGTCACTGCGAACTTAGTCTTCACCTCTGGCTGGTCCCTCAGAAGTTTTTCCAAGTCTCCAAGCTTAGTAAAGACCTGCTATGGGGCTTGCAGGTTGCTCCTGTTTGAAGCATCTCCAACTTTTCAGAATGTTAGAAAATAAGCTCAAGAAATATTAAATATATTTCACATCCTTTAATATGTTTTCCATCTTATTTGCTTTGTGATCTACAGCAATACATTACCTTGGGCTCCCATGGTGGAGGGTTGTGTTCATCTCCATGTTCTTCTGTATCTTTCAAAGGAAATATACCTTCAAGCATTTATTTCGAAACCAGGTGACAGACACTGAGATTAGCATGCCTAGATTATAGGTGATTTTTTCTCCACTGACACTTAAACACCAAACCTGAAGCTTAAACATGAAGTGCAGCAAAAGTCTGCAAAGACTCTTCTTTTGAGTTTTATTCCCTCTCCAGGTGCCTGAAACAGCAATTTGCTGGCAATCCAGTGCTTTCTTTCAAATTGTTGTCTCTTTAAAAGAAAACAAAAACCAAACAAACAAAACCAAGCAACCAAACAAAAAAACCATGCACACAAAAAATAGCAAACAGCTTTTCACTTAGACTGTCTACTAAAATTAAAAATCTCAGTAGCTGACAGCACCAGGTAGGTGCTGCTGGGTGAAGCTTCTCAACAAGTTCTCTCTTTTTTCTTTTCCTTTTCTTTTTTTTTTCATTAAGTATTTATCACTAATCTGCACCCTGGAGTTCCCTTACTGCAGCTGTTAAGCACTAAGGTAAAACAAGGAACCTATGAAATAAAATCTACTATACAGCCTGCAAAGCTGCTGCTCTCCCAAGAACAGCTTGTCTTTCTTTGTCTTTCTATTATTTCTGTGTGTCTTAATATGTACTTCTGGGCTCTTAGGCTAGAGACCATTTTTTCTTGTGGTAAATGCCAAGCACATCTTTCACTCTGAGTAACATAATGAGGAAGGCATAGCTTGGTAGTTGATAATAGAGGCCCAGGGCAAAGCCTCAACTTTACTGCTGAGATTTTAAGAGGAAAAATGACCTTAGGAATTACTTGATGATTTACAATTTGGAAGGCAGTGGTGGCTTACAATGGTCTAGCTGCTTGTTGAACTACTGTGTAAGCAATATTCTTGATTGCAGCTTTGTAGGATTCATCACAGGGCATATGTTTAAACAGAAGCATGAACTGCATTACGGTTTCAGACTGCAGAGTGTGGCTGGCTGAACACTCCGTGTGCAGTGCTGGTGCTCAGGGGACACCCACCTTAGCCTGGATCCACATGTTGGCTCTGCAAGTCGATTCCAGGCAACTTGTAACTTGCATGAGGATGGAGAAAGACAGAAGCACAGTGAAAAAACCTGTAGAGGTCAGGCTGCAAGAGGAGAGTGTATGTATAAAGTTTGTGTGCATTGCCTGGGCTCTGTGCAGCTCTGCCCCACTGAAGCTTTATTTTGGGTAGTCCCCCATGCCACTTAAAAGTCTAACATTAATCAGTTCTTCTCTTGGTCACTCTCAAGTTTCTTTCTCAAAGGAAGCATTACTCAGTAGTTTTATCTCTCAATTTTCTGTTTATTTTTGAGAGAAGTTTTGTAAAGATTCCTCAAGTAATGTTTAGTCTGTTTGCAAAATCTTATATCAACATGCTTTTGAATTTGCCGTGTCACGTAGGGAGACATAACACACTGAGAGTTTCTTTAACTGTGAAAAGCAATATGGCTCTTGGCAGCTTTGCCTCCCCTTTTGTCTCTCTCTGAGCTGGAAAGGAGATTTATTTTGTTAAAGCCAAGAGACATTTAGAGTTACTTAAGGCCTGAGTAGGAGCTGCCGACTGTTGTTCCCTCTCTGTAGCTCCCATGACTGGTGGAACAGGAGCACTTTGCAAAACTAGGCAATTAGTGCTTCCTTATTAAAGTTATTAATGACTCTGACCCATGTTATATTAAAGACACTCCTGAATATTAACCTTATGGTCTAAAGGGATTTCCTGTCACACGTGTTCTGTTAATTTTTTTTAACTCCTAAAATTATACGTTTGTATTTTATATTCTTCCTAGAGATACCTATTTAGCAAAATTTAAAACTTCAGGTAGGCACAGGGAAATGCAGCCACAAAAGAGTGTTTCACATCTTATGTGAATGAAGAACATTTGAAGTTCAGAATTGCAATTTTGCTGTAATTAAGTGGCTTAGAGTAAGACAGAAACATTTTCTTCAGTTTGCAACAAGATCAGAGAAATTCACGTCACATATTCCCCTTCAAAATATATAGTCTGTGAGGGAGTATTTTCAGGAAACTGTAAGTACTTGCAAAAAAGTATGAGATATCCTGTGTCTGCCCAAATTTGTGTTTCTAATAATGATTACTAATTCAGTGCTGTGTTAAATGCTGTAGGTCAGGCTATCTGAATTTTTATTCAGAAGAGTTTGGGCCCACAGTCAATGTTTTGGCTTTTTATCCTCTGCCCTGTGTACAGGTTTTTTGCCTTGTTTTTCATTTGTTTTGTTTTGGTTTTTTTTTAATTCCTCCATTATTTCTTTTTCCTGTCTCTTCCAGCAAGGTAAGTAACAAAATGACCCCTTTGGCCCCAGGTCCCAATGCTGTGTTGTGTAGCTCTATTCACAAATCCCCAGACTTAGACGTATTCTTGTTGTGTGTTTTCTTTTTGGAATGAGAATGTAATAACAAAGCTTGTTAAGCTTTTACTGGTTTTAACAGCAGGCATAAGAAAGCTTTTCTTAGCATTTTTTATATTAACAATCTATTCTTAATAGCCTTGCATTCTCTACAAGACTAAAAATAGTAGTCAGAGTAAGCATCCTTCTGGATTGTATTTGTGGAATTGAACAAATGGTTGGTATTACCAGCTGGTAACATATGACACCAGCTTTAAAATGCTGGCAAATATTAACTATAACCCTGTTTTATGAGTGATCACTCTATTATGCTTTCGTTGAGTATTCACATACCCTTTTCTGTTAAAGTCTCTTATCACCTTTGATTCAATGCCAGATTTTTGTTCCTTGCTTACCCATTTTTAAAATGCAGCCTACAGCAATAAGACTTAAAAATTCCTGGGGCCTGAAGGCACTGTCACCCTTCAAACATCATCAAAGCAACAAATTTGCCCAAAGGCTCAGCCCAAGCCTTCCCACCAGCTGTTTTGGCAAGTCCTGCTGCCATTTGCAATTCAAGTATGAGGTCACTGGAAGGGAACATTTAAGTATTATTGCCAGAGGAATACAGAAACAAAAATCAGATTTTGTAGACCATACCTAGGCAAATCCCATTTTCAAATTGTTTAGAGTGTTTGAGGAATACCTCTTAATGCTTGCTTTTCCTCTGGCTGTTTTAAGGGTTTGTACACCCTGAAAGTAATACCTGTTTACTACAGGTTTAGTTCATGCACATGTAGGAAATTAATGAGAGAGTTTACTAAATTCTAAATTCTGTTCATTTACAGTTGCAGTTCATATTAAAAACAGTACTGATGCACCCAAACAGCAGTTGAGTTACAGTGTTATTTGGTAGCAGTGACGCTGTGAGTTTCATAGGGGAAATCATCTCAGCATTTGATGTGAGGTGTTTTGTAAAGATTCCTCTTTACCGAGTCTTCGTTGAGGGCAGATGTGTCTGGTTGAGTGGGTTGGCCACTGCAGGGTCAACCCCTAACCACTAACTGAGCACTATCAGTGCTGTTTCTTTACCTGCCCTTTTCTAAATGTGACTGAAGACCAAAACCTAAATATCTGTGCTTTAAGAAGTCAGTGCCACACAAGGAGTCGGCTGGCTATGTTCCGGTTTAATTATGTCTGTTTAATTATGACCTGTACGAACAGAACCTTCTTACAGCTTTGACTGTTAGTTTTGACTATTTCATGCAATAACTGTTGTACACAATATGACTGTGTTTGAGACAAAGGAATTGAATCAGGCATGTGTGTGCATGTTATGCTGTAGCTTGTAGTTCAGATGAAGTATGGACTCATAACCGGTGGGAAATACAGAAATGCCAAGTTTATCAAATTATTCTTGATTTGGTTAGTTTCAAAGAGGTGGCAAGCTAACATATTCTGTTTCTTAAACATTAGCTTTCTTTCTGGATATAAGGCTGTGGATCTTTTATTTAGATTGTAAAGCTGCTGTTCATACATCTGCAGATTTTAGTCAAGTGAGCAACACTAGCCAAACTACGCTAGATCAAACTTCCAAACAAGGTGTTTTGGCATGTGGAGGCATTTTACTACCAGGGTTAGGTTAGAATCCCATCTGCAGGACTAAACTATGCATCTTCATGTGATTTCCCTGTAATCCCATGAATAAGAGTGTGTATTTATTATGACGCCTCAAAGAGCTTAGTCAGAGCCGACGGTTTCCAACCTCTTAGATGCTGTGCAGGTCTACAATCAGTCCTTTGGTCTCTCAGCATCACCCCATCCTTCCCATTAATTTTTCTTCATGTGTTTTTAAGTCATACCTTCCCTTGACTCTAAATGGAGTTGTGGCAGGTGGGTGGGACAGGATGGGATGTTGAGCTGAGTACACAGAACAGATAAAAGCACAGACTTGATAGGGACCCTCTTTTGCCATCTCTCCCAGTTTATTTCCATATGTCTTCACATGGAAACATTGTCCAGTTTTCCCCTTCCAAGTGCAATTTCTGGTGTAATATCCAACTTTATAGCCATGGGGTCTCATGCTACGGCAGGGATGGAGCTCTAGCTTTTGAATTTCAGTACAGTGATGCTACTGTTTCTGCTGAGAGCTTTCTCTTGCAACATGCACTAAGAGGTCAAAAGTTAAAATAAATTTAAAATAGGCTCAAGGGAAAATTCACCACACGTACTTGACTGTCAGTGTTTGAGGATTTTTTTTCCCCTTTTCTTTGTGCTGAAGCATATTAGAGATTTTTATGGTTTTGAGTGTGATCCAGCATTGATACTGTAGCTCTGGAGGAGTGCCAGCAGCGAGGCTTACAGAATATCAAGTTTTATACCATCTTATGTAATGTTTATGCGGGTGGGATATGACATATTGAAATTCAATTTATTGAAATTATTGACATTATATTCATACTGCTCTGCTGCCAGTGGGGCTGAAATGGCTATGTTTTGTGGTGTTCCTGCTTATACAGACACAGACACTAAGGGAAGATAGGTTTGCATTAATGTTTTTGTCTTCTCTGGCACCTATTTTCACTAGTGAACTTATGCCATTATACTAAATGCCTGCATTGTGCAGCCATAGGCAAGCAAATAAATAAGGGAAAGGGTCTGAGTTCTTAAAAATAATGAAAATTTATTCAGGTTTGTATTACTGGTTAAGAAACCTTCCTCTAGGCAGAGTTTAGTTTCTTTTTGGAAAAGGCAGTATCTATTTCTCTCATTAATCCTTTCATTGCAAAACTCATGTTACAACAATGCACAGAAACTGCTCTACATGAGTTATGTCTTTTTGATTTTATCAGTTTAATTCAATCAGTGTGGATCTGCATAAAGTTACCCTGTACAATACAGATTTTTTTTCTGTCTAAGAGACAAAGACACTTGGTCTGAGGTCCCTCTGTTGCCATGTGAGGGGCTGGTGGTACCACTACCACCATGCTGGGGGAAGGCTGTGTGAGAGGACCTGCTCTCCCAGCCAAAGTAGTACTTGCAGTAAAACCAATAAAAAAATCCATGTCAACAGCAAACTATAAATGAATGTAAATGTAGCTTTATATATTTGAAACGTCTTTCCTATAGAGGCTATAATTTCTGACAGTTCTCAAGAACAGTTTGAGAAGACTGTCCTTGTGTGTTTTACTGATTTATTCTTACCTGTGATTCATTTTGCTCTTGCAGCACATCATGAACAATCATCATAACTGAATTTGTTAACGTATAAAGGAAAAATACGCTCCTACTTAAGAGGGCATTCAAATTCGGAAGGGCAGTTATGACATTTGCTTCCTTTGCTTTTCTTTTTTTTCTGTGCAGGATTATCAGGTGTTTGTGACACCTCTGGTTTTAACATCATTGCATAATGTGTTTGTGCTGAAAAAGTATTGCAGGTTTTTTTCTTTACAATTCCAAAAATCCTTTACAGGATTAAGCTTTTGTGTTAACAGGTTTATAAAGTGAAATAAATATTTATATTACTGCAGTGGAAATAGACTGAAGAACTTTTACATGTACTTTATTTGTGCTTTAGAAATTTGGCAATTTAACAAACCTACCCTAAAGTGTTGTTCTTAAGTACATCACAGTATCTATAATCAATTTAGCAGGAAGACATTTCACTAGTGCTTTGAAAGATCCATACATAAATATTGCCATGTCATTCTGCTGGTTGGGATTATGTTACTTGCTGAATGATTGCTACTCATTTTTTGCCAGTATAATCAATAAAAGTGACACTGAGAAATCTGATCTTCCCTTTCTTCAGGCCAGCTTTGGGTGGTCTCCTTACATCATCCTTTCGGCAGCACCAGGAGTCCTTGGCAGCTGAAAGAGAAAGACGGCGTCAGGAGAGAGAAGAAAGGTTGCAAAGGATAGAACGTGAAGAAAGAAACAAATTCAAGTAGGACCCAAATTTGTTCTCGGTCTCTTGCTTTACATGTGTGATAGATTGGTGAATCATTGAGACATTCAATTGCAAAAAAATTGAATTGATGAATAGTTTGTCCCTTTAGATACCTTTCTGGATCGAAGTATCTTAAGAATTAATAGATTAAACAAGTCATGAATTTTGGCATTTTATAAAAAAGGAATTTTTTTAAAGGCAGCTATGTATTTGTTAATTATGCTGTCTTGGTATATACAGAGGCTCGTTTTTATTACCTAATATAGTTGCCAAATTATAATCTGAGTGAGGCATAGGGTTTGAAGGTGAAACAGTGGGACAAGGGTATCAAAAAGGGTAGAAGAGACAGCTCTGAAACATTTTTTGCTTTTATGTTATGCAAAGTAAAAAGGTTCTGCTGTCTTAGGCTGTGTGTTAATGCTTTTTAATTACTTTTCCCATTTTTCTGAACATATGTCTCTTCCTCCTGAAAACAGCAACTGTCAGCAAGTAATTATCGAAATCATTGTTCACATCATTGCCAGACAAAGGCCACAGCTAGGACTCACATCTGAGCAAATGTTTTGTGATGTGGGATCCCATGGTATGCTCCCTGAGATTGTAAGAGACAAGCCCCCTTATCCTCTTAAATCCATGCCTGGAAATCTCACCACAGATATTAGCAAAGACTGCAGTGGGTAAGGATAGATATGGAATCTATACCTGAAATGGTTTGCCTACAGTCTGAAGAGTGCATACTAAGAAACAAATTTGTTTCCTCATAGGCAGGATTGAAAAGTAAATGTATTTTTAGTAGTTAAAAGACATAATGTAATAACCTAAAGAATAGTAAGATAAATGTTTTGTAGCCATAGAATTGGTAGTTATGGAAAAGATGGCACGGGGTTTCATGTGAGCTTGTTTATTAGTATGCAGGATTGTTTTCACTGTAATCATCTCTTTAGTAAGAAGTGGAAACAGGCTGTGATTCTGTGAATTTGGAAAGAGAAGTAACTTACGAATGGTTGGTTGGTTGCTTGATTGATACTCTGCTGGCTCCAGAAGATAGTTAGTTTAGAAGGAAATGAGAGGCAGAGGGAAGGTGGAAGAGCACCATAATAGGATCTTTGGCAGCCAACAGCTGCCCAAGTTCTCCTGAAACAGAAACAATAAGGTCTCAGTCTTCAAGCCTCTTCCAAAAACTCTCCCTCTAAGTGCTATCATCAGGCTGCAGCAGACTTCCATGCAACGCCAACATGATCTTTCTAAAAAGAAACTCCCAGACTGAAAAAGCCAACAGGGCATTTGGCAGATTGACCTGTTTGACTAACAGATCTGCACATTTCAGTAGAGGTTGGCTGCAGTAGTTGTTCTGTCACTAAAAGAGCTTCCTTAAAGTTGGAAAAAAAAATCAAAATATACATTTTTATCCCACTATTTCAGAGTAAGAAACTGGTTAATTAAATGACATATTTAAGAGGATTTTCCGATGCCCAGTGTTTTGATCTTCTGGATTTCAGTTCCATGATCACGCAAAAGTTGTGACTTCTGTTTGAGCAGAGGGTCTCCAAAGACACCAATCTTTGCAGGCAGACAGCATCCCACAGTTGATTAAACAGTCTGGCAGGAGGAGGACAAAGCCACAGCAAGCAGTCATGGACAGTTTCATAAGAGTTCTTGGGATTGCACTATCATATCATCAGTCTGGCTAGAAACCCAGACTCTGAAGATGTATTTTTGATTAAAAATAGCACTTGCAATTCAGTCTTTAAACTCACGAGCAGTACTGGATTTACCATCATGACTCATTTGTTATCTCATTCTTTCCAACCCTGCCTTGAGAACATTGCACTAGGCTCTGGCACCGTCATTGACAAATTGAGGATAATTTAAAGGGGAGCATCACCAGTTGTGAAAGAGCTGGAGGATTAGGAGAGGTGCTAAAAAGCTTCATAAGCTATTGCTAGCTAAAGGAAAGCTTTACAGAATGAACATTTTTCTCATTAGAGGAACTGTTGTACCTATTGCATGTATAGAACTATATGTCCTAAAATACAATGGCTATTTTTCAGCTCTAGGGAAGGGTGGGAGTTGTCAGAAGGGAAAGAGTAGTGTTAAAATTTGCCTGCTGAAGAATTCCTAGAATACTCTGAAAATATGATAAAAGTATAACCAGTTCAGGATTCAAAGCATGTGGAGATAGCCTAAAACAGTAATGTGTGTTCCCTGTTAATGGACTTTCAAAGAGCACTTACAAGCAGATGTTTGATAGCTATTGGTGTAGGAGATGATAAGTAATTCACTTAATGACACAATATAAAGAGAAATAATAGTGGTTATTAATAAAAAGAGTAGTTCTGGAAATCTTTCTGGTACTCAGAGGTTAAACTATGAAGGACTTTTAACAGATAAGGTGAAGGTCCCATCGGTTTTATCTACCAGATTCAACATAATATTAAGAATATATTGGAAGAATCTTGCTGTAGTATCGAGACAGGCTAGACATTCACTGAGTTCTTCTGTGCTCTGAGTTAAATTTGCATCCATGTTTGTGGATGTGGCAGGCCTGTCTGAAATCACAGTGCTCCACCATCCAGCAAAGTTGACTTGGCAAAAGTTAAATATGTGGGTTACTTGAGGAGCTGTGGGAGCAGCAGCTGACATAGAAGTTTTGTATCTAAAATTCAGGGTGAAAAATAAGTGAAAGGTTTTTATCTGTGCAGTGATCCTACACACACTTTCTAAGAATGAAGAATTGTCCTACTCAGTGATGCCACTTTGATGTCCTGTTTCCAGCTGTAGTAACTAAAATACACTGAGGAAAGATCCCCTAGAAAGAAGGCTGATATGGTGTTCTCCCTGCCGTAGTCTAGCCTGCCAGGTGCTGCAGTCACTGTTTTGTGGCTTTCTGAGATGGAGCACATCAGAAAGGGTTAATAGCCACTAATGTGCCAGGTCATTAAGAATTAAAGTGCAGTTCATCGTGTCTGATTTTAGACACCAGGTTTCAAAGAGGGCTTCAAGTTTTTCAGTTCTTGGGGTTTTTTATAATTACTTTTAATGACCTTCTGAACTATAAATTTGGTGTCACATACCTGTGGTGTGTACATGGATAAGCACACAAACGTTTTTCCGCCGTTTTTGCAAAAACAAACATTTTTTTGTCGAAAATGACCTTCATTGCCTCTAATCAGCTCATTTGTACTGCTCTTGGTTTCTCCTACTGTACTTACTTATACTTCTACCACTTACCTTGTTCTTCTGTTCCTGCTGCAATTTACTGTAATTCCTTTTTAGCCGCGATTATTTAGACAAAAGAGAAGAATTAAGACAAGCAAGAGAAGAGAGGTTTGTATATAATGCATCCATCTTTCCCTTTGGTTGTTTGCACTTCCTGTATTCTTTACTGTGGAGCTGTCATGTACTTATATTTTTAATTCTGCTTGCACGGAACACTTTTATTCCAAAAGACTTCTATAAGAAGTTGTTAAATTAAAGAGGAGAATGAAGTCCAGCTGTAAGCACAGCCATAAATGAAGAGCAGTGAGACTGGAATGCATAAGAATGATTGATGATCTATCTTTTATCTATTTGTGTGGGAAATGAGCTTACCCCATTTGCCTCAGAAATTTGCCCGGATTTAGTAGAGTTATAAATTGAATAGGCCTGTCTTTCTCACCCAGTGGGTCCCAGGCTTTCTAGAGGGTCAGAAAAGGCAACTAAGGATAAAGGAAACTGGGGTCACAAGCATTGCAAAACTGCAATGACAGTCTGATGGAAATGGTTCTGACCCACTCCCAGCATATTTTGATCTTTCAGAGCCAAGTTTTCTTTGCCAATCTCTTTAAACATCAGTGAGTAAATTACAAAGCTTAGCAATGTTTATCATTGGGATATTGCTTTAGTTTTATTTAAATAGCATATTTAAAGGCACTGAGGGTTTGGGGGTTTTTTCCATTTTTTAAATTCAATTAAATAGTTTAGAAACTCGGCTAGGCTGGGAGCTATGTGCTTATGAAAGCACATTTTTCAAGGAATACTCAACTAAAGACCTTTGCCTTTCAGTAGCTTCATCTCTACCTCTGCTAGTAATTACATCCTGGAGGGACTGCTTTTTTTTACCTGGAAAATATGCAAGTTACTGTACAAATGGTATATGAAAAATCATCCAGAGTGCTTCAGTTCTGCTTGTATGGTTCTCTAGAGATTAGTCTCTGGAAATAATTTTGGATTGTCATGAATTGGAATTATATTATCAAAATAAGAGAGTGGCCATCTCAGAAATCATTGTGTTGCTGTGTTTTTGGAGGTTTTTTATTGGTTGCTTTTGAGGGGTTTTATCATAAAATCGCCATAGAGGAGACAGTTTGTTTCTGCAGCCTGAAGTCTTGTCTATTGTGGCCGAAGTAGCTAATAAAAAAATCATTTTGACATCTCTTAAGAGTAAAAAAAGGTGGATGGGCTTTCGTTTGTTCTTCCAGTCAAAACAATGACAAATAGTTTAAAGCATCTTCTGAAATGAAATGCATCTGAGCACCTAAGCATCATACACTGATCTGAGCTGAGTAAAACCTTTTTCAGCAAACATGCTCATGTGCAAGATTTGAAACAAATTAGAAGCAAGTTCCCGAGTTGTCAGGGAACATGCCAACGGGAGTATTTTTGGGGAAGTGTTCACCAGCAGTGCACCACTGCTGTGCAATCTGAGAGAATTTCATTAGGTCGTTAGGAATGTTTCTTTATCCTTAGGGCTCTTTTGAACTAGAATGTTAAACTATCAGTTCTCACTCATAAAGCAGAAAGACGTGTTTGCTTTGACAGCACATACAAATTGGAGGAAACTTCTGCAAGTGAAGTGTTGCACCAGTAGTTCATTGCATTGGTGTTCTGTAACTGCTCTTTTAATAAATACCTTTGCAAAATGAAGTTTTATGTCTGATAGGAAGTTGCATATTGACTGATTTTAGAAGAGTGTATAGACTGTAAGAAAATCCTATAGTCAAGGTGCCTAAAATCCTAGTTAAGAACTGGTTTGTATGTTTTCTCCATATCAGTTCTTGCTATTTTATAGTTTGAGGCCTTTCTGCTTTTCTTGGCTGGGTGTTTTTCAGTGGTAATTTAAAAATAAAGCCAAGGAAGGTGAGCTCCCTAGCCCTTTCTAGTGCGAGATACAGCCCAAATGCTCTCCACCCCATTATTTTGTTGGTACATAAACATTTTAAGTTGCTCTCAGGGTATTGCTCAGAGATCTAGAGAATTCACAATGACAATTTCATCTACTTGAAGACAATAAATGCAGTGTCATGTTCATTAGAATAGCCTGCAGACATTTGGATCATTGGCTACAGAGAAAAGTCAGCACAGGTGTGATGATGTCTGCAGGTTTCCACATTTTAAACGAATATGGCAGCGTATACAGAGGCAATGTGCCAACCCTATAGCAGAGGTATGGTAGCTTATCCTTTCAACTCCTTCAGATTTTGGTCTTCATGAGGCCTTGCATATTTGATGCTGGCATTCATTGCTGTTAAGATATTGATCAGAAACCAAAAATAACCTAAATAACGTAATTTATCAAGTGAGAAGTGTTAATAATGATTCTTGAAAGATTTTTCTCTTGATGATAGTTCTCTGCCTTGCTGATTGACTGTGCAGAGGACATACAGAACCTAAAATGTTAAAGCAGCTGAAAAATTGCTGAGGATAATAAAATACTGTAGCTCTCCCTGTTGCAGAAGAAGCCACCCTGATCCTTGCTGTAGCCTGTTGGCACACTGCAAACCCCTCTTGGCGGCAGCCAGCTGGGCTGTACCTGTTTGGTATGAGTGATCAACTGGAATGGCTCTTTATGAGTCTGAAGTCCCATCTGCTCTGCCTTTGAGGAGGTGGAACATGCAGTAAGTAAATGACCAACGTCAAAATAAATAGTGGCTTCATGGACTGTAGCAGCATATCACACTGATGAGAAAGGCTTTCTCCTCTACTGAAAAGGCAAAATTCAGTCTCGAGAATTGGCTTCATGTTAGAACTGTAAACAGTTCCTATTTTATAACCATACAAGTATGTAGCTTGTTATATTTTCATCCAGAGTCTGTAGGGGTTCTTTTTCGTGCAGAATTTGTTCAAAGCCTGTGCATACCTCTGGAGGAATAAAAGAAAATGAATTTGTTCTTCATTATTGCTGTTTGCAATAAGGCAAATTGCCTCTGAAAACACAAGGACTTCTCTTCAAAGACATGTTTCTATGCTCTATATGGATATTTGCGAATGTGCATGCACGTGTGGCTACCATATGTACTAAGCATGTTTGTTAGCACATATGGCTGACTTCTTTCCCCTGCCTGCTTTTCTGTGTACGCTCATACACTAACTCAGGCTGTCAGTGAGGCAGAAGGGGGGAGGAGAGGTGTTCCCCATTATGAAGTGTTTACAACAGTGGGTTATAGGAGGATGACCACAGTGTTTCAGGGACATAAGCAGTAGTCTTGATTAACCTGTTTAACAGTTCACTTGTGGGTAAGGCAAGCAGTCTAAAGCCTGATCCAGCTGTATTCATAAATTTATTCCTTAGCAAATAATGGTGGATAAAATTAGCAGACATCTGGAAGAGGCACATATTTCAAAGTTATTTTGGTCGAAATGTATAAAGCACACTATGAAGAATATGATTGGTAGCTGGTCTTAATAAACAGTTAGTGAGTTCTGCCTGCCTAAAATGCAAAACAGATGTATCTTTGTTCTTTTAAAGTGACTTTGATGAATAAACTACATGTGACGTCAGGTACAAGCTATTGGATGTCTGAGTCCGGCAGAGAAATTTTTTACAATAAAAAAAAGAAAACTTTCCATTGTAGACTCTGGAGAGAACAAAGTGAATTCCAGTGCATTGCTCTCAGAGCAAATAGAAGCAGGTTCAGAATCTTTAGATAGTCAATCCAAACGTTTATTATTGGTATTATTTTCAGGGAGATCTGTTTTTGTCTGCTGTATTTTCCTCTCCTTACAGCAACTCTCAGACTGGAAATCTGCATCACTGTTAAGGAGCTCTGCATTTGGATGGAGGTTTTTTTGCTTCTCTTTTGTTTTTTTCCCTCCCGTTTTAGTTTTGGGAGAGGGAGGGCTGGGAGGAGGAGGAGGAGGAGGAGGAGAAGGAGGAGAGTGAAAAGCAGGACAGACAAATGCTTCCAAAAGGGGAAAGACTGTGCAGACAAAATACTATATCTAAAGTTTCTTTAACTCTGCTGGGTTTTTCTTTTGTATTGTAATGAGCATTTTAGCATTTTTCAGGTCTTTGCTTCAGTGTGCACTTTTTGGCAGATTGAGCAGGCAGGCAGTTCAGTGCTGTATCCCTTGTGTCAGGAAGTCAGCTCATTCTCTGCAGGTGTTTCATCCATAAACAAGCATCAGCTACAGATTTTCTTTACGGAAACCCTTTGGAATTTAACTTTCAGATACAAATACTTGGAGAAGTTGGCAGCAGAGGAGTATGAGAAGGAGCTGAAGAGTCGGAGCATAAGCCGAGGCAGAAGTGAGCTGTCCTTGAATCTGAGATCTCCTTCAACTCCATCCTCACCTGTACCCAAGTGCATCAGCCCAGCATCCATAGAGTCCCAGGAGGAGCTAAAGACCCCTTCCACCCCTTGTGGGACCCCTCAGCCCTCAGAAGGTAAGTGAAAAGGAGGGCAGAGGAAAGAATGGTGGGTTCATTACAGTTTCTCTTGTGATATTGGTGATTTTTGATGCTTGAGTGCAAGAATATAATCTATGAGGTACCAGAGTAAAGGGCCTTATCATATTGTTTCATCCATTCTTCCTAAATTTCCTTTTTTTTCCCATTGATTTAGATGTCATTTAACCTGCATACACTGCTAATCATTGCTGTGATTTATGCTATCATTGTCTGTTGCTATTAGAATGGAATAATTAGATAATACAGAATACAGAGGGTCTTAATTTTAGCATCATGTTCCTTATATATTAGAAGTTACTGAATACCAGACAAACAGTATTCCTGCCAAGAGATTTTGCTTATGTGGAATCTCTGAAAGAAATGCAACAGATGAAAGCCAAGATTATAATAACCTTCCAGGAGAGCACAGGCTGAAGGGTACAAACAGAAAAGTTCTGGAATTGAAGGCAGGGTGAGTGTGTTGATTATTTTTAATACCAAGAAAAACTATTAAAAATTGTAGCACAAGTCATAAAGGACTTAAAAGAAACCACAGACAAACAGTAAAAAGAAAAGTATAACTAGTGTTTGCATGGTTGGTTTGCTGTCATATGGTTTATTGGTGTACTGAGCAGTTTTTTGTGTGTGCACATCATTCTTCCACTTGCATCATGTACCTCTCCTTCAATCCTCAAAAAAACACCCACCATACAGAGTAGTTATATTTGCACCACATGATCTTGCATTAACATTGGGAGCTAGAATGCATGTTGAGGGTAAATTGTCGGCATCATTCATTTTTATTTTTATTTGATTTCCTGCTACACGCTATTGGTGATTAATGCATTTGTAACTTGCACTGCTTGTCTTTATTGAGTGTTATGGCTGGTAGCATGCTATAAAGCAAGGCAATTTAAGAAAAAAGTTACAAATCCTGAATGTTGCATATGTTTATCCTCACTGTACTAACTAGGTGAAGTTTATTTTAGTCAGTTTTATAAGTTTTCCCAATTATATTCCTCAGTTTTCTTGTTTGGAACCTTGAGAGTCTCAGTGGTATAATTTGAACTTAAAAAATAGGGATATTTTCCTCCAATACTTATAGTCAGAAGCATCCAAATACTCATTTTATTTGAGTGCAATATTGCTTTTAGAGCAAATAAGCTAGATTTTTCCACCATTAGGATTTCAGAGCTGGGTAGGGAGCAAGTATCTCTTTTATGGTGATTATTTTAACATATTTCTCCTGGAAGCATTAAAAAAAAAATTCCAGCATGAAATGGAGCAGCAGAGTCCATTTGGAGAATACATTTAGAGCAGGTGTACAGGACAACTTCAGGCAGCCAGAATGTGGCAAAGCTATCAACACATGGACAGACAGGACATCTCTACTAAACTCCTGGCAATATCTGCAGGCATTGGAGGGCAGCACCTGGAAGCCTGGCAAATGGACCACAAGGAGAGAACACATGGACAGGGCAGGGTAAGCTTCCAGCAGCTGCAGGCAGATGGCCAGAACAGAACCAGAACAGGGTCTTGAAATCTACATAATTTAGTGGGATCTGTGCATGGAGAGTGACTGCTTTTTCAGTCCTACCAAAAGCATTGGAAAGGTCATAGGAAGGAAGGAGCATGTGAGCAGGGCGCTTCATCTGGAAGTGGCCACATTATTGGATATCAGCCAATGGCTGGCAGGCTTGATGCAGACTTTGTGCCATTGCCTCTATACTGTCATCTGACTTCCTTATGCTCCGTAATGAGTTAAAATCTCAATGTCCTTAGGAAGTGAATCAGACTTAATAGGTAGGAAAGCTGAAGCATTAACTTGCTTAGGTCAGATGTAGAAAAGTTGAAATAGAGCCATGGACAGAAGTCAGAGTACTTGTACCCCCAGCGGTTACTTTGCACATGTGGGTCAGTGTCTTCCCAAGCAAGGATGAAACTGCAGAAGGAAAACACTTAATTGTTTCTGTGCAGGGGATGCTCCAAAGACTCTGCAAGAATGATGTTCACAGATGTGTGATATTTGTCTGCAGAATTCAGAACCTGAAATCTAAGGAAAAGTGTGTTCATTGACCAGCAAAACATTAAGGGATTTTCAAAGTCAGATTTGTTTTATTTTGTTTGTGCTGAGGTATCCTGTGGCCATCCAGTATCTACTGGTCTTAAGAAGGAAATAGATTCTGTCTGTGGAACTTTGTATCACACTGTGAAATGTCTCAGTATCATTAACTAGTATAAAAATCTGGATTTACTGAGCTGAAGTGTTTTCTCATATAAAACAATTGGTTCCTCTAAAGTAATCAAGTCTTGTAAAACTTATTCTTGTAAAACTTGGGGTATGGCATTTAGAGGAAATGAAGGCAGTCCCATAACTGCAAAATGGGACTTAGTATTCTTTTTCAGAGCAGCTACTTACTCTTCTGTAATTTCATTGGAGAATACTTTATGAAGTGTGCGTATGCAGTAAAGGAAAAGCCACAATAACAGGCCTCTCTGAAGTCACTCCACAAAGGAATTGCAGGTGAACCCTTCTCTGAGAGAAGCAGCTTTCTTAGCACTTGAGGAAGTAAGCAGGCCAAGCCAAGTGCACATGGGTGACAGCAGGAGACCTCCTGAAAATACTGGTAGCTGAGCAAGGTTCAAATACTGCCCAAAGCAGTTTCGTGAGAGCATCTCTGCTGATGGGGAAGCACCAGAGCATGAGAGCACAGGGAGGCCAGTGCAGCCCCAATTGTACAGCCAAAGGAACTGTGATGCAGAAAGTCAAGAGGAGGAACTGGGGTGGGGGATAAAGAAGGATCTTTTTTGACTGCATGAAGAGACAGTTCCATACTGTTGATCACTCTGCACTAGTCTTACCATCAAAAGGAATGGGAGGAAAAGATTAGAGTGGGAGTGGAGAAAGAGTGGGTGTCCCTGCAGAATTCAGAGGAAGAAGAGTCATATGCTGGAGGAATTGAAGGGAGATAACATCCAAGACTTTAAGTGATGCCTGAAAAATTGAACCAAGTGGTCATGGGTAGGCATAGCATCTTCAGACTTACTGTGTGCATCCTCTGAAGACAGTTAGCATATCCATCTCACAGCTCTAAATAGAAAGAAGGGAAAACAGATGAGGATGTGGTTGCCTAATCAATTATCCTGACAGGTGATAAGATGTGGGCCTAGGGGGATGTTTCTTTGCTCTGAGGGCTTATAGGACTGGAGGGTTGAGGTCTTAACAGCAGGATACGACATCTTATGTCTGCTTTGAAGTTCATTTATAGTTGAATGTTAAGTTAAATGTTCATGTCCCTCTATAGCATTACAAGTTCTCAGCCAGGCTTTTCAGAAGGGAGCAGCTTGCTATCCTCTATAACCTCCCACTCAAAAGAGGGCTGATCACATCATAGCAGATCAGGTTGCTAGCACTTAACGTGACCAAGTCTTGAAAATGTCAGAAGATGCAGATTATGCCATCTCTCAAAGCAGCAAAATCTTTACACAATCATTGAGAGACTCAGCTACTGTCTCTTCTAGTGATGAAGTGATACAGCTTCTCTGGGAGATTTTATTCGCCTGAGAAGTCCTCACATTTTTTTCCAGTAATACATTCTTAGAGATTAAATTCGGGTCAAAAAAAAAGAAGTGGGAAAATGATGCAAAACTCAGCCAATTTCAGTTTTTGTCCTCCTGATTAATCCAATTGCAAATAAAACTCTGCTTATTTAAAGACCTCAGCTTTGTCATTTGTTTTAATGGGCACAGGGGGTGAAGCTAGCCTTGAGAAAAGTGTTAAAGATGGCACATGCAAGGGAAAAAAGATTGCCTTTCCTACTGAATCTGACAATCTCAGTTCAGGTTTTTGTGTAAGTGTAAGAATTGTGGTTTAAAAAAAATAATATATATATATGCATGTATCTGTTGCTTATAAATGTATCATCCTTCCTAGCAACTCAGGCATACCTTCTTTGCTGTTGATGCATTTTGATATGACCATACTTGCTTCCCTGAGTCTTTGCGCTCTCCACCAGCAAATGTCTGAAGACAGGGGAGAGGTTGGTCTGTTATTTATCTCTCTTGCCATCTGGTACCACTTAGTGTTTGTCTGGTGTGAAAATGGACTCAGTAGATATAGGACTGAAAGTTGGAGCTCGTTTCAAAGAGGCAACCCCCAGGCATTCACTGAGAATTGCGTCTTTTAACTTTAGAAGTTCTCTGTAATATGACCACAATGGATTATATTGGTGGAAACGCAAGTGATGGGCACGTGTCTAGCTTTCTGGCTTTGTTCTCCTGATAGTGTTTTCTGACAGACTGATTTTTGCACTGCCTTTTAAGGGAAGTCCTATCTGATTTAGCTCAATATTTATAATTGATTTAAGTTATAGGTGAATTGTTTGATATTATCCCTAAAAGGAGAGAAAAAGGCTGTCAAAAATAAGTGTCAACATATCCTTGTTTTGTGCTAGAAGTGCTTAGATTTATGTACTCGTTGCATTCAAAAGAGCAGCCTGTGTCAGTATATTGCTCTTTGTTATATGTTAGATTCAGTGAAGTTATTGCATATTTCTGTTATGTGTGGAATATTCCTTGTTAGAAGAGTATCCAGAATTCTTTTGAACATTCTAATTTTCTCAAGCATTTCTTACATCTGTCCTCACTTTTTCCTATTGAATCTTCGTTGTAGTTTCTTGATGACAGAGGTACAATAAGCATTAGCAGTCCTGACCATATTTTAGTCAGCTGCTTTCTCCACATCAGCTGTTGGAATTAACCTTTTTGGTTATTGCATGACAGCCTTTATTTTAGAGAGAAACATCTAAAATCCATAAGAAATTATGATTATTCAGGGATGAATTGGTGACATTTCATGTATGTACAATTGCAGCATGGCAGGCTGAGAGTCTTTCATGCTACAGTACCATATTAGTTCCAGGAACTCCTGAAGGATTCCTAAGCTTCCATCTCAGTTATATTCAGATCATGGCTTGACTTTAAAATGCTCTTGTACTGTACCTACACATTGGCAGCTGTGGTGAGAAACACACCACGGGGATTTGGAGTGTTTGCCAACTTCTTGAGAGCCCTCTATAATTTTGATTCTCTCCTAAGCAGTGTCCAGGGTACAGTCATAGCTAGGGTACATTTAGAGAAACAAGGCATATGCAGAAGTGCTTGCATATCTGATATTAGACTGTTAGATGCTCTCTATGTAGAAGAGGGAGAAAGTTAAGCTTCTAATTAGAAGTGTTTTAAAACATCTTAGAGGGATTTGAGTGAGCGTGAACTATATATTAAATATGTCATGTGTAATTTTCTTTCATCTAAAATTATTATATATGCATGTCCAGTTATTTAACCAACTACACATTTAAAATCAATCATGAAAGTGTAGAAGCTTAGCTCCAGTGAAGTCAGTGACAAAGAAATTATTTGCAGTTTTTCCCCGTTAAATTATATTAAATTGAGGGAAATAGCATCATACTGAAGATGCCTTACTGAAAGCTAGTTTGAAAACATAAGTGTTATTGTAAAGATAGGCACAGGTATTGGTAGAAATCACTATTCTATATGTGGATTTCTCAGAAATAGGATAGGCAGTATGAAACAGCTTTAGGAAAGCAGTGTGACCTTCATTATTTTGGCTTATACTTACTTAGGATAAATCTATTTACCCACTCACTTAGAGGACCGAAATGTTTGGATTCCATTCCAATATTTCAGTGTGATACTTTTCTTCCTTCAAAAGTTCATGTAGTTCTTGAAGAAATTCTCATTGTATATCACGTAATCCAAAAACACTGAGAAGTCCAGAAGATTCCTTTGCAATATTGCAAGGAAAAATAGTTAACAGAGGGATAAAACAAGTATGACTTAGTCATTATAGTTCAGCCACCCAACGCAAGGTTTAGTACAGAGGGAATTCGGGAACTATGCAGAACTAACATGCATGCCCATTTTTGCCATTCTTTGCATGGCCATTTCAGTTTTCAGAAAATTGTGAGCTGCTTGATGTGAATATGTGTGGATGCTGTTCAGTTTCTTTGCAGCATGCAGAGAATATTTGCATGTGAAAATCTACTGTTACAGCCAAAAACCCTAAAGGTGAATGATTTAATTTCACTGTCAGTGATAAAGCAGGGAAGAAACCAAGTGTACTATCAACAGTATTTGCTGTGTGCCAACTGATAAAAAGTTCCATCGTCTGCCATATGCCAACTGACTGGAAACTAAATTTGTGCCATATGCTAAGCAGTTGGAAACTTTGTGCAGTTTTGATGTGGCTATTCTGAAGTAAATGTGCATGAAAAAACACACGGTTTTTGTCAGCCAAATGTGTGACAGTGCCATTTCAAGACTGTGACATTCAACTGTGTTATTAAAACTAATATTTGTATTTTTTTTGTTGAAGTGTTCCTCATCAGGTGAAAAAAGAATTCTTCCAGAACCCACAGAAAATTCGATCAAAAGCCACAGTCTCCCTTCTCTTTGTATTTTAAAAGATCTCGTCTTTTGTGGCTCTGTCTAGGCACTGAGTTGTCAATGTCCTGCTCAGGTGGGATGCTCATTTCCTGCTGGTTTGTTCAGACCCCTGTGTGAGTCCAACACTGCAGCTGTGAAGTATGTATAAAACAGCGGGCTGGCTCCAGACAGCAAGGGAGGGCTTTGCCAGGCCACGCTCACGTGCAACGCTGTCGTCGCACAACATTGATCAGTCTGTGCTCCCAATGCTGTGGACTTGCTTTTCATTTTCTTTCCATAAAGCACTTGTACAACTCTCACATCGCTCTCGCTTAGAGGGGTGAGCCTGAGATGACTCCATTGTTAAGTGAATTTCTTTCTCCCATTGTTCTCTCCGCCAGTGAGTGCCAGTGAACCCGAACCAGAGACAGAGACAGAACCAGAACCAGAACCAGAGCAGGAGGCTGAGGCTGAGGCCAAGCAGGGAACGGAGACACCCAAGGAAATAGAGGCTACAGAGGTGGGACCAGAGAGTGAGGTGGAGCAAGGACCAGAGAGAGAGCCAGAAGAAAGTGCAATACTCAGTGAAAAAGAGAGGCAGAATGAGGAAGTGAATGAAAAAGACAACTGCTCTGCATCCAGTATATCCTCTGCAAGCAGCACTTTAGAGAGGGAAGAGAGAGAGGACAAGTTAACCAGTGACAATGAAACTGGTAAAGTGACACTTTTTCAATAATGAAGGGTTTCTGGTGGAAAAAAATGTTTAATTACCAGCACTGATGTTGTGTTAATTAGCAGACAAACCCTTTTCTCCTAAGACTTTTGTCACCACGGCAAAGTGTTGTCTACTTTCTGCTTGGAAATCCACAGACTTTATTGGGGTTTCTATGTTTGAGGGACAGTAGGGCCTTGATGAAATTAAGTTTCCTTTGATTCGAGACCATTTTCTTCCCCTAAGATTGATATATTAACTATTTAATTACCATGTTGCAGCAACTTACATCTCTAGCTCCTAGAGAATTTAGTTGGGTTTTCTAGAAATAAATCAATGAGACAAGGGACTGTGCTAACATGATTTGTTGTGAGATGCCAGATACCTTTTCTCATCCTTCTAGTGGAAGAGAAAGAGCAGTGAGGGCTGGGATGTTTGTTCCTTTCCTTTGGTTCTGTCATGGTTAGGCTTCAGACAGCTGAGAGAGAGATATGTAAAAGCTGCTGAAGATAGGGCTGGGCTGTGGCCATCTTTAGCTCATGTGGAGGAGGCACATGAAATATACCTTGTCTGGGAGAGACCAGTTTGTAGTGACAAGGGGTTCTGGTAAGATACACCATCAGATACCTCTAAATGCACAACCTGGAAAACAAGAACCAACTTTCTGCCTGGAGAGATAATGATAACCAGAGTTTGTCATGCAGCCCAGGCATGGAGGGAGAAAAGGCAGGGTTGACTTTGTTGATTACTCTTTTCCCTTTTTAATAAGGAGGTAAAGGATGTCATGTCATTAGGGCATTTGCTTCCCAAGTTTTCCTTGGACTGAAGAGTAGAGAATTATGTCTTAATGTTTCTAAATTCTAGATAAGAAAACAAGATGTGCTTCAAAGTGTGAAAGTCTTGCTCCTTCCTGAAAGAAGAGGGGTAACTTTGAACCACAAGGCTTACTTCACAGAGATAAACTGTCAGATTCAACTGTTCATGTTTAAACCTGTCCCTTTTTTTTTCTGGGAATCATTACATGAATTTTGTCCTAAATTTAAGAGCTAATTTCTTTTCAACCAGCACCAAGATTGAGTTAATTAACTGTACTAATTTACAATTAGTAAATTGTACTCATGAAGAATGGAGGTGGATATATCTGCAGGAAAGGCAGGGGAAGGATGACAGATGAAAGGCATTGTTACAGTCACATAGTCCAAGATGGTCCAAGTGCAAACAAGGGAGAACAGGTTGCAGATTTTTTCTCCTCATCTTGTCTGTTGCCAACTTTTTACACTCTAATTTAAAGTTCCCTTGGTACTTTTTGTTAAAATCTAAGGAAGGTACTCTGTTATTGAAAAGTCAACATCTTAAAATTGACCTGAATTATCAGTAGACCGAAGTAGTGCTATGTAGGATCTCTCATGTAGTGAATTGTTTGCTCTGCAGTAGGTGAGGAGATTTGGAAAGCAAATGAGAGCACCTTCTCAAGCAGTTTGCCATTTATGAGGTGGCCTGTTGGTTCTGCTCAGATGCAGTAAGGACAAAGGAGTAAAGCTGTTGGTGTAGGCTTGGTTTCCAAAAGGCCTTGTGTCTCCAATGGTATTTCAAAGCTTTTCCTGTGGAAAGGAGGGCAGAAGAGGCCACCAATGCAGCAAGAGTTGTCACAGCAATGATCACTGATCAGCTAGGGCAGATGGAGGTGGACTTGCGAAACCTAAATTAGAGATTATATCTGGTGAAATTTTATGAGCAGTTTTGCAAAGGGATTAAATCCTGAAAGATCCTATCTGATAAAAAAGAGCAGGTAGGTCATGTGGGATTTGCAGGAGGGATCTTGGGACATCTTTGAAGGAAAGGCTGGGAGTAGGGGGAAATCTTCTCTGTGAGGGCTCAGCTAGGTAAAATCTATGGTGTGGGGAAGGAGTTGTCTAGTCATAGTGTCTAGTGAAACTTCCTCAGAGACAAATCTAAAAAACTATCTCATGTGACAAGTATTGGTAAGAGAGCAATCCCATGGATAAAGTCTTAGGAAAAATGAGCAGGTAATGGAAGCAGTCAAGCCTCCTGCAAGAAAGTAGGTTGTATCCATTGCTGAGAAAAGTCTTTGTTTTGTCTGGGCTTAAACCTCTGAACTCATTTTAAAACATGGTTTAGAGATTTATCTGAATAGAGGTGAAAGTCACTGCTGTCCATACACTTTGTGCTGTGAGGACCTACACTTTAGCACAGTGCTGTTTTAAGGGAAGGAGGTGGTGGGGAGCTGTGGGGCCCTGGATGTAGATGTCACCAAGAGGACACCTTCTCAGAGCACAGGACTAGGTGTTGTGGTAAGAAAGCCACTCTGTTGACAAAGGAAGCTGTAAAAGATTTTTAAGACCCTAAAATATTGAAAAAGGTGGGAGTGTAAGTGGAGAAACAAAGATAAAATGAAATTTTAAGAAAAAGAGCAACTGACAGGTAAATCTTTAACCGAAAGGACCCAAAAGGAAGGCAGGCTAGCAATCAAACTAAATTGATAAAATTAAAGAAACAGAGGTTATGAAAAATGTATTAATAAAATGTGTAAAGACTATGGGGAACAGAAGGAATTCCATACAAGAAATACAGTAAGTGTGAAGAACTATTTTTGCTATGTTTAATCACTTCAACTGACGCTTACTGGAAAATGAAGCACCATAATTTTTAGACACATTATCCACATTGGTTAGCAGTATTATATTCAGGGAAATGTAGTCACAGAGATGCTTACATAATATATTTTTACGGTTTGACCACTATAATTTGTTATTTATGGTGCTGTCTCAAACATGGTATTTTGCATATTATTGGTGAGAAAAGCCATAGTCAGGAACATGAAGCTTTATTACAGTGACATGTTAAATGATTGTGATGTGGGAAGGCCATTAGTCTTTCAACACCCTCGTATAACAGGGAGGATAATGGTGGTTGATGAGCTGCATTTTTGAAAATATTCTATAAAAGTTCTCATATTATAAACAACTTATAAAATCTTGCTTATGCTTATGCTCACCGAGTTACCCTGAAAGCTGTACCCTGGGTGTGCAGCCTACTTTGGAATTCCAATAGTCTGCAAAGATGGCCCAGGTACCCAGCCAGGAGATCTGGGGAGCAGCCAGGTCGAAAGCTGTCCTCCCCTAGCCAGCAGGGTGGAAGGAGAAGTAAACAGCTACGTTTTAACCTTGACATCAGGCAGGAAAGAGCTCTTTCATTTGAAATTTTCCTGGAGTGATTCCAGTTTATGGCCAGGTGAAGATTACAGTGATAACCTATTTTGTGTCATTGTCATGATGTTTAAGCCCCATTCTGAAATACTAAAGGTTATGAGAATTTATGCACTGTTTAAAGTGAGCTGGGGTATTAAGTACAAAGTAAAACTTGAGAGATTTCAGAGGAAACCTGAACATTCAAATCCTGAGAGTTATATAGTCCCTCCTGAGCTCATTATTCTCTCCCATTCCTTTTCTGAGAATTACTTCCAACCCATCAAGATTGGGCCATATATCAGTGCTGTCACTTATTTCAAAATTTTCACAGTAACTTCTTGCCCCAGTTTCAGACTAATTGTGCACATGTCCCCCAAAGTTTTTTTCTGGTAGTTTGGAAAGTGTTCTTTCCCTTGACTCTTCCCCTCTGTGTGTGTGTGATTGCAGGTCCATGGTCACAGACTATTCAGGATGCTGGTGTGAATGAGCAGTGCAGCAACATCCTCAACAACAAGCGGTTTATGTTGGACATGCTGTATGCGCATAACAAAAAGCCCAAGGATGAAGAGGAGAAGGAGCTGGAGGCGAAGGAGGAAAAGAAGGAGACGGAGGAAAGTGAGGAGTCACTCACTAGCCTAGCCAGTAGAATCTCTATTCTTCAGGCCACTAAACAGGCCAAAGATGAAAGTGTCAAAAAGATGGAGATTGGAAATCTGGACAACCAAGGCAGTGTGAAAGCCTTTGCAGAAAAGTTCAGCAGTGGTGAGCTGGCAAAGGGGACAGCTGTGCCTGAGGATGAAATCAGTGAACAGGTCCCTGAGAAAACACCAGCACAGCCAAAGAAGGAATCTGATTACATCTGGGATCAGCTCATGGCTAATCCTAGAGAACTTAAAATCAAAGACATGGATTTTACAGACTTGGGGGAGGAGGATGATGTAGATGTGTTGGACATGGATATGGGTCCTGGGGACTCCCTTGCTCCCCCTCCTCCACCTCCACCTTCTTTTCTGGGTTTGCCTCCTCCACCACCTCCCCCGTTGTTTGGATGTCCACCTCCACCTCCACCCTCTGCTAATTTATTGGCTCCTCCTCCACTGTTCAGCACTCCTCAGGGTTTAGGGTCACCTCAGGTTCCCAGGGGTCAGCCAGCATTTATAAAGAAGAAGAAAACCATCCGTCTGTTTTGGAATGAGGTACGGCCATTTGAGTGGCAGTGTAAAAACAACAAACGCTGCAGAGAATTCCTGTGGTCGAAACTGGAACCCATTAAGGTGGACACTTCCAAACTGGAGCATCTCTTTGAGTCTAAATCCAAGGAACTGCCTGTCACAAAGGTACAGCTTGTATTCAGTTTGCTATATTCTGTTATTGTATTGGTATTCATTCTGACTTAGATCTAGATGATTTATGTTGTTTATATAAAAACAGTGGAAATTACTGGATGTGTTTCTAGCTTGGCCTATGACGGAAGATATTCCATGACCTGACGCTAGGAGATGAGCCTAGAGTGGTGTACATGCCAAGTTGCCCTCCTGTCTCAGGCCTGGCAATTGTGGGATATCATTTGAGGTGGCATATACCAACGAATTTTACATTTGCTTGTCTGTAGATGAGTGCCAAACTAGGTATTGAAACCTTAAATATTTTCTGTTACATTCACATAAAGGTCACAGCATGGTGATTCATATCTGTGTATTTGACAGTTCTTCACTTGGTAATATTTTCCTAATCATTATGTGGAAAGGTTAGAATATCAAACTGGATCTGCTGCAGAGTCTACACATGTGCTTTGTTCTGAGGGATCGAATTATCAGCTGGACCAACTCTACAGCTAAACTCTGCAGGGGTATTGGCTTTTGGTTTTACACTGGTGAACAGGCCTATTTTAAATCCTTAATTTATGCTATGTGGCAATTTTAGGATAGAAGCTGGCACACAAAATACCTCTGTAGCTAGGATTCCCTCTTCCTCAGTATTGTTATAAAATAAATTCACAAAGGCTGGTGACATGTCTGTTTAACATTAGAATCAACAACAAAAGGAAGCTTTTTATAGCTACATTTAGTAGGAATTTGAAGTAGCATTAAAAAAGTTATTAGCTTGAACATTTGTTTTTCATGGCTACAAAAACTCTTTTTCTTCTAAGCAGAATAATCAGTTTCAGGAAAACAATGGGAGTTTTTTTTGTTAAAATGCTAGTTAAAGATGTCCATCTCTCCTAAAATAAATAAATCACTTGTGTGTTTTCTCTGTATGCCTATAGTTTTATAGTAACATAAAAACCAGTCAGCACCTTGAATGTTTTACTTCTCTTTAGCTAGAGAAAGTTATTATATCTGTTATGTATCATAGATACTATTGTTTACTCTTAATCTGAGGAGTCTGGATATCTCACAGTGAAAGTTTTCAGGTCACTTGTCTGGATTATTAACTCAACATTCTCTACCAGTCATTCTCGTTCTTCCTGGCCAAGTGGAAACACTACAATTTCAACAATCAAGCCCCTAAGTACCTATCAAACAGCAGGTACAGAAAGAGTAGATCCTGCCGTCACTGATCTTAGATGAATTGTTTTGTGGCACAGACACAGATAGATCTGAAATGTATGGTGTAGCAGCTTCAAAAACATATTCAGCTGATTGTTCATTTGGCCAATGCTGAGATTAATTTCTCTCTCTAATTCCTTTTCTGCTGAGGAAGGAGTGCTGGTGTTGTGGCATGCTACTCCTCATCTGTCTCCCTGTAAATACAAATCTGCCACAGATGGTTCATAGATGGAAGGAATGAGAGTATTTTCTTAGATCCATAAAACATTTAATTCCTTGAATTGAATGTGGAATTATTACATATTTGCCATTTCCAAAATCTAGCTTTGTGCTAAATGCCAGTATTGTAATGGATCACTCTGGATGATTCTTAATCTTTTATTCTCACACAAAATTTTGATAAAATGTTAAATTGTTGGAATTATGACTTGTTTACTTTTCCAGTCATTCATTGTGCACATTCCCAAACTACCCTTGGCTATTTTCCCTCCCTCACACTTGTTTCTCAAACTTGCCTGATGCTTTGGCACAGCTTTTGGCTTCTGGCTGGAGGATGAGTGAGCAGGTTTCTTTGAAAATAGTGTAAGTCTGAAGAATGATTTAGGTGACTGCTTTCCTTTTGGAGACTAATAACTTCTCTCCCCATGAGATGTTGTACTTTTGGCATTCTTTCCACACTGTCCCATAACACAGACACAGAAGTCTCATTGTCTCTGTAGAGAAGACAGTGGGGACTCAGGAGTTCTGTAGTAGAAGTCTACAGAGACTTCTGAAACTCCTGTCTGGCTTCGGTGAACACCAGAAAATCTTACAGAGTAGGAGATGGTCCTTAGATCAAGTGAGAGTGGGAATAATTAAGCAGACCCCTGAATCTGTAAAAGACTTGAGGTTTGGTACGAAGATTACACTCAAATTAGGATAGCTCTCGCTTTTTCCAGACTGCTTGGTTTATTTCCAGGGAGAACATTCCCCGTTGTGTCTAGTTTCTCCTGTTCAATGGCTGCAATCCAAAATAGGTTTATTCTATAATATCGTAAAGTCTGACTCACAGCTCAGTTCGTTCAGCTGAAAAAAGAGTGCAGAGTAACAAATCAAAAGTCAGATCTCCAGATTTCATAGCAAGAGATGGAAGTAGGTGCATGGAAAAGGAACAGTCCAGAAGGATGAGAGGAAAGGCAAAGTCAGGGTGTGTAGGGGTGGGCTTGGCTCTATCTTGAGCATGTGCTCTTTCATACAGCTGTAACCAATTTTACTCCAGTTTCTAATCCTTCACTATGATTTCCACAACACACAGCTATAAACAGCTACTTCCTGGCTCATGAGAAGTTTTTCATTAAACACAATAGACTGTAATAAAATAAAGTGGCTTTTAAATTGTAGGATGTAATACAGGATTTGGGGGTTGGGGCTGGGACATGAGATTCTTGATTTTAGGAGAACTTATGCCACATTGGGCAACTTGCACATTGATTGTAGTTAGTGGAGCACCTTTAGTTGCAGAATTTTTATTTTCTAGAATGGAGGACCATGACATTATATTTGTGACTAGAAAGAGAGTGATCAAGCCAGTCTAGTATTTCTCTTTCTTCTCACTCCACCAAACAAAACAGGTATTTTGGCAAAGTACTTTAAAGTATTTACTTTTCTGTGAAGAGAAATGAAAACAGACAGACACACGTGAATCAGATGTTGTTATTCAGCCCTTCACCTTCCACTTGGTGCTGCATGAAAGTTTTATTTTGCTGATTCATATATGCCCTGTGGGATATCGTGATGCATCATGTGCCACAGACATAGAAATTAGTAGGTGGGAAAAATTAAAAAATTATTTCCATGTACCTATGTATATACATGCCTAGACCTTTTGAAAGGATTTGTTGCAATTCGAATAAATGCCTAGACAAGTCATAAATGTGGACCAGAATTTCTTAAAAAGTTTGCATACATGTATCCTGGAAAAAATCAGTGTCAGCTGAACAATTCCATTTTAAATCTTCAGGACTAAATGCTGGCTAATTGAGATAAAAATAAATTAAAAAAAAAGCCATCTCACCAGAAGTTTAAAGGGAGAAGATACTTCTGACTTGACGCACATACGTAATCATTTCTTTTTCTGCTTCCTGTATGAATTAAAGCAAAGAGCTATGTGTTAGATGATGTGTTTATCAGACTGCAGATCACCTTCTGTGGAATGGTAACAGTTTCTAAGTAATCTATCTGGACTACCCAGTCTTCAACAGAAGCTAAAGAATCTGACCAGTTAAGTCTTGTAAAGATGTAAATTCACTGTAATTTTTAATACATTGTAAAAATATTTGTTTCCCACAAATTATACAACCTGATTTATATTCTATATATAACTTTGCATTTATGTCTAATAATACAGTATTCAGGAGTTCAGGGATTACATTTCATACTGACACATTAAAATATAAAATCAAGTGCACTAGTTCACTGTTTCCTCAAGCATTTGAAGTCATTCTCTATTAATAATTCTATAAAGCAGATTGAAGTCACCTAATACTGTAGTAGAAATTAATAGTTGTAGCTTATTTTAACAGTCAGACACTTACACATGTGCAATTTCATTGCAGACAGAAACTAATTCTTGTCCCAGTGGTAAGATAGTTCATAGTAGTAAAGTCTCTTTTCTTCAATCTTTTATTTATTTAGAAAAGATCTCTTTGGAACTCAGCTGCCATCCCCAGAATGGGTTTAAAATTGCTTCTGCCCCTGTTTTTGAGAAGGGTTAGTTAGATCAAAGTTTTATATCCCATGTGCAGTTATAGCTGTGGAGAATACCTGTGTGCATACATGCCCTGCACAGTTCATCTGTCTGTCCTAACTCTTGGCTAAGGCAGGAGAGCACTGTTGCGATCCCAGTCATCCTGGTAGGCAGAGTCGTATGTCCTCCAAATGAATATGTCTCTCTTGTCAAGCTTTGGAGCCTAAAAACAGAGCTGCAGATTTGAGGCTTACTTACCCATACCACATGTGGGAAGCCTAAATTTAACTCCCTTCCCTCAGCCTTTTCCCTTCTGCATAAATTCTTTGGAGCTGTGTAATTCTGTGTGCAAAGGACAAGGTAAAAATTGGTGGTTTAAAAAAGGCTTAGTGCAATACAAACTCAAGAGGAAGCAGTCTCTGGTGAAACCTGTTTGTTTTTAATATGGTCTTGGCCACTAACTGTGGTCCTGAAAATGATATTAATGGCTTGGGAAGTAAAGAATTACTGCTTTAAAGGAGAAACTGTGTTTCACATCCTTCAGGTAGCTCCCCAAGAAAAAGAGGAGTCTCTTATTCAAAGAAAGGAAAGTTCAAGAGGGCTTTGGGGGTACTTTTAGGGCATTAAAAAGAGAGCAGTTCTGACAGAACTAACATAGAAACGTTGAAAACAAATGTTATCTCTGCTCTCCTAAAAATTACCCTGTTTACTGAAAGATTGTTGTTCTCTCTAAGTTTAAAAAAGCCCAACTCTTATTACTTTCACAGATCATACACACATGTGGTAGTCCTCAACTCCTCTAAATTACACTTGCCTTCAGTCCCATCTGCCCACAGAAGTTGCATCATAGCATGTTAATTGTTCTGGTATGATCAACGGCCTGTGGTGCCACACAGGTGCTAAGCAGGCTGCAGGGACTGGTGGGCAAACCTTTTCCTGTGCAAACAAGGAACTGAGCTATGCCATAAAAAAGTGTATCTTTGTAATGATACAGCTGCATTCTCCATTATGGGCTGACCTACAGCTGGAGGGACTTTGATGAAATCATTTACTAGCTTAGTTCTTTCAATTCAGAAGCAGCACATAGTCATGGCAGTAGGGTATTTTTTTTGTCTCAGTGGCTGTGGTGCAGACCCAAAGAAGGTAAAAAAGAAAGCTCCGTGGTCTAAAAAAACAATCCTGATCAGTAAGAGTCTCCTCCTGGGCTTTCCCGAAATCCACAGGTGATTCCCTGCTCTGTACAGTAGTATGGGCTGCCACACTGCAACCTGGAAAGAGGAATTGCTTACTCTCTTTGCCCCATTGAGGTGCATCTATACTAAGGTTGCTGCTGCTGAGGCTACAACCCACAGCCAAGTAACAGGGTCTTCAGGGAGGTCGCAGACCCATCTCTGCAGCCTGCAGTGCAGGTTTGCATATACCAAACCATCTCTGCTTGCTTGCATCAGTGTGCAGGACTTCTCCCTACATTCCTCTGCTTGACAGCATTCCTCAGTGCATCTCTGAGAGGGCAAAGGAGGAAGAACCAGAGAAAATGTGTTTACAAAGTTCACATATAGGGAAAGGGAGGAAAAAACTCTGAGTATGAGCAGAGTCCTCTTATCTTTCAGCTTATTATGCAACATACATAACTACCAAAGAGACACCTTCTAGCATGGGATAATGAGAGAGGGAAAGAGAGGAATGCTGAGGCATAAAAGCAAAGACCACATTCAACACTACATTATGTCATGATTGGTTGACGAGTCACCTTGTATAACTGGTTCACATTTTCACATTTTGATTTCACATAAGGATGGGGAGAAAGAGGAAGAAATTCTGTGAGTCTGCTCTAGAATGGAATTTAAAACATATGTTGCTAGTGCTTTGTGATTTCATTATTATTTATAATGGAGATTGTAAGATCTAAATATATGCCTAGTCTCAAATAAAACTTTGGAAAAAAAAAGAGCTGAAATTGTTCTGCACCTGTGAAGGCCTTGATGGGCATACTATGAGCAGCAAGGTAGAATAACTTTCCCCTTGCAGCCAGAGCTCTGAAAACCGTACCAGTGCCTCCAGAAAGGCCTCTGTGGCTCCTTTGCCCAAGGTTGATTTATAACAGAGGAGAGCGCTGGCAAGCCCTGGCTGTTTCCCAGCCAGCCACACACATGAGAAAGGGTCAGTGGGCAGTCCAGGCTGATGTATCCACCGGGGAATTGAGTCCCAGAGCCCAGTGGCTGCCTACCTTCTGCCCCACCAGCCCTGTGCTGGCCAGTCCTGCTGCACAGCAGAGCTCTCAACTGGCAGGGACAGCTTCAGGTGTTTTCAGACCAGCTCCTGCCCCAAACTGCCCTTGTGGGGACTTTCAAGCTAGCTCTGCTTTGAATGGCAGCATTCAGATCTCTGGTTGAATCCTGGCAGCTCATGTTGATACCAGCAAGGATGTTGTAGAAGAATTCAGCTTGTTTTGATGACTGCAAATGAATTAGATTTACATTCAGTGTCAGCTTCCTTGAGTAGGTGAAGTCATTAGTGAAAGGAGTGACTTTTTCTTTATAAAACAGATCAGAGGAATAATAATCTTGTTCTCTTCTTTACCAAGAAAACTGCTGCAGATGGGAAGCGACAGGAGATCATTGTATTGGATTCCAAACGAAGCAATGCTATCAATATTGGCTTGACTGTGTTGCCCCCTCCCCGCACTATCAAGACTGCTATTTTGAACTTCGACGAATATGCCTTAAACAAGGAAGGAATAGAGGTAAGAAGGAATAGTTGATGTCTTCAAGTCTGCATTTTCAATACTTCCTTTTTTTTTTCCATATTGCACATGGTACAAGCTAGATTTGTCACGGAAGAAGAAGAGGATGTATTGTGTCATGTCTGAGTGCTGAAATTTGTCAAATCAGTACCATGGGCTCAGAAGCATGTAGCATCCATCTGAGGTTGGGCATGCTCAGTAAATGTTGATTATTTGCTTTGTTTGTATCTGAGTTTGAGTAGCAGTCCTGTTAATTCCTGTCAAGATTTTCAGAGTATTATCTCAAGCTTGACTGAAATGTTGTGAGCAGCAAGAACAGGCAGTGACTTACTAGGGCTGATGCAAGGGGTACAGGATTTAATAAATTTCATGCCCAGCTAGCTGTTGGAGTTGTTCTAGATTGTATATCTAATGGAAAACAAATACAGTGACTAGTTCTGCTCAAAATAGCATTTCTGTGTTACTGTTGTTTGAAGAAAAGCAGTTGGTATAAAGATTATAGATGATGTAATTTCTACCATTACATGTTTGACTTAGCAGATATTCTTACTGAGATCCAATATGAGCTCTGTTTATTATTTTTTTATCAAAACATTTTTCTTCCATGAAGTGGAAAAGAAGCCTACTGCTCCCCTGTTCGCTTTTTTTTAATTATAGTTGTATTCATTTCAAGTTTTACATTTTTTTTTTCAATAAGCCCATGTCATCTAGTAGGACTAGTCTGCACAGCTACAAACTCAACCAGTAGCTGAGCTGCAGAGGTCATATATTGACTGACAGTCACCTTTTAGGGATTTGGCACCATGTTTCATGATTTCCACCTTTCCACCTTCACTGTGCTGACTACAGAAGAAAATGAGAAAAGCTTGCTGGAATGTCAATGGAGTTGCCAACAGTTATGTGCAATAGAAATACTTCAGTCAAAAGATTGTTCTAGCTAGAAGGCAAGGCCTGATTTATCCCTACTATAATATAGTTTCTTCCCAAAGCTATTTTACTTATTTGCAATAATCATACTTTACTTGCATTGTGAAAGTGACAGATCAGTCTAAAAAGGTAGTTTTCAATGACCCAGCCCATGCACCCACCACAGCAGTTGGCAGTACTAAACTTCAAAGTAGTGGAGAGAAATACCCCTCCAGCCAAGCCCAGCTCACAGACCACCAGTTAGATCTCAGTGCTGTAGACAATGTTTCCATACAGAGTCCAACATAAAATGCCTGATAAGAAAGGACACACCTTCATTAACTTCCACGTGTCATCTCCTTTGAATTGTGTCCTTCTCTGGCTTGCTTAACAGAAGATCAGATGCTCTGCACAGCCCACTCTTTCCACTGCCAGCATTTGTTTCTGGGCTATCCATCTGCCATCCACCTGTGGTGTCCACAGTTGTGAGTGCCTTGTACCACCACACCCTCCTCTGGGTGGCCTTCCCGTTAGCTGCCAGGAACCCATAATTTAATTTCAAATATATACACGGGTAGCTTTCAAATGGAAGAATTCAAGAAACCAGGAAATGGTACACTATTAGTGTACTTGCCCAGTGCTAAAGAAAATGGGGTTTCTGAGGTCTATGGCCACAGCTTGATGCTAAGCTTGTGAGTAATCCTAATGTGATCATTCTGGTATTTGAAATTAAGAGAATGGGTAAGTGGAGCAAAGCCCAGATACTTTGCACTTTGAGAGATGAAGCCTTCATTGGTTGGGAAGGATGATGTTCATGAAGAAAAGAGGGGGTTTTCCCCCTATATTCTGGATTTATTTACTTCTTATCAGGTAAAACCCTGTATGGCCAGACTTCGCGAACGAAGATTTGAGCAGGGCTCTCCCCACGTGGGTGTGCCCTTCCAGCCTGAGCAGAGGATTTTTTAGGTGAGGCACAGCGTGCACAGAACTGGCCCCACCGTTTAAGTCCTGAGGTCCATCTGCCACAGCCGAGCGAGCTTGGACGGTGACAGTGAAGTGCTCGGGACTAGAACCTACAGCCCCCAGTACTCCCAGGAAGTCTCCCATCCAAGTACTAACCTGGGCTATATTCCTAACATTAATCTATTTATTTTAGTTAGAAGGTATATGCAATCTGACATAGAAGCACGACAGCAAGTGCATTCATCAAGCTCCCTGACATCCAGCTTTGAGACAAAGAAGCTATGCAAAAATTGTATTTGAAAGCCTTTATGAACGATAATTCCACATCTTTAACTTCCCAACATTTACAACAATAGCATCCAGAAAAAAGCCTTTTTTTTCTTCTCCTAAACAACACATGTGCAGACACCACCATATTAATGTCAACTGACAATCCTGAGGATGACTAGTACACATAAAGTAAGAAAGATCTCTCTTAATGCCACTGGCAGGCAGAATGATTAAACTGTGCAACAGAAGCTCAAGAACCTATTTAAATAGGGCCCCTAAATGCAGTTCATTGCCTGAGAAATCGGAGAATGTCAGGCAGTGTAGGCCATTAGCAAACAAATGAGATAACACACCAATTAGAACTAACACTCTCCTTAAGTAATCAGACTCAAGACACTGACAGTCTATTCAGGCAGACATAAAAGGCAAGTCAGGTTAAACAATTTTGGCAAACAGCAAGTAACTTTGCATCTCAATCTAAATGTACCGGAAGACCAACAGCAGAAAGCTAAACAAGAACTGCTGCACCCCACTCTTACTATATTCAGAGCTAAAAATGCCTCATAAAGGCTGAGGGAACACTTTATTTTGGCCATTATTTTTCAACTGTGCATGTTGGGAGTTTGCACCTTGTAAGAATTGTTCAAATTTCATGGGGTATGAATTATCTCAGGTTCTTGGAAAGTAAGTGGAAATCACGGTACTTTTATCCAGAAGTCTAACAATTTAATTAAATGAGCTGTAATTAAGTTAGTTAGACCTTATTTACCGGTATTTAAGTTAGTATTTCTGCTGTTATTTTTTCTTAATTTTCTATTTTTCTTATTTAAAAAAAAAAGCAGAAAACAAATCACTTCAAGACAGCAAAGTCAAACTTAAATCTTTATAAAAATTTTACTTGTACAGTCACAGAAAAACTCTCAACGAAATACTTTGTATTGCTAACGAATTTGTGTATGCTCATAAAGCAGATGATAGAATGGTATATTTGAGATAGGACTAGCTATTTAAGAGATGAATTGCAAGGAACATTGCCATGGAAATTGAATATAACAACTATTCATAGGTAGAAAAGAGTTGCAAAGCTCAGTGGCATTTCAGGAGATTGACAGCAAGTTATTTGTTAAGGAAAACCTATAACTGCACAAAAAGAGCACACTGACATGACAACAGCACCCCCTGACTAGTAACAGACTCAGAAGAAATCACATTTAGCAAAGAGATATTCAAAAGATACATGAAAGTGTTTTGTACTGTGGATCAACACAGAGACTGATGAAGATTTTTCTCTCCAGATTCTCCTTCCTTCTGCTGCAAACTCTAGAGCAAAAAAAAAAACTTAGCATCTATGTAAACCAATCCAGGTGGTGGTTTGTACTCTCTGGTATACATAGTGATAGGACATGTAGGAACTGTTCAAAGCTGTGCCAGGGGAGGTTTAGACTGGACATCAAGAAGCATTTCTTTACTGAGAGAGCAGTGAGACCCTTCAAAAGGCTTCTCAGAGAAGTGGTCAATGCCCCAAAGCTGTGAGTGTTTAAGAGGTTTTTGTACAATGCCGTAAACTACATACTCTAACTTTTGGTCAGCCCTCAAGTGTTCAGGCAGTTGGACAACACAATCATTGTACGTCCCTTCCAAATGAAACACACCATTCCATTCTGGTTTACTCCATTGCCTCCAAATCTTATATGAATCACTACAAAATTAGAAAGCTAAATCCAGAAACATATATTCGTTAGAAGCAAAAATCTATGTTGTTACGTGATTCTTTCTAAGCCTTTATATATCAGCTTTAGTATTGAGACTGCATCTCAGTCTATCAAAGCCATTGCTTGCTATTGCAAGAGAAATATGTAACAATAATAAATGCCCCATCACTGGTAAACAGGACGTCTGAGTTTCAGAAATAAGCCAGCAACTGACTTGGCCTATGTTTAAAAATTCACAGACCATTTGATAAAACATATACTGTGGAAGAAAAGGCTTATCAACTATATAGAATTATTTAGGACAAACTGGCACTGCTTAATGAAACAAATAGTAGAGATACTTTATTTGGTGGCATCTTTTGGAGATATTTCATTCAGTGTTAACTTCAGTGACTTTGGGTGAACTTTTACAATGACAGAAAATAATGCAGCCTATTATAAAATAGGAAGAATAGCACAAATAATTAACAGGCAACCAAGCATTTCAGATCACCACTAAGTCTGCCAAGGGAAGGGAAGGAAGATATATTAACAACTCATGCAATGTTAGTCAGTTATAAAAAACTGCACATTATTCTTTCATTTTAAAGGCTAAGCTTTGTATTAGTATTCACTATGGAGAGTTATGTGTTAAATTATTCAGCCATTCCTTAAAATAACATTTATCCTAGAAGAACAGAGCTTAGCAGCTGCTCTTCATCCTTCCCTGTAAAAATCCCAATTCCACACAACTGGAATTTATTCCTCATCCAATATAAAAGCACAGAGAAGTATCAAACAAAAATCAGATTCAGACAATGCAAAATCATCACAGAGGTCAGGAGGCAAAACCAGAACAGAACACAATAAATTGTGATACAAGCTTTTCAGACATTCAAAAACTGTCCTTAGGCCTTCCTAACTGATGGCCAGGAACCCTTCTCTTAGTTGGCTAGTTAGGAAATAATTCCTACACGCTTTCACCAGGCAAGGGAAAAAGAAATAGTTTAAGCCAGAAAGAAAGCTGGTTATTAAGAGATTACTAGCTGTGCTGGTTTAGAGGTAAACCCACAGGAGAAAGGAACTCTACACAAAAGAGATTATAAGTCAGAGTTACAACTTTAATAACAATATTACAATAAATACAACAACACAAGGAGAAATTGGTTTTAACCCACAAAGAAACCAGTATGCCCC
>JAOXXN010000395.1:83983828-84005181 GCA_026770055.1 Myrmophylax atrothorax
GTGCTCGGGACTAGAACCTACAGCCCCCGGTATTCCCAGGAGGTCTCCCATCCAAGTACTAACCGGGGCTGACCCTGTTTAGCTTCCGAGATCTGACGGGATCGAGTGTCAGGGAGGCGTTTATCTGCCCTGGTAAAACCCTACACTGAATTCAATCTCCCTTTCCCAATCCCAAGTTACTGATTTTTCTTTTAGTATGTTGTTACAGAGTCAAACAGATGTTTATAGTGATAAAGGGCTGGATTAAGCTACGCAGAATTGGCCAGGAAGCACACAGGTTGATACAGAAATGCGTTGTTGTGAGTCCCACTGTTTTTGGCAAAGCCCTGCCTCAGTTTCCATACTATCCCTTTGGTCTACAGAGTTGACAAGCTTTATTTCCTGCAGTTATCCATTCTTTTGCTTTAGCCTTAGAGTTAGCTTAGAGGTTGTCTTTTCAGGCTAGATTTTTAGGAAGCTTTCTGGTTCATATCTATGGTTCCTAAATATTGGGAAATAATTGGTAGCAATGATCAAAGAATCAGTAATAGTGCAAGAATCAGCTTCATTTGTAAAAACCCCACAGATTATAAAACGTATTATTTGCTAGGTCATTTAATTGATAGCTTATCTATGGGTTGAATTAGGCAGGACTGGTATGCAAAAAAATTCAGCAATTTGCCTAATATAAAAATTGTACAGTGGATATTCAAAAGCCTTTCTTCATAGTTAATTGTCTAGAAGAGATGTCACATCTGGTAAGCAGAAGAGAGAAGAGTCAAGAGAGCAGGAAGACATGTGATGTGTGCAGTGACAACATAACATTCATTGCTAAAATTTCAGGGAAGATATAATTTAGGATCATCTTCAGCTTTTATCAGATCTGACACAGAGCAGAGCACCAACAGCCTAAAAAGTCACCTGAGCCATCCTTTGCCTTGGCTGGAAGCTCTGTGTCTTGTCCTTCACTGAGGAGCGTCATCACCACCATGTTAACCTGTGTGTGGTTTTAGTTCTGCACCTTAGTGGATTGAATGGTGTATTAACACTGACCTTGGAGAGTCTTTTAAGAACAGTGGAATGAAAGTAGTGCTAACAGTAGTTCTAGCAGCAAGGCAGTAATGCAGCAGGCTGCAGGCTCCAAGTTTGCCATAGCCCAATTCATCAATTCCATAGTGACCCAGTAAACTCTCCACTATGTTCTGCTGAATGCTGCTGTGCTTGTGGCATTGAACTCCTGTTAGTAATCCGTACTTACTTTTTAACTTTAAATGTGTAACTAAGTAGAAAAAATGTTCCAGTTATTTTAAAGTCCTCTATGTCTAAGTATATTACATATTTTTAGGCCATGTGCTTAAAGTGGTTAGGTACCCCTGAGCTGTGAAAAAGCCGAAAATGGGGGCATGACACTAAAAAGGCAGATGTAGTCCATTTAGTATGCAAAGCTGGCACTGTTAAAAACGTATTTTCAAAGGAATGCACATTGTGTGTTTGCTAGCATGCGTCAGTCCAGCTAAAAAAAAATTTGCCACCTTACATGTGCCAAACTGTTTGTGTTTTCTTTTCTTTGAAAGCTTGGCATTCATTGTGCTCAAACAACTTGGAGCTCACTGCAGAATAAAGACCTGCCTCCTTAGTATGGATGAGGTCTTTCTTTGAGCTAAGCCAAAGAGGCGAACTTAAAATCCTGGCACTTAATTTTTATGTATCATGGGCAACTGCAAGAATAGAGTACAGCAAACCAGTCTTTGGTGCTTGTCTGCAGCAAAGGAAATGAGTGGATTGCTCTGTAAAGGGCTACTCAGTAAGGAAATGTGGATCAAAATCAAATTATACCAAAGAGAATGATTAGTTTAGCAGAGTAAAATTTGGGTAGTGCTGTGAGGAAATTAGCATAGGTTGCTTTGTGCTTTACAATATAGCTTTTTGATGCTATGCAATACTGATTGCATTAGTAGGAATAGCTTTCAGTAAAACTCTGAAATGAAAAAATCTCTCCAGGTATGCTAGGCTGTCCATACTCTTATCAAGTACTTTGAAGTCTAGGTGTCTGGAGTGTCTAGGTAGTCCTGAGATGTAAAAAGGAGTAAGAAATGAGAGCTTGGTGTTCAAAAGGCAGATGGTGACATGTATAAACAAAAATAGATATTTGACTTTTGGAAATAATTACAGTATTTTCATTTCTATTTTGATCATTGACATGGTATATTGGCATTTGCAGTTTCAGTTGTTTAGCTCATGCTTTGTAAAAGTGTAATGGGATGTTTCAAATCCCATGCTAGCTTGTGTGACCTGAAAGAACACATTTTTTTACAAGTCTAGACAGAGGGGAGAATGGCCTCAGTGGTGTCTTGCTGGCCGGACATTCAGTCAGCCTACCACTGCCCTAATCAGCTTCAGACTTTAAAGAAAAAAAGTCACTCTTTCTCTCCTTGCAACAAACCAAATCTCTTCTGCAGTTGCTGTGACCAGCTATGGTGTGTTCATTATTTCAGTGGAGAGCTGAGGAAGTGGAGGGGTGTGACTGAGGCAGTGGTGTCAGTTCCTGATTTACAGGGATGGCCATCAGCGTTTTAGATGTAGTCGCTTTTCAGAATTGGATCATTTTTGGAAGAGTTGAAATAAAATTAGTGCAGGCAGCCTCAGTTACTGTGGAGTTCTGAATTTCAAATGCTGTTCTAATTTCTTAGACTTTCTACAGGTAATGCAAACAGCATTGTGCCTCATTAAGACCTGCCTGAGTAACTGGCGTGTGAGAGTTTTTTATAGGAGTTAAATTGTCTGCTGAGACCTGTCAAAATATCTGATGAGATGCCCACTAACATGTATTTGGTTATGCAGCTTACAAATTTGTGGGCCTCAAGCCACAGAAGACCCAACAACAACCAGATATTTAGGTTCCTACTTTTTTCAGGCTGTTGTTCACCTGGTAAGATCAATTGAAACGAAATATGAAAGCCAAGACACCCCTGCAACCTCATCATCACTGAGGAGCCCATTATCTCATGAAAGAGATAACTTAACCAAGTAATTTACTTAGAGGCTCTGGGCTATTTGTAGTCACTTCTTTGCTTAAATGCTTCCTTGCATCCCACAGAGGTCCATGACCCTCAGCCATATCAGGTTTATAAATTTTGCCCTGTGAACCTTGTAAGTCTTTCCTCTTAGGAACTTTTGGAGATTATACCTCAGGAGGGCAGAAAATAGGCATTTTATCCCTATGCTGAAAGTTCAAGCAAGTGGCTGAGTCCAGCAGCAGAGTGATTAGTGTATATTATCTCATGCAAAAATCACTTATTTTCCTCCATTATTTGTGCCTGGGTTTTCCTCAAAACGTAGGACTCTGGCCTGAACAGTTGTGTGAGAATGCATGAAGGTGAAATACATGTGTCACACATACTAGAGAATATGAGCTTTGATAATAACCACTTCTTCTTTGATGGACCTGAAGGCTGCCAAGACCACCTGAGTTATGAGGAAAGACTGAGGAAGCTGGACCTGTTTAGCCTGGAGAAGAGCAGACTGAGGGTGGATCTTATCAATGCCTATAAGTATCTGAAGGGAGGGTGCCAAGAGGGTGGATCCAGGCTCTTCTCAGTGGTGCCAAGCAATAGGACAAGGGGCAATGGGCAGAAGAAATTCCACCTGAACATGAGGAAGAACTTCTTTATTGTGTGGGTGACTGTGTACTGAAAGAGATTCCCCAGAGAGGTTGTGGAGTCTCCCTAACTGGAGATATTCAAGAACCATATGGATGCAATCCTGTGCCTTGTGCTCTAGGATGACCCTGCTTGAGCAGGGAGCTTGGACCAGATGCCCCACTGTGATCCCTTCCAACCTGACCCGTTCTGTGATTCTGTGTACTGGGGAGACTGTTATGAACTAATGATTTGACTCAAAGCTATTTGTAATTTAATGGTCACATCAGGTGCCAGTAACCTTCTACCCTGCTGTGTTTTTATGCTACTTTTACTGTTGGTGAGGATTCAAAAAATATTAGTAATAAAAATTAAAATAGTAATAAACTGGCATATGGTGTACTCATCAGTTTCCAGCACTGAAAAAAATGGCTCAAATTAGTCATAGACTGGAAATCAAGAATAGGAGCATTTTACAACTAGCTCAGGGGCACACCAAGGATGATGACCAGCAGGATCAGAGTTATTTGCCCAAGCAGATCAGAGGTGCTGGTGTAGGTCATTGTTTTGGGAGTAGTTGCACCCTGGATGGTGTGAGATCTGCCAGCAGCTCTGGTCCCATTAAGGCTTGGCTTTCAGCAACAGGTCTGATGCTCGACAGCTGGCACCACAAGTACGAGCTCTTTTCCTTGGCATTCTCTGTTTCTCATACTATGGTACACAGCACAGCAGCTCTGCAGTACTTGGACTGGAATGCTTTTTGTCAGCTCCATCTATCTTGTGGCATTTACATAAAGCTCAAGGAGGAGGAGAATCCCTTTGGAAATAAAGCTTACTGTTTCATTGCTCTCTTTAAAATGCCCCAGAGCAGTGCAAAATCTCTGGAGTGAGGGCTCTGCCCCACCACAAAATACTTGTGGGATTCCTGGGTAGCTGCCAAAAGTCCTAGTTATTTGTAGGAGGCAATTGAGAATACTGCTGAAGTGTTACGCTTTAAAAATGCATCAGAAGCGTTTTTTTCATCCATCACATGGCTACTGCTAAACTATCCATGTATGGATGTTCAATATGATCCTATTTTCAATCTGCCCTGTCTCAGCTGAGGGCATGTTGGCTTGTTTTCATTGTGAAAGAAAGGAGTAGGCACTAGGAGGCCTGACTTCTTCAAGGGACACTGTGAAACACCTCTTCTTGTGAGTTTCAGACTCAGGTTTGAGGGTATTTTGATGAATATTGGTTAAGCACTGAGAAATGCCCTGAAGCAGCTGCTTATAACTCTAATTTTATGTTAGGTATGACCCAAGGTACAGATTGTAGCATGTGTGAGTGGATGAATGCATGGATGCATGGATGGATGAATTAGTGGATAGCACATTTCAAAATCAATACACAAATTCTATCAATTGGAACGGATGTACATCAAAATATTTTCCAGGCAGTCATTGACAGGCTAAAGAAAAGCACCAGAGTATATTGAGGGATTTTCCTCCTCTTCTTTTTTTAACTTCAGATATTAATTTATTAAGGTAGAAACTTGCAGTGACCAAGCAAGGAGGCTTTTTTTGTTGTTTGCAACTGAGAGACAGAGCCAACATTAACAGAAAGAAATGCTTCTTTATTTATGTTTATGAAAGTCAGCAGAAGAAAATGGACAGCAATACAAATGCTGTGGCTAAAATTAAATAAGTCCCAGTTCAACAAATTGAACATTATTTGCCTACTTACCTCTTGTTCTTTGTCAGGAAAGGTCCTTGCTCTCTCATGCTGTATAGACAGACAGAGGAACTTTCAGTACTAGAAGGGGGCACTTGTGCTGCTTGGATGAATTGGCTGTGTCCAGCATTGGAACAAGGCTGTAGTTTGGATTGGCAGGTCTGATAGCTTTTTGGCTGTATTTTTATTATTCTCTCCTCCCCTTCAAAACAGTCTCTATCATTATAGAAGGCTACAGCAAAAACATGTCATTCCTCGGATGAATAAACAAGTTGTGTTAAAAATCTGCGTTGCTTTAGGAAGGCATTGATCACTAAAGACCTCAACTTATCTGGTACTATTATGTTGTTTTGCTTTTTTTTATTTTAAAATGTGTTTATTATGTTAAAAACTAATGAAGAAGCAATACCTTAGAGAGCTTTCCTTTGAGAAGGAAAGCTGCCAGAAATAAACAAGCCTGTAAAACCCATGAATTAAAGGGAAAATTTAAATATTTTGAGCAATACTGACAGCAGAAACTAAAAATATTGACATCCTTTTTCATCAAAATTTTAGACCTTTCAGATCAAAAGAGAAAAAAGCCTTATGTTTTGCAATGCATAATTCAGCTTTAAATTCAATGTCTGTTCCTTGGGAAGTTGTCAGTTAGGGTGAAGTTTTTAGGAGTGACCTAGTAAGCTTCAGTAGTTTTCATGTATAAAAAACAAAACAGACTGAACTAAAAGCAAGGAATTGTGGTTACAGCAAGGGACAGGAGTCCTCAAGTTATTTTTATATACATACAAGTGTGCTGGAAGAGTTGTAGATTTTGAGGCTAAAAGGGACCTTAAAATCTAGTCTGACCTACTATAAATCACAGACCACAAAACTGCTCTCCTTTTACCCATACTGCCATATGTAATTTGAAGAAAGATGCTCAGTTTTGACTTAAACATATGAAAGCTGCTGAGACCAGTCCCAAACAGTGTCCCTTTGTCTCCTTCTTTATTTTATCCCATGATTAGCTATATCTACTGAGTACAGATTAAAAAATAAAAAGAAAAGGGCATTTTAATCCAGATATCTTTTTCAACAAACTGCAGGTGTGTGAGGTAGCAGGCCTCATTTTGTTTTCTTGTGCATGGGTTAGTTCTTGGTTACTACAGTGCTGTCCTAGTTTAACAGCCCAGGACTTCTTGAGGACTTCTACTGGTGCTGCTGGGAAGTCACGCAGCATCCAGCCCTTTCACACCTCTCAGCCCTGCCACTGATGCCTGCCTTTTGTCTCCCTATACAGAAAATCCTGACCATGATCCCATCTGAGGAGGAAAAGCAAAAGATCCGGGAGGCACAGCTGGCGAATCCCGATGTCCCCCTGGGCAGTGCCGAGCAGTTCCTTCTCACTCTCTCCTCCATCAGCGAACTCTCCGCCAGGCTCCAGCTCTGGGCTTTCAAGATGGACTATGAGATAGTGGAAAAGGTGATGGGAAGCAGAGTGGCTGGGGTGGAGACTCTTCTGAGCCTTTGCTTAATCTGTCCCTGACCTCGTTATTATATGAACATGTATTTTGAGGAAATGGTAAAGGGGTAGCTTTTGTTTCAGTGTCCCAGCAGGAAACAGCTAAAATGATCCTTCATAATCTATTCCTTCTATAAAAGAAAATTAGAGATTATGTCTTCCTTCCTTTAATTAGTTGGTAATGATACTGAAACAAATAAGAGTGCTAAATCTTGACCACATCTTCTCCAGATGTTGTTATTCAGGAAATTCTTACTTCAGAGCAATGAGAATTTTTCTTTGATTAAAGATTAAGTGAGGAATATGGTATTCAATCTTATATAGTAAAATGAGAGTATTGATCTTACATCCATTTGAACTAAGAAAAGCACCATGCATTATGGGTTTTTTTTGTTTATAGTTCTCAAAATTCTAAATAAAAGGTAAGGCATCCTTCAGGAGTGTTCTGTTCAGTTAAGTCACAGACAGTTGTTGCCACCTCCATGGATGTCTTTCATTCAGAGAACACTGTAATACTGTAATTGAGTTGTCTGTTATTAATGATGAATCATAGACAAAAATTTTAAAAAGAGAATGTAAAATTTTGGTGCATAGATGAAACAGAATGAAACTGTGTAGGCAATTTCAGCTCCTTGCCTTTCACAAAGTGCCTCTTCTGGCTGGTGCATATCCCATGCATCGCTCTTAAAGCAGCTCTCTCCTATGTTAGTTTTGTATCTGTATCTGTGCACATATGTGTGTATTGAAAAATCTGTATCACTTTGTGTGATATCCATTCTGAAAAGTGGGACATGTTAGTTAAAATGCCTTATGTTTACCTAGAAATGGTTATTTAACAAGTTGTGCAAAAGTTGATTGATATGCAGATGATACTGTCTCTGCATAATCTTCCTAGATTTTAAGAAATGCAATCACACTAATAATCAGGATGTTTTAATTGTAGTATTCTAGTCTTAGCCATTTACATTTCTGACTTGTATAACAAAATACTGGTTATGGTATGAATACTTTCTTGCCAGTTTTTTCGGTTTTTTTACTCAGGTACTGATATTTATTTTGCTTTGAAGTTACCACAAGGCTAAATTGTACCTTTCACGTCAGCTGAATTAGCTGTAGCTGTTAATCTCTGCATATACCTAGAATTTCTGGTGTCCTCTCAATCAAAAAGTAGCATCTGAAGCACTGCTAGAAGCTAAAGAAGTTCTGATAGTTTTTCTGATCCTTTGCCTGTAATGGTTATGCCACAAAATCAGTTCATGAATTGCCAGCTAAAATCTGTGTAGAATGGATGCTGGTACAAAATGCCTCAAATACTTCAGTTTCTCAAAGAAGCAATAGCTGGAGTCAAGATAGAAGCAACATTTTTATCTCCATTGAAAGGTAGATAGGACTAAGTACAGTACTTACTGTAAAATGGTAGAAGAAATAACATGTGATAAGTCTGATAAAATAAGAGGAGCATGCAAAAAGAACCCTTGCAGAAAAGCATGGATGAGACAGACAGCTTGGGTTGAAGAGGAAGATACAGGATCAGGTGTCAGGGGTACACGAGAGAGTGAGCACCTCTCCAGTAACAACAGGTTAAAGTCAGAGGTTAAGTTCCAGGTAACAAATAAATATACATGTTATTTAGACTGAGACAAGGATACTCAAATTTAAAAAATTAAGTAGTTTGCATTAGTGATTGTGGTAATAAGAGAGTCCCATGAGCTGCTAACATTCTTCTGTTCTTCAAACTATGTTTTTGAAGAAGATCCATCTGCAAAAGGGCAAAGCTTAGGTGTCAAAATCACTTAGCTCCACAGTTTTTGTCCTTTCTTTTAGTCCAACATTTGCTTTTTTTAAATCTTATTTTAAAATAAGGAAAATTCATAGCCGTTCAGAATGTGTTTATATTATTTATTGAGTCATACATATATTTTATGTAGGAAATTAATGAACCTTGCTGGAATTTTTAGATGGTCCATGGTATCAACAGTGTGAAATACCTGAGGTGTTGATGTAAGACCATGCCTCTCATAAATGAGTACATGCTTTTGCTAATCTGCCAAGAATAGAGTTTTGCCTATTTTTACCTAAGTAGGTCTTAGCTTGATGTCTGACAGCCTGAAAGAAAAGAGCATGAATTCTTCAAGTATCAGGTTAAGTGATACATTGTTTACGTTCATCAGAAGCTTTCCATGCATAAGTCCTCTTCCTTGGCTTGAATTTAATAACTAAAGCAAGTCAGGATGCACTTGTAGGGAGCACCCTCAGGCTCTGAGGGTCTTAATTCGTTGATGAATACTCGTTCTTTGCTATCTACAGAAAATAAAAAGGAAAACCATTTCCAAATGGTTAGTTGGATAATATGTATACTGTTTTGAAATGTTAACTTAAATGCCTACTGAAGATCATTAGTGAAACAATGATTTTTCTCACCTTTATTTTAATATCATAGTATAAAGGCATAGACAAAATTACATTGTTGCTGTTCATTCTTTGTACTGAACTATTTATGATGCAAGTGCTGTCAAATTTCATTATCTCAAAGGGAGTTTAAAAGTCTAAGAAAAAGGAATAGAAACTTTGGTTGTCCTAAATAAGATTATTTTTTCATAAGATCACTGCAGGCAAATGCATCCTTATTGCTGACAACTTTAAAGGATAATAAATTAATATAAGCAGGTGTAAAAATGAGAAGAGTAGGAGTGGTAAAGAAAAGGGCTTAATTGAGTTTCTCTTTTGAGCAGAAAGATTACTCCTGACTCTAGTCTTCTTGGAGACAGTGTGCTTCAAAAATAAGTGTTCAAAAACATTGTACTTCTGAGTGAAGTACTTTCTGTCTGAAAATTTTGCAAAGTGCTTCAGAGCTTTTTAACCTTTATGGTATGATCCTGATACTTTTTGTTGTTTTAGAAGGATATGTTACTATGTGCAGGTCAGACTTGATTAGAAGAAAAGATGGAAAATTAAATTTTTAACATCTCAGAGTTCCCATCTCAACCAAGTTTTTCCCCTCCCAGTAAAGCACAGACATGAACTTTTATAGGTGCAGGAAGCTAAACTTATTCCCAGTACAGCAGGTTGGTAAATGGTACATATATCAGATTAGCTGTACAGAACGTGTGCCATGTCCTCCCTGTCCCAGGACCACTGGACTCCTTGCACACATATAGCTGGGCTCATTTGTGCATATGTGTCAAACGTTTATTAGGCATTGTCAGATGTCTTGCAGACAGGAGTTCTGGACCAATCCTCAAATTTAATTCAAACATAATTTGGTAGGTGAAAAATAAAAACATGGTATCAAAGGATACAAGGTATCTCTGCCTTGTGTATCTGCCCTCTTTAGGTAGAAGGTGAGTTTTATAGGAAGCAAGAATAGGCATTTTGCCTGATTATTCAATATCTTGTTCACTGTTTTTTTTTATTTTTTTGATTCTACAATAAAATAAAAAATAAAGAATAATTATAAATGTGCACTATATGCAAGGAAGTCTAAGCTCAGATAACTTGCCTGTAAATAGCTAAATGAAGGGCTCAATATGGCCTACTTTGGAAGCCTTTTATGCCACCTTTGTATTCACCTTGAGAATGCTTTAAATTAGTCTTTTAGGAATGATTTTTAACAGGTTGAAAGTTATCTGAATAAAGTAGTTCAGAAGCCTGTGTTTACTGCAGATGCAGAGATCTTTGATTCATCCTTATAATGCAACAAAACAAACTCAATCAACCCTGACTTTAAAGCAGCTCAAAGAATTCTGTGCAAGTTTCTTGATTTTAGTTCAACTTGATAAGGTCTTGGATTATTTAGCACCTCTCCTCTGAAGTGTAAATTACTTAGCTCACTATCCCATCACTTAATTTGTCTTGACTTTTCCATATTCTTTTCATGAGATGAATTCTTCTGTAGTGACTAGAAATGTGTATTTCATTCATCTTTTGTGGTAAAATATCATTACAGTTATTGGAGGACCCATTATATGTCTTCAAGAAAGTGAAATTCTCAGTTATTTTGCCTCTTGGTCTAATATAACAGCTTAATTTTGGCTTCTTGGTTCATACAGAGTACAAAAAATATGGGAGATTGGGAAAACAGGTCTCCATGCCCATGTCAAGGGGAATTGGAACTATATGATCTTTAAGGTCTTTTACAACACAAACCATTCTATGATTCCATGAAAACAATGCTGCTCATGGATGCTTAGGATTGCATTTGGATATAGAAACAATGTGAACTGTTACTGTGCATACAAAATAAATAACCCTGAGCCTCACACAGAGACATAGAAATAAGCTCTGTCAACTCAAATTACCCCTCACTCTCTTCCTTTGAACTCTCTGGTGTAGTTCACTTCCCGAGGTAATGGAACAGAATTTATGTTTTCAAGCCTTATCAGTTTACATACCTATACTCAGATAACATGTGGATGGAAGATGCATTAGGTTAAAAGTTTAAAATGAGAATATTTGCAAAGCTTGATGTTTACAGCAGGGACTTTTTCCATTTTAAATTCACACAAGCACAAAACCATATCCGAAACTCAGAGGTGGCCACCATTTGAAGAAAGCTGTAGGGTCAGGCTCTCAGTGTCAAGTCAGCCTGAGTTCTAACCTTCTTCGTTTGTTTCTCAAAGATTAGAAAAAGTCATTTTAAGAAGCTTTTTTATCAGCTGGGGCATGGGGGTGTTCATGCATCTAATTCAAATGCAGCAGCCCCTTCTCTGATTCTCTCTCCTGTTTGGAATCACAGGATAATCCCCAGGACAAGTAAGGCAATTGCATACATAAAGGAGCAACATTAGGAAAGTATTTTGTGTAATTTTTTTTTTGCTGTCCTTGCCTGTGATTTATTAGCTGGAACATGGAAGAAAGCCAGCACACATGGCCAGTTTACACTCTGCAAGACCCCAGTTCAGGAACTTTTTGCATTAATTAATCTAAACCATAGAATTAAAAACTAGCCAACTGCAGCCTTCACTTTCTTGTTTCTGTTCTCATGGCAGGAAGTTGCAGAACCACTTCTAGACCTGAAGGAAGGAATGGACCAACTGGAGCACAATAAAACTTTGGGATTTATCCTTTCTACTCTACTAGCCATTGGGAACTTTCTGAATGGAACCAACGTAAGCCTGATGTCCCAGCATTTCCCCTGCAGCTTTTTCCTTCAAAAAAACAGAAGTCAAAACCATTATGATAATTACAACCCACTATTTACTTTGTATCAGAAAAGTAATTTAGGAAACAAAGCTGTTTTTTATTGTATGTTAGGTTGCTCTTTGTGTCTTTCAGCATAATCTGAAGGAAATGCAGGGCTAGGGACTCTTCTAGTGTAACTCCCTTAAATTTAATGTTGGTGCTCCCCATTCAGATTGTGAGAACTGTGTCATGAGTCATTTCACTTCAAATGGACTGATTTTAGGCCTAGTCTTCAGCAAGTTAAAAATTAATAAAAGCAATAACTTTCTTCTCCCATAGGATTCTTCTTTGCCTTCTGTCCCTTCTTGGTCATCATTTTTGCCTACTAATCTGCATAGAAGAAGTAAACATTTTTATTTTCAATTTCTTCCCTTTTTTTCCTTTCACAGGCCAAAGCTTTTGAGTTGAGCTACCTCGAGAAGGTTCCAGAAGTCAAGGACACAGTGCACAAACAGTCCCTCCTGCACCACGTCTGCACTATGGTGGTGGAAAAGTTCCCAGACAGCACTGATCTGTATTCCGAGATCGGGGCCATCACCAGGTCAGCCAAGGTATGTCCAGTGGGTGAATACATCTATATGTATGTTTTTATAACACCTCTTTGAAGTGAAATGTTTAAGATTTTATTTTATTCTTTGATTGTTGTTCCTCACTAGTTGCAGCACTTTTTATAAATGTGGATTCTTTGTGTCATTTGCACTAAATTTCAAAGATGCCAGAACTCTCTTATGAGCTTTATTTCTGTCTGTCAGGTGGTTCCCTCATTGATGTGCTGTTAGGCAGCCATTAGTTACAACAGCCATTTTAATGTTATGTATATTATTAATGTATATAACTACTAGGAACTATTTTTAAGTTAAAACTTTATTTGGCCAGTATCTTCAAACATATTTATTCTGTGGTTTGCGGGAATCTCTTTTTTAAGGCAAATGCCTGATTGTATTTTAAGGACAGTGGAAGGAATTAATTTTTTGCAAATGAAATTGTTTCCAGAATTAAAGTGTCCCTGCAATACTTTGTTTAACTCACAGACTCACAGAATGGTTGGAGCTGGGAGGGACCTCAGCAGGTCATTTAGTCCAACCCCCCACTAAAGCAGGTTCACCTAGAGCAGGTTGCAGAAGATTATGCCCAAAAGATTAGGGGTGAGGGAAGATAAAGAGAAATAAAGGAAACTTGTGGCAGCATGTATTTTCAAAAACAATGCTAATCCCCTGCTTAATACATAGGTCTGGTCAACGGCTCGATGTGGTATGCAGATTATTTATTACTGCTGCTAGCAGGCATGATAGAAACACTAAACTCACTCTTGGATCTCTCAGAGTGTGAGATTTTGTGAATGACCCCTAAAACCAGCACATTACTTGATTGGTGTAGTAAACATGGGAGATAGCAAACATAAAAATTCTGTTTAGGAGTCATGTCTCACGTGGAAATGGAAATAATTACAGAAGACAATACCAGTATCCCCCTATCCCAGTGCCTTGATTCAGACAGTGGACAATACCAGCTGCCTGAAAGAAGAGCACAAGAAGCTTCTAAGGAGGAGGAGAACAATTTCTCCTAGAAAAATATTATTTCATGAGCCATAATTGTCATTATATGCATCAAATAGAGGAATTATTTCTTTTCCAAAGGCCACCTTGTCTGGAGATTGGGAAAGGAGATTAGGGGAGGGATACAACTCTGTATAATACATTTTTTTAAAAAACTGCAAAAATCAAATCTTATTTTGGCTCCTAGTGTAGTTCTTGTGACAATGAATTTATAATCTAATTTTGTCTACTGTTGAATTTGCCAGTATCAGGATTTACTATCTGAATATATTGAACAGTCAAAGCATTTTTCTCTATTTAACACAATAGCTCAGGTTGGAAAGGATCTCTGATGGTCCTCTGGTCCATCACCATTTTCAGTGCAAGACCAAATTAAACCAGGCTGCTCAGATCCTTGTCTAAGTCTTAAATGGTCCTTTTGCATCTTTTTTTATCAGACCATTTCCACACTTTTCCTCCATCTTACCTTTTAGAATGGGTTAAACAACAGTAAACACAGTATTCCAGCCTCTCCTGGAATATAAATGTTATATGCTTACTATGTTTGTCCCTTCTGCTTCTACTATCTTTTGTTAGATGTCCTGAGGTTGTCTTTGTGCTTTTTGACTTGCTCTCCTTTGGACTCCTGTTGTCTTTGGACAGTTCACAAGGACATCCAGGCAGTCTCCTGAGCTGATGGAGCAATTCAGAACTCAGCCCACTGCAGGAAGGAGTCTGACACTGCCTGCAGCATGCACTTCATTGACATCTACAGTAATGACCATGATCTGCTGGAGCAGATTTACTGCTTATCTCTCAAACCCTAATAATCTTCAGTCAGGACTAATCTGAATAATTCCTAGCCATCTGTAGATTTTACCCTCTTGATGTACTTCCTTGTGTCCAGCTAATTTATAAATACAAAGTGCAAACCATGAGACACCTCCTGTTAACCCTGTCATCAAACAACAATCAATGTGTATTCCTTTTCTTCTTTTGCTCTCTTAACCTTGCACTTCATAGGTGGCCACTCATGAGGCTCTTGTAAAGATTTTGAATCTAATTTTCTTTACTTACTCTTATCTGTTCACTGTTTTATAAGCGTACACAGAATATGGTGATTATTTTGATGTATTAAATTTCATGTTACTTGTCCTTCCAGCCAGGTTACCAGATATAGCAATAAAACCTGGACCTCTGCATCAACCTGCTGGTTTTCTAAGGATAGGTGGAAATTTTTGTTATCCTCTGATTCTCTAAGTTACTAAGTGTAATTTCATGCATATTTTTTACTCATTTTAGCCAGAGGTTCAATTTCTTTATTTTAATTGCTGTCAGATTTCTTGTATTCTACTTGTTTACTGCTTTGTAAGGTATCATCCTCCTCCAATGCATTTGTTTCTACTGGCAAGTTTTCAAACCTTGCTATTAGTTCACATCTATTTAAAAAAATAATACAGAAAAGTGAAAGCAGCTACTAGAATAGGTTTCTTCCCAACATCCTCTGAGGTGAAGTTGGATGAAAAGAAGTCATTCTTACTTCTCCAACTTTTGTCTTCCTTAGTTTCTTTCATCCCCAGTGATCCAGGACCTCCTACATATTTTCTTTTCTTTTTTTTTTATATACCATAAAGGAATTTGTGGTTTTGTTTTATATCCTTAGATATTTTCTCTTTGGAATCCATCTCTTTTCTCCTAATTTTCCTCTTATATAGCCTATGTTTAGACTGGTTTATTGCCTTCAGTGAGGCTGGTTTCTCATGTTTGGAAGATTTTAACCTTTTCACGTTTTTGTTTTTAATTAGAGTGATTCTTCTTCTCTTACATTTAGATGTATTGGTTTCTCATTCCCTGCTTCTTTGTTAAGAAGTTATTTCAATTTTTTTATTGAATTGGGACCAAGTTAGTAACTAAAATGAAAATTACCATAAAGGAGAAGAGCCTTTGTTTTCCAAAATCTTCACCACCGTTTATGGTGCACTCTCAAGTGAATCTTCTATTTTTCAGTTACAGAGAGTAGAAGAAAGCTTAACCTACTGCTGTCACTTATAAAAAATTTCAGGTCTAAGAGCATGCAAAACTGAGCCCAGTCTTTCAGTCTGTGGTTTGCTGATCTAGTGGCCCTGCCCAAAGCGGATGAAATTCTGAAAAGGCCAGACAAAATCACATTAAGAGAAATTATAGCCTTAACCTTCCCCGTGACGCCCAAGGTCTCCCTCCTTGGGATGTTCCTGCATGTGTTATACCACTGATGGATTACTGTAACAAGCTCTATTCCCACTTGATCATAGCTGCCACAAATCAAAAAGTTAGGACATGGAAGCTATCCAAGCTGCCCTCTTCAAGGGAATGTTCACAGACAGGGCGAAATCTTGGTTTAGGAAAGCTGACAGGAAAGGAGAACTAATATTTCACTGTGGATCAGGCTGTATTTTAAGCTCCATTTTGTCTACAAACATCTTTCAGAAACCACAAAGGCTAAACAATTCCCATCCTGTAGATAAACAGAGATGCCCCTTCCCCTGAGATGCACATCATATAAGAATTTCCTGAGCCTTTGTTCATGAAAAAAAAACCATAAAGAAAACAGGCTTTTTTTTTGCCTCACCAAAAAGTAGTTAGAAAGACCAGAAACAAAATGGTATAGTTATTGCAAAACTTGTGGCTTTTTATTGAAGGACTGAAGTCATAAATAGCACCAAAAAAAGCAGACACAAGTGAAAAAATTACAAAAAAAAAAAATAGAATTCTAGATTAAAAAAAAGTATTTATGAAATTGTGCACAGCACTGATTGTTTAGTATCCCATGATTAAAACCACTTGCTCTTTTTTTTTAACATATTTTAAGTTGGTTTTTTTCACTGAAGTTGTACCAGAACTGATGTATCTAATACTGAAGCAGACTCACAGATTTCTGAAGTTAAACTCAGGATAGTTCCTAGAAGTTTCCTTAAGAAGAGGTATTATCAGCACCAGTATCTTCTCTGTTAGTGAATACAAAAATGTATACTTAATAAAAATACTCATCTTTTCTCTCTAACCTGTAAATACTTTCCCTGTGCATCTGAAAGCTGGCCAGCTCCATACAGTAAACTAGTAATTGTCATTTTCTTCCCCTGATTTTAATTTACTTACGAGATGTCAAACTTCTGTCTGGTTTTTAAACCCTGTAGCAAGGCACCTGGATTAGTTGTGGTCACTAGGCAGTGGAGAAGCAGGCAGCTTTTAAAAATAAGCAATAGAAAATGTTAGCAACCCAGGGGAAGGGACAAGGACTGATGATAGGAAAGAACTGAGGACGAGACTAAGGCATGCATAGGGGAGAAGGAAGCTGCCCTCCAAGGGACTTGGCAGGCAGGTATGGGGAGAAAGGTGACTGGAACAGAAGTGCCATTTGACATGCTGCAGCTTCTGCCTGATACACTGGAAATCAGAGAAAGGAGAAAAAAAAATAAAAAAAAGTTAGAGAAGATCATGCTGCCTCCTGTGCTCTTTCACTGGGGTTTCTCTTGTCTTGCTTGACAGGAACTATTTGTGTGCAGTTATCATTCAAGTATGTTTTCCCTACATTATTTCAAACAAAAATAAATGCCAAAAGTCAAATTATTTTCCATGAGAAAGAAAAAAGAAGTTGAGGAATGCAAGGTTTTTTACAGTTGTGTCATTCCTTGTGGTGCCAGGAACAAGGACTGCTGGAGCTGCCCCAGCTCCTGGCACAGACTAGAGGAGCAGAGGTGAAGGCAGCGCGGGGTAAGGGAGATCCTGTTGGCTGCAAGGCGTACTGGGGCAAGGGGGAAGGAGCTTCCATGGCAAATGAAACTCTGAGGTTCTGTCTGAAAGAGAGCAGATGAAGTTTAACACATATGCCTGACAGCACTGTGGTGTTTCAATAACATTCCAAGTGACATGACTGCAGGAATTGTTGCAGGTGACATAACACCATCTGAAGGGGCCTATGTCACCACTTAGTGATATTGCTCCTCTTTGTCCCAGATTGTGAGAACTGCCATACAACATCTGCAAAAAGATCCCACGTTAGCATGTTTATTGTTCAATGAACTAAAGTGCACTGGAGATGTGTATATAACGTGGTAGACTCATCTGCTCATACCTCAGTAAGCACCTCTGTACTTTCATTTTTTGCTAGTGGGTTGATTCAGGTGTTCTAATTTCCAAAATTATTTTTGCAGGATGCCACCTTTCACTCTAGAAGTACAAATGTCTGGGCAGAACCTCCTTTATATTTTGCTTGAGTTTGAGAGCTGGCATCTATTTCACTTAAAATGCATGACCCACAGTGTGCAAGTTGGACTAACACTGGTCTTGCGATAATTCTTGTGACACTTGGTGAAGGAAGCCAGTGTGGAAATATTAGAGGAGATGGAGTTTTGAACATATGCCACAGAAGGTCGCTGTGCTCAGATGACAGTGTGTTTGCAAGGAACAATTCTCAGAATTTCCTTTGGCACTGAACCAGCTCAGGAAAAGAGGAAGATTTCATATTCCGTGCCAGAACGCATCCCTGTAATAATGTGAGAATGAACGGTCTGACCCTCAGTTATAAACAGCTCAGACTAGGCTGCGGTCTGCTGCAGAGACTGTCTTGAACTTTGAAAAGAGAAAGCTTGTGTCTGTGATTATGTATGTCTTTCTATGAGGTACAATAAAATAGCTGCCATTTTACTGTGAATTTAAGGCAACATTTGTTAATGTGAATGCATCAATCTTCTTTTTAATGCACCTTGTGACTAGGATAAAAATGCAGAGATCCAGATCTTCCTCAGAAAATACCTGGACTTTATATATTCACCACTAAAAGAAAAAAGCTGTAGCAATAAACAATAAGCAGAATATCGAGCAATAGAAAACTTACACAAGGATGCTGTAGATAGGTAATAAGTTATTCTCTGCCCTTCAGAACAAACTTTGGATACAGTGATTTTGAAAAGAAGTGCTTTTTAAACACAAACCTCAACTTCATCAGTTTCCATTCATTTTTTTGTTTGGGGTTTTTTTACTTCAATCCAGTTGTGACATTTTTGACTGTTCAAGGGCTGAATGCTGTCACAGGAGTGTATTTAGGTGCAGCATCTTTGACTTTAGGAGAGTTTTGTACTCACAGTAGTGGAGGAGCTTAGCCTAAAGACTAGAGATGAGTTAGCTGGAATATATGTGTGTGTAAAGCACATTCCAGCTGAGGGAATGCTGAAGAAAAATGACCTGTTGTCTCACAGTGGCTACATTTGTTTGCTGTGGATGGCAATGCATACCTGAAATTGTATATGCTGCCCTAGGGAATACATAGTGGAAGGCACTTTATGTTTGAGCTACTGCATTTAATTCCCAATGTCAGCTCAAAGCAGCCCTTCCTCTCCCAACAAATAATGAGTGCAATTCCAGTGTTGCCATGACATAGTTGCAGCCACACAGAGAAATAACATTCCAACCCAAGGACCAGAGAGGCTCCCTGATACATGCCCTGCCTCAATGATTAGAGCATGGTCTAGTGTTTCATGAATGAGAACATTTTATACTCTTTTATGCATGTGATATTGGGTGTATGGGATAGATTTGAAATTGAAAAAACATATTTTCATGGGACCTGAATGAGCAGGGAAGTAAACATTGGGGGTTATTTGACGGCTGGTGGTAGTTTCTGAGTTAGGTGAAAACTGGTGAGAAGTCATTTGGGCAGTAGGTGTATCCCACAGTATTAAATTCTCAGTCAAGTGAAGTGAGAAACTTGGTTGAATTCTTTTTTTATATTGTTGTTTGTGGCAAAGTCATCTGCTGCTACATTAGCAAGCAGTGAATAATGATATAAAGTGATTAAAACAAGTTCTGGTGTCACTGGCATGTGGTTGGAAGGTTTTATTCTTGGTCAAGAGTGTCATTATTGCAAAATGTGGTGGTGCATCAAATCAAAAACCAGATTTTTATATTTAAAGTTGCCCATTAATGACTTAGGGCAAGAGTTTGCTGAGGCTGACTCTGCATAGCTTGTGTCACATAAAAGAGTCTTCACGTCCTATTTGCATGTACTGTCTCTGGCTACTCCACCCTGGGGCAACAGTGTCTACAAAGGCACTTCTCAGAAGACCCAACAGTGGGCCTTGCAAGAGATTCCACAGATAGTAATAGTTCTGAATATTTTTCAGCTAGTGTGATTGTGAATGGAGAGGAACCTGGCAGGAGACAGGAGAAACATATCAAATATATCTCAGAAGCATTTAGAAAGCTACTTTTTCTAAATTGGTTTACAAATGAAAATAAACATTACTCAAGTGTCTGAAAGAAAGGACAGTTTTATTTTGCATAACAGCCTAAGACCACTTATTCTTTGGCCTGCAGAACAAAAAAGAATTGATTTAAAAAATTGTAGCAGAAGGTAATAGTAAGCAGAACCAGCAAGCTGCACATCTATTGCACATATATGTACTGAGGAGGAAAAAGAATAATATATGTTTCCACCTTCCTTCAAATCCTTGGGTCAGGCACAACATCTGTGCACTGCTGTCCAGGAGGAAAGCTGTAAGGACTATTTCAGATTACTGCTTCTTTTATTCAGGGGAGCATAGTTACAAAATAATGCTACAACAGTGCTTGTCTGAGTACCTCCTACGCTGAGCTCTCCTGGAGCCACAACTCATCTGAATTCCTTCTTAGGCCCAGCATGACCCAGCTGCAGGCAAAAATTGGTGCATCTTTCCTTTCAAGAAAGAAAGAATGAAAAAAAGAAATCCTCTACCATTGTACAACATTAATTCTTTTAGCAAATGTTGGAAATAAGCTCATAAATAAGAAAGTGCAATCCGTGCTCTCTTGGGAATGCTATGTGGATTGGTGAGGTAGTATGGTATTACATATGCCTTTTCATGTTTTCTTTATGCATAATATGTTGAATAATAGTCATTATTACTCCACACAAGTTCTTGTTCTCTTTATCATAGGAACACATAGTTGGGGGATCATTTCTCATCACTTTTACTGTTATATTTGTATAAGACACCCTGAACAGAACAACAGACCTAGAGCAGACTGAAGTGCAATGGCTTATGTGTCTGGACACAAAATTGGCACTGGCGAAATAGCACTTCACGAAATATCAGGTGGGGGTACCTGGTTGTCTCTGAGAAAAACTGGACTTTCAATATTTCACATCTGGATATTTTACTGTACTTTCCTTTCTGTCCACAAATAAGTGACCAAACATTGGAGAGCTGGCAGCCAGAAATTTCATGGAGGTTTGACACATTCTTGCAGGCACAGTACAGTTTGCCTGTGGGAAATACACAGGTACATTATCCTGTATTGAACTTCCTGCTTTACTCCTTCCAGGAGTTTACAACATCTGTTCCAGCACACCTCTGCTCTACAGAGGTTTATTCCAGGAGAGTTCAGGTGTCATTCCCTTGATGCCGTGAATGCCCCCCACAAACAGGACTCTGAGCCAAGTTAGTGTAGGATGAGATATAAAGTAAGGGTCCTTTAGTAACAGGCTGAGTGCCCACAGGAATACATGATGACATGCATGCACGTGCCCAGGCTTTGATTTCCATAGCTTTTATAATATGATCCCTCCAATCACCTCTCTACACATCCCTCAGTCCATCCCTGGTCCTGCCCCTGGTCCCACCCCCGAGAATTGGGTCTGGGGGTCAGCAAGACCCTCTCTTCACCCTCCTTCTCTTCTTCAATGTGCAAAGGGCTTTTAGACACTCTCCAGGGCTTTGGGTCACTCTGCCCTGTTTATGTTTCATTCTGTAGGCCTTCTGATATCCTCCAATCTTGTACCTTGAAGAAAGTCTA
>JAOXXN010000395.1:84015278-84055169 GCA_026770055.1 Myrmophylax atrothorax
ATTAAGGAAATTAAATAAAACTTTTGGCTCTAGAGCTTTACCCCCATGATGATCAGTGCTGTATAGCTTGGGGTGCAGGAAAAAATTACATGAATTAGCCTGTTTATGCCAACATGTAACTAACCTGTGTGAATAGTAACTAACCATTATGTGAAGGCTTTATTCTTGGGTTTCTTTCTGAGATGGAATTGATTAGCTTTTTAATGCACTCTGTATAAGAGACTAGTCAATGCAAAAATGGCATGCACTTTCACAGAAGTTTTTCTCTAATCTTTTTCTCTTGTAATTTCCTCTGTGAAACTCTTATCACTTGCATACTTTCACGTGAAAATGTTGCAAGCTAGTATTTTATCAGGAAAACAAATTTCTCACTATCAAAATAGGTCTCATACTGATATATTTAGCTCAGTGCCTTGTAGGGATTATTGTTTTGCTCCTCAGTTAACTTGCTACCTTACCCCAAAAAAGTCACTATGTTAAAATAGAATCATCTTATTATTAATTTTCAGATTAAACATTTTCAATTTGCAGTCCTGACAGCCCTGGGGACTCAATCAAAGCTCTGAAAGTAGGGCCCAGGCTTGTCTTCCAATTTGCTGTTCTCTGACAGAAAGGCTTTGCAGGTTTGCATCCCTTTAGCTGACTGGCCTGATACCACCAAGTGAATAATTAATGTTGTTTATTATGCAAAGGAAGTAGAGAATGCGGCACTTTTCCTTTCATCTCTTCTGAATGTTCAGAGTAAGAAAGATTAAAAAGAAAAGGAAAATATATTTCAGTGGGCTGATAAAACTGAGAGTATCTAGGGCTATTGTTATCTGTTGATGCCTGTTTGTTGTCAACAGGGTTGGTATTTTCTGCAACCAGGACTGCATTTTAAATGTGCTCTGACCTTTCTGTAGATAAGACCATAGTGGTGAATACCAACATCACAGCCCTTTGTAGGCAGTCTGGAAAGGGAGTGCAGCCCAGCAATGCAAGCTCTTCTCCTTAGGAAGTACTCATTTCTGCTGTTCTTGTCTGCTCCGAGATGGCTGTTTGCAGTATCTGGTGGGGCTGCTGCATCCCCACACTGTGCATGCCCAGCTAATGTAGCTGCTGTTGTTCATGTAGTTGTGGTGACAGGGAAGCAGAGGGCAGATTCCTCAGTCTCTAGTAAGGTCTTGTTTGTTCTTCTAACTGCTGACTGCAATTTTTGTGTTTTGGCCATGAAATAATTTGGCTGGGTGTTCTGGGACCAGGGATTTTTTCAGGGTTACTGGTAATGTATTTTAAGGTTACTTGTAGCTAATTGTGTTTTAGAGCAGTTTGAGAGTTTCTGTGCAGCAAGGCTGAGAGGCAAGAGGAAAAGGTGTCTCTGTAGATCACTGTCCCCATTTTGCCTTATTACTAAAAGCTGTACAGAAAAAAAAAAGCAATTTCTTATTTGTGTTGGGTCTCATGCTGTCCCCCTCAGCATCATGCCTCACCCCGGGTCAGGCCCAGTCTGGATCAAAGGTTTCAAAGCAAGTCCTTGCTTTGTACCTTTTACTCTCAGACATAAGGTCAAAATCACAGAGCTCGAGCTAAGGCATCTGTTTTGCCTCTGTGTCTGCTCCCTGCTGTCACCCTGTTTCAGGTTTATTTCTGGTCAGGGTGCACGCTTCTGGGAGAGGAGCAACTGTTGCTGGACTCTGCTGGGAATAGCTGCACTCCAAACCAAGTCTGGGAGGACACTTTTCTCCTTGCAATTCACATCAAGACTCTGGCCTATTCTCCATGGTGTTTTCAGTTGAAACAACAAATCTGTTTCCTCCCACAGTCTGGCAAGTTCTCCAGCAGCTCAGCGCCATGCCAGAGCCAGCCCCAGGGGCTGCAGTATGCCGAGGACGCTGCCGAGCATGAGAACATGAAGGCTGTGCTGAAGACCTCCTCGGTCGGTGGGGAGAGCCCCATGGCACTTGGGGTCCGCACCCGCAGCCGCGCCAGCCGAGGTAATGCCAGCGGGTTTTCTGGTGGAGCATGGTGCTGATAACACCAAGGTTGTGGCTTTGATCCCCGTATGGCCATTCACTTCAGAGGTGGACTTGATGGTCCTTGTGGGTCCCTTCCAACTCAGAATATTCTGATTCTGTGATTTTTGTGGTGCGGTAGCCACACGTTGGCCCAAAGGTAGGTCATGGCACCCATGCATAACACTCATGGCAGAAAAGGTCAAAGGGGAAGGAGAACACTCCAGTGGTGTTTTCATGCTGGAAGTGTCAGTTTGGGACATGGGGTTGTAGAAGAATTTACCAGAAGTTTTAACATATGAATCGCAGCCACAGCAGTGCCTGGGGGCAGTAAGGGTGCAAGCCTGCAGAAATTCCCACTTTCCTCCTCACCATCATCATGACTACCCAATAACACCCAGTTTTTTTTTTCTTTTTCTCACTATGAAAGCAAAATGGGGCATCCAGGGAATGCATGATGTGGTTTTGTTTTTATTTTCAATCAAAGCAAGTAGAAAGTAGCAATTCAAATAGAAGTTAAAAGACCTTGCACCATTTTATGAATGACTGGGTAGAGGAAAATGAATGGAGAAAAGACGATGAATCTTTTAACCACCTCCCTGCTAAACTGCAAAGATAGTGGGTATTTTCTTTTGTCTTCCCCTCACCCCTCCCATACATACAATCCACGGAATATGGTTTTGGAGTAAAGGTGATGCACCAAAATCCAAGTCTTCAGTTTCCTACTTCAGTATTTCTTCTCCCTCACATCTGGATATCTTACACTTTCTTGACTCTTTCTTGTTATGACTGGTAGCACATCCAAAGCTTCCACCACTAAGTGTGTGTGTGTAGCTTATTAAGGCTTGAAACCATAATCCTGCCTAATTTAGAGGTTTCACAGCCCCAGTTTAAGAAGCAAGTCAGCTAACTAAAGTACAAAGAGGAAATAGTTCAAGCTGCACTGCAACAAGCTGAACAGCTGAATTGATCCATTGAATGCTAGCAAGCAGTGTGTCCTGATTGTGAGTCAGCTTGTGTTCCCCTGGAGAACAGCAGAGGCAGAAGATGGGTGAGCCAGACAGAAGCTTGTCAGGAGCACTATTGTAATACAACTGCTCTTGGCAAGATCCAGGAGACAAGCAGCAGAGCAAAGGCCTAATCAAAGCTGTTGTTATTGACTTCAAGAATGTAATGCAGAGTGGTCTGATTAGTGCTTTTTTAGCTGCTTGCAGTTCTATCACACCCACGCTTTTGCAAAGTTCTCTGTCAGTGTTCACACTGTACATCAGCCTTCAAATTATTTAAAAACAAAAAGCACACAGAACAGTAGTCAGTAGTGGAGGAACCCAAAGATGTGTCACACAGAGCTCTGTGGAGTAAGGAGTGCCAGAGCCTTGGATTCAGAAACATGGCTCACTTGTTTGTTTGTGGTTTTAACCAAAATTGCTTATTTAGCTTTTGAGCTTGCCAACAACTCTTCCTTTTCCGCTCATTACAGAGCAAATGCAGTTGTGCCAGAACACATACAGCTTTGTGATGAGGTGAATTCTTCATTGTGAAAGGGACAACAAGACATGTCAAACCACACTTTTCATGTCTCCTTTGCACTAGGTTGTGATACAGATGCTTGGAAAATTATCCTGTCTCACTTTTGGTACAAAGGACCTGTGTTTCTGGTTTGCATCAATCTAACACATGCCATGTCTCCTAGTGTCTGTGTAACAGGAGCAGAGGGAAACATGGCTACACAACGCTAGCCATCCTTGGCTTATAGGCAGCTTCTAGCAGACATTTGCCAGTTGTATGGTCAAGAGCAAGACTCTGAGGCTGAAAGGAGTAGAAAATAAATGTATATTGTAATTGCATTTGAGCTCTTAGTTCTCTGCTGATACAGCAAAGAGTCTAGGGTATTATTAAGAAATATTCTCCATTAGGCAGAGTCTTCGCCTTTGGTCAAAGTGAAGTCATGATGACCAAGATGCCTGCTGTAATTTCCAAAAAAACCTAATTGCAAAACCAAAGTGACGCAAGAAAACTTTCTCTCTTCTTTTCTCTCAATTCATTTGTGGGACTTTCCCAGGCCGTATCGGTTCGTGGAACGCTGGCAATGATGACTCACCGAACGCAACGGATGACGCAGCGGATGAGATCATGGATCGCATTGTGAAGTCTGCCACCCAAGTGCCAAGCCAGCGAGCGGTGCCTAGAGAGAGGAAGCGGTCACGAGCAAATAGAAAGTCATGTGAGTATATGGCTATTAAATTTCTCAGAATAAGCAAATATGCAAATATTTATGTGTATTGGTGTAGGAACCAAGCCTTCAGTAGGCAGACATACATTGGTAGTTCGTGGTTGCTTGAGTGTATACTTATGATTGCTTTGTGCTCCTCTTACTATTGCTTTAACAGTGTTGTGTTCAGTGGGTGGCTGTCTTCTACAGAACTTGAAATGTCCTTAGCAGTAAGAGAAGAATGGTTTATGGTGCTTTAGAGCTGATGACAGTACTTTTGCATAACTAGAGAAATCAGGTCAAGACCTCAAATGGAGTCTGCTTAAAATGCTGTATATTACTGTGAACTGGAATAAAGATTATCTGTAGCTGAATTTAGTCATAAAGCAAACAGTAGTTTGAGATATTTCTCCTTTTAAAACCTTTCTCTCTCGTGCTGTGTGCTATCTTTCCGCAGCCCTGAAAACAAAATGTCTACTGCTGCTTGGCTGCAAAGTGGTTATAGAGGAGTTTAACTTCCACTGGGAAGAAAAGGTAGCACATTTATAAGGTGGTCTTTCAACGGTGTAGTGTAACCATGGGGCTGAGCTGCGGCACCTGAGTCTGAGGAATTTGGTTTCATGTTGTAGTAAATACAATATATAAGAGGTGATGAACTTTATGGGTTCGGGGGTTTTTTTCCTCATGTGCAGAAACTACTGCAATTACTATGAGAAGGATAAGTATGCAGAGAACGTAAGATTTTAGTGTTTAATGTAATTCACCATATGTGGCTTTTTGACTACCTTTCCATCCATCTTTTTAGCATTTCTGGGAAGTTAGGACAAAGAGGAACCAACAACAGTGAGTGAAAAATGACACAGATTTTCTTTTATTGTGGAATTGTTCTAACATAATGGATGATCAAAAACATTTGGTATTGCTGTAAACTAGCATGTGCTGAAAGCATATTCACTTTCCCCCACATGCCAAGAAAGGAACTTCTGCATGTGGCAAGAGCAAAGGCAAAATGGACACTGGTTAGATGAGCCAGTCTCTAAACAAAGAAAATGAGCTGACACTGGATTGTCTGTCTTACTTTCTGTCATGCACAGTGCCTTACCTCTTTGTGGCATCACCTTCTGCTGCTGCCCGCTTCCCCACACAGTTCTGGTGTTCTGCACATGCTGACTGCCCCAGTTGGCTTGTGCATATCAAATAAACCTCCTGTGTGTTTGCCTATTTCCATGGTTTATCCCATGCTAAAGTATTTCCTCTGTTAGTAACACTGTCTTCTTGCACACACATACCACAAACTCTTATTCCTGATTTTTACCAGGTAGTTGGGGTTTTTTTCCCCAAGGAAGCACATGCTGCAGGAAAAACAAAACAAAACAGGATAATGATAAAAAAATACTATATATTTTTCAATTGAACTGTCCTTAATATTCAGTAAAAACATTTATAGGGACTAAACATTCAGTAAATGTTTAGACTGGGACTGATTTCCATTGTAATTAATCATGATAGAATCCAGCTCTTTTGCTTGTTTGTTCTTCGAGATCTGGATGAGACTCTTAAGTGGATTAAAAGGCAGTTTCAAAACAAACATAAAGTTCAGTAGTTTACTCTCCCTTTCAGCTGACATGTGCAGAAGTGTTCAAGGAGAATATCTTGACTGAACTCTTTCACTCTGAGAGATGATTGATATGCCTGGATGATGAATTGATGAATTAGTTAACTTTAAAATACACTCAGCTGCACAGATAATGTGGCACGTCCAGTACATGAATAGAGATCAGCCCTTGTTAATGCATGATGCAAGTTAATAGATCAGTAGAAGATATTCCAGGTAGAAACACATAAACATTTTAGAAAGCTGATTTTTAGGCATACCTTAATGATTTAGATTAGCAAACACTATGACCTTTATTATCTGCTGAGCAAAGACACACTATTATCTGATGGGTTTGATTCACCACCTTCAATCTTCAGGCTCCCATACATATCTTTTGGCTTTTGCCATGAGCCTGGTATTCAGTTTATTCATGGACATCAAAGAGAAATTCACTTGAAAGGAATTAGTTTGCCTGTACATCATGTTACATATATCTCATTGCTTTCAGTGCAGAATTGGAAATCTTGTCAGGCTTACTTAGCATTCAGCAAAGATTTTAGTGAACATGAACTATGTTTTTAGCAAAATCAGAAACCCAAAAGATTTATATGCAATTGCACTGGAAACATTTCCTGTGATCCAGGCAGAAGGTTCTCATCAGCAAGAGATCTTTTTTGTCATAAAAAAGACAGAAAAATGTGACGTAAAAAAACCCCAACCGATACTTAAGTCATTTATAGCTAGGGGAAAGCAGAAACACGAATATGGAAAAGGCTATGTTTAATTCAGGAAGTAGTTGTAATGGGAAAATGAGACATTTTGACATGTTCGTTTGAACCATTTTACCTTTTACGGCTGTTGAGCAGCATGAACATATCTGGTATGCAGAGAGCTTAGGTTGTAATGAGGTAGAAGAGTTTGAAAGCTCTGAGTAAACAGCAGAACTCTGAAATGGAAGGAGGAATAAGGCAGTGAGTCATCCAACAAAAGATAGATGGAAATGTCTGTATGTGTTGGTTAAAGATAGGAAGGTCACTGATAAGTTGAGGTGTGACTGAAGTAAACTGAGACCTGGTAGGAAGGAATTTGTTCAGTGGGAGCTGAAGTGGATTACAGAAATCTAAGGTACTTGATAAATGCATAACAACTTAGTTCCTCTGATGATCTGAAGAGAGAGATGTTAATTCTGTGCTAGACCTTTACACAGTGGAAGGTTTTAAGGATAAAATTTGGCAATTAGAAGCACAGCATCCAACTGGAAGTCACTGCCTTACAACAGGTGTTCAGTGACCTGCTACCAGATGTACTGAACTGACATCATATATGAGAAAACATTACAGTTGTATTTGCTCATCAGAAAACCACAGGACTGAATGAGCCATAGAAACTGAAATGCTCTCTCACCCCCTCAACGTAGTAGTTCAAAGACAGCTTCAAGGCCAGTTGCAATGGGAAGCTTCTGCTTTTTTCTCTCATATTCTTATTCTGTGTGTAAAAAACAGACCCCAGCTGCTAAAGATGTCAGTTCAGCATATTTTAAAAGCATACAAATATAAATCAAATTGAAAATTGAGGGGGTTTAATAATATTATGGGGAGCTGTTCAACTTAGCAAAGAAATAAAAAATAAAATAATTAGGATTGGCTGGTTCTCCTACAAGATTAGCATAACCTTCACAAATGGTGCCATAACAAGCAATGAGTGCAAGGGAAAGTTGGGTTAAGGGAGTTTTAAGAATCACTCTATTTGGTAGTCCAAATTTCAATTAATACAACTGAAGGTAATTTTTATCAGGTTACAAAACGGTGTTACAGGCATTGCACCAGTGGATTTAGGGAAATAAAAATTAAACTCTCTATATAAGATACCACTGAGATTTCAAAAAACAATCAAGAAAGAATGTTATTTAATACAGAGAGCTAGATTAAAAAAAATTAATATAAGGTAGATAAGCAGAGTTTGCTGTGAAGATTACAAGAAGTGAGGTAAGAGAAGAAATTATATAAAGATTAATGCTGCTCAGAAAATCACACTACTAAAGTTTCACACCATGATGAACCAGCTGGTGCCAATTGCTTCCAACTGAGGGAGACAAAAAATAGGTCTTAAAGCCACAGCAGCTTTGAGGCAGCAAAAGACACATAAAGAATAGCAGTGTCATCCGTAAGATAAAAATTTTACCTAAGTACATTTCATTAAAGAGCCCCTCCAAAACTCCATAATAGAAAATATGTGATGGGTGAGCAACTGTTTCACAGGTCAGGCACAAAGAGTTATGGTGAATGAGGTGACATCAGACTGGTGACTGGTCACCAATCCGGTTCTACAGTGCTCCATCATCAGCCCTGTGCTCTTCAACACCTTCATTAATGACTTGGAGGCAGAACTGGAAGGGATACTAAGCAAGTTTGCCGATGACAGTAAACTGGGAGGAGCTGCTGACTCCCTCAAGGGCCGAGAGGCCCTACAGAGAGACCTCAGCAAATTAGATGAGGAATCATCAACCACATGAAGTTTAACAAGGGCAAATGCCAGATTCTGTACTTGGGACAGGGCAATGCTGGTTGTGTGTGTAGACTAGGGGATGAGAGGCTGAAGAGCAGTGCCATGGAAGGGGATTGGAGGGTCCCAGGAATCAGCAAGTTGAATGAGTCTGCAGTGCCCTGGCAGCCAGGAGGGCCAACCATGTCCTGGGTGGCATCAGGCACAGCATCACCAGCCCCCGAGGGAGGAGATTGTCCCTCTGCTCTGCACTGGGGCAGGCTCACCTTGAATATTGTGTGCAGTTTGGGGCACCACAATATAAGAAAAATTTAAAGCTATTAGAGAGTGTCCAAAGGAGGGCCACAAGGATGGTGAGGGATCTGGAGGGGAAGCTGTATGAGGAGTGACTGAGATTGCTTGGTTGTTCAGCCTGGAGAAGGGGAGACTGAGGGAAGACCTCACTGAAGTCTTTGACATTCTCTCTGGGGGAAGTGGAGGGGCAGATACAGATCTCTTCACTCTGGTGACCAGTGACAAGACTCAAGGGAACAGCATGAAACTGAGTCAGGGGAGGTTTAAGTTGGATATCAGGAAAAAAACATCTTCCCCCAGAGGATGGTTGGGCACTGGAACAGGCTCCCCAGTGAATGGTCTCAGCACCAAGCCTGCGTGAGTTTAAGAAGCATTTGGACAAGGCTCTCAGGCACATGGTGTGATGCTTGGGGTTGTCCTGTGCAGGGCTAAGGGTTGGACTCAGTGGTCCTGATGGGTCCCTTCCAACTCAGGATATTCTGTGATTCTGTGAAAATAGGAGGATAACACTGTTTTTGTATTTGTCCTGGCTTTTAATTTAAATATTCATCCCTTAGAAAATCAGTCTTCTCAGGTGTAGACTCTTGCTGTGGTGCCATCTCTACGTTGGTCTCATTGACCTAGATGAGTCTGTCTCAGGGGAATGATAGAATTCGTGTGAGTCAGCATCCTGAAAAATCATACTTCAGTTAAATAAACATGAATAAGCACATGGAAGGTATTTGCAATAATTCTGGCATATGCAAAGCAACACTTGTGAGTGTTGAGCCAAACAGGCTTATATTCTGACCTCTGTGAATGGCCATGGCAGGGGTCTGAAAAAGGACCAAAGGAAAGTCCTAAGGATTCATTATGTGGTTCAAGTTCTGATTAAACCACAGGATAGTAAAACCAGACCAGCTGACTAGTGATTACCTAAAGGCTAAAACATGCATCTACAAGTATTTTCTTCCTTTATGAATTGTTAATATTAGCAACATTCATGCTTGAAAATGTGTCTTCTGGCTCCCTAAAGTCAAGGTAGTGGTAAAAGAGTGGGGATTCCGACTTAGGCTTGCTAACAAGCATGTAACTGCATTAAGAAAATAGCTCTTTAAAGATAGCTTGACTATGCAGTGCTGTTTGCATCTAGATCTTCATCTGACCCTGAATGGTAAACTATAATGTAGGACCCAGGTGTGACTGATCTTGGATTGTGAGTAGCACTGTGATGGTTTTTATTGGATGCTGCTGAAGACACTGCACGGAAAGGTTTTATCTCAGAATGTCTGTGTATGTGTGCACTCTTATTTATCTTAGATTTTATTAGAATTGAAAATCTGCTTTAGATTTGAGTTAGAGAAATGGGTTTGGAACAGATAATAATTGAATCACAATTTAATCTAATATTCCAATGAGATAACTTGATCAAACTTACTTATGATGTTTCAAAAAGAGAGAGAGGAGACATGATAATGCCTTGTTCTTTTATCTGGCTTTGAAATCATGTGTTAGCCTAATAATATACCCCATGACAAACCCTTGAGATATGGAAACATCTCATAAGGATTTATTGATTTATTTGTATAATAACTTGCAGGGAGTAAATAATTCTTACAGTCATTATGCAGAAAGGATCTGAGGCACCACCCAAGGAATCTCATGTCAGACTCACACGACTGGACTGTGGAGGAGATAGGCATTGAGTCAAGTTTATCTGAATCTTAGACAAATAAACTCTGAGTCATTGGATTAAATTTAACTACAGAACATCCAAGGTCGGGTATTTCATACTAAATTCCACCTTCAGTAAATGTGAAATAAGAATCAGCGTGCTGTCATCAGGCGCCAAAACATGGGAAAGAGCTCTGCCAAAGGACCAGGCATGGAGACCAGCTTTAGACAAGTTATGGTAACATGTGCAGTGCTGATTTGGAATACACATGCATATTAGCAAACAAAATACGATATGGGAGACTACTGGAATCCAAAGGTGTGTATTTTTTGTTGAGCATTCATAGGGTGCTTTATTTAAGTCTTTCTTCTTATTTTCTTTGGGTTTTTTCATTATTTTTCATTTCTCTGTCTCTCCACTTACTTTTTCTGGCTTTGAAAAGATACAGAAGTGCCAAAATACCAGGAGGGAGACTGTTCTGGTATTTATAGCCTGACTAAAAGCAGGAGTTAATGGAAATTATACTTCTAAAAAAATGAAAACTTTACAAAAAAAAGTCTGTATAAAATGCTTTAAAGGCAAGAAAAATCACTTAGAATTTGCAATTAATTATTTAGGATTTGAGTAGCTGGATCCTATCAGAAGTTAGAGGAGGGGGCAGAGTAATCTAGTTAGTGCATATTTAGTAACTATTCTTTGTATTTAGGAAAAGTTAGTGTATCACTGATGGTATTCAGCATCAAAGTCTGTTTGTACTTACACAAAGTATTAAGCCTTCAGAAGGTCAATACCCAGTTGATAAAAATGTAATTATTGAATGAAGACAGAATGTGAGACAAAACATGGCATCTGGAAGTTTATCTCCAATAGATACCAGGATAGCTGGTATCCTGGATGCCTTAAAAGTAATACATTTTTTCATCCTTCGGATAGCAAGATCTTTGCAAAAATGGGAGAACTAAACTCCATGATCTAAAATAAATAAAAATACAAACAATAAATTGAAATTATTAGTAATAGTAATGAATAGATAATAAATACAGTTGACCACAGTAAGCTGTAGAAATTGATATTCCTGGTCAGGGTGAAGTCTGTGTAGTCCCCTGTCTCATCTGTGCCAGAGAGGAACACCAACAGCTGTAGGAGAATGAACAGGAGAGGCAGAATCATAGAAACATAGAATCATTGACCTTGGAAAAGACCTCCAAGTTCATTAAGACCAACCTTTGACCGAATAATGCCATACTAGCCATTATGTTGCATAACCATCAGCCATTAATTGTTTAACCCAAAGCACTCGTCATGAGTTTTACAGCTGTAAATCAGTGTATTTATTTAAAGCATGAGGCTGGTTCCATATATTCAGTTTTGTCCTTTGTAATTGGTGACATATTGACATATATAATTGTGATTGTTGATATTGGTACCATTTCTAAGTTGGCACACATTTATTTATGAGAGTTCAGTTTCTGCTTTACTGTGTGTATTCTGAGGAGGGGTTATAGCTTTCTATTAAGATATCTGATCTGATCTTGACAGATAGGGATAGACATTCTACTTTTTGAGTGTTCAAATCTGTAGTACCTCTATATTTTATTGGCAGTCTCCATGAGTTTCAAACTGTGTCTTTCATACCTCAAGGTTTGTTCAAGTGTGTTTGCCTGGTCCTAGCACTGTAAGGAAAACTTCCAATCATTCTGAACAGTTCTACACCACGTAGCCTTCAAAACAATACGGTTTTTTAAAGGCTAGTTTAAATATCTAGTTAAAAAATTGCTTGTAAAAGTGGCTTATATTCATTTTCCAGTTTATTTTAGAGGAATCTATGAGTCATTTCTAGAATGAGTTTTATCCTGATAGAAGTTATTTCTTTTGGGGCTCATAGCTTCAAACTTACTGATTGAAACAGTCTTTTTTTTTTTTTTTTTTTTTAATAAGTAAAGTCAGTTATAAAATTAACCCAGCCTGTACCAATGAGTGCATTCCTTAAATTTACACTGGATTCCAGTACCATATTAGAGATACTGTGGATTTTAGTATTTGCTCAAAATTGAGCTACATTGTTTTAATACAACAACTAAAAAAATGGTGAGCAGTCATTGCGTTGATCTGGGAAGTCAGAATTAAATATGCAATGTTTACAAAAAATACATATCTTTTATCCCTGTTCATTTTAGTTCACAGGGAGAGAAGAGAGATGAACATTACCCAGACATTCACATGTACGTGTGTGTTACATTACCCAAGAACACAGGATATGGCTGAGGAATGAAAACTGCTGCCATAATGGGTAGTCCTAGTGATTTTAGATTGGCTGTCACCCCATGGGACTGTCCCGGTGAAGCCTGTTCCCAGCAGGATCTGACAGCACAGGCAGACCATTCTCACCTCCTTGTCCATGTTTCCAATGCTGGGAGAACCAAATGCAGATTCCCATGGGCTTCTAGACAGGAACTTACAAGTGATGTCTGTATTATATGCAGAAAATAAAGGTGTTCATGTTCCCAGGTCACAGAATATTGGCATTGACATTTTCTATATAAATGCTTCTGTTATGATACACAGTTTTGTCACTTCTTTAACTGTAGTTCTGCAGAAAAATCTAACTTTACTTCATTTGTTTGCATCTTAAAAGACATACAAATTTTTATTTTCATTTTTTCCAGTTTGCCATTCACTACATCAAGTGAATTCATCTATGTTACATTCTGTTTTCATTTTAATTGACATATTTTAAAGATAAAGGCTTTTGAATTATTGACACAGGATTCATTCCCAAAAGTAGGATATTTAAGTTTTAAGTATTACAAATATATTAAAAATATGTATGGCTGAGTTGCACATCATTAGCCCAAAGTTGATAGATATTGTATTTTGTTTGCTTTCTTTCTGTATAAAGTGACTTTCAAGTTTATCTCCAGTCAGAAATTTACTTCTTATTTACATTATCCTTTCTTAGTGAAAGATGATGATTTTCAGCATTCAAGTAAGAAATCAGTGTCCCCGAGTTGCTGGCTGACAAAATCGCAGAGTTCTTGTGCAAAGCACTTCATCTGAGAACAAGAAAAGGCAGAGAAGTCCAAAGTGGCTTTTCAATCTGCCGTTCAAAAGAAATGCGGCAACAAAGCCGAAACCCTGTGTGGTTTTCAGCAAGGGCATGGAGCTGCCACAGCTGCCAAAGAGAGCCCTCTGCTGCCACCAAGGAGATTAGCTTGGGAAGGCAGGATTTGCTTGGACGCGAGTGTGAGAAGAGTTTGGAGAGAAGTCTCTCTTAGAGGATGGACAGAAATGTTTCACACAAAGCTACTTTGCATTTACATTGCCCCAGCACTATATCCAAGAAATAATATTTATATATGTATATATATGGCTTTCGGTAGGCAGAATAACACCACCTAATTAATATAATTACAGGATTGTTTTGATCATAGTTATTTTTATCTGATGGGTTTGTCGAGATGATGCCTTTTACTGTTTTATTCCCCAGCGTGGATTCCTAATGGGGATAATTAATTTGCATTCCACAGAGCCTGGGTGGTCAAACCTGGTCACACTCCTGTGCCAAGTCACTCTCCAAGAGAGTTCATAAGCCTGATCTACCCCCCTGGTGGATCATTTTAAAATTCCAAATGGAATTTAGAGGCTGCAGGCCTCAAACACCTGTGTCAGAGGGTTTATTTTTTTGTATCTCATCTCCTGCCTTTTTCTGACTTGCGCATTTTTAATGTATAGTCTGGTCTTGAAAGCAGTATATAGTGCTTACATGCAGACTCAGTTGTTGTTGAGCTTTATACTCTTAATGCTTGAGCTATTAATAATGGAATCATTTCTGGCTGGTGAAGTTAAGTGGGAGAAATTATGAAAGAGGTGGCAACAGGATTGCTTTTAATAGTAACTCACTCTAGTGGAATTCACATGAGTTCTGAAAATTGGGAGAGACTTTTGTCATAGAAGGCTTTCAAGGAAGGAGTTAAATCTTCTTTTCTGCTCTACTGTTAGGACTGTGTAAATGATGATCTGTGAAATACATAAAGTTGGAAACTTTAACAGTTTCAGCTACTTGTTAAATATACCTTTGAAAACACGTATGCTCTTCATGCAACCCAGGTTCTCTAAAGCAATGTTGTGTTTTGTTCCTTATAACATAAACCACTGGAGATGAAAAACAAGTTAAGCTTTCCTTATGAAGTGCCAGTTTGTCCTTTTCCACTGCTGGACTCCTTTATGTCACAGCCACCATAAGTTATACCCAGAGGTGGCTGTGAACTACAGAATTTCGTGTTAGGAGACTTGTGCCATCTATGAAGTGTCAACATGACTCAAAGCAAAACTGCAGGGCAATAGTAATACATAATAATGTGTTGTTTATGTGAGCTTTCTATGTGGCTGACCCAGACAGAGACCACATTTCAGTAGTCAGTACTTCTTCAGAGAAGGGCATGATATAACCCAAAAATTCACCTACAAATGCCCATCAGAAAATCTGTACACACAGCATTTTAGTATTTCTCTTTAGCCATTTAGGTCTACTTATATTAAGCACTGGTGTGTAATTATTATTAATATGTATAAGTAAACATAGGTATTACTTATATAGACAGTGTCATGAAAATGCGAAGACCGAAAAGAATTAAAATAAGAAAATACAAGCAAGATTGTCTGGAATGAACTTTTGGGTTGCAAATTGCCATTGCTGGACTCACTGGAGTAAAGTCCAAGAGAATATGTTAAATGCAAATATATGAGAACATAGACTAAGTGTGCAAGCTGGGTGTGGATAGGGAACACAAAACAAAACTGAGATACATTAAATAAAACGAGATGATGGACCTGGCCTGTATTGCGTCATATAATCTGCCTTTCCTGCTGTCCTTGCTGTGTAATTTACAGCCACATGGAATTTTCTTCATTCCAAATGAGCAACTAGCAGCTGCATTACCTTTGCAGCTGGGACTGCGAGAGTGTCCTGTGGCTGCCACGTCTTTGCGATAGGAATGACACTCACTCTGTGACTGCTTGAGCAGGAGAATGGTCATATCTATTCTGCCTTACAAGTGACTCACAGAAATGTAAACACACATGCCAAAAACCATTGCAAATGCAGGAATAAATGGCGCCAGGCAGACTGATCTTTACTGTTTGTTGAGTCTTAAAAGAAAAAAAGGTAAGGAGAGAAGTTAGAAACGCTATTTGCTCTTTACAAACACAACCAAACCCTAAATGATTATATTCTCTAACAAAGCTATGCTTAGGGAATTACTCTTTTTAATTTTTTTTGTAGTATAGTGTGAGGCAGAGTCAAATTCATTGAGTTCATCATAAGCACACTGCATTCTGCCAGGATATCAAATAAAATTCTAGATTTCATGATTAACAGAGAATATCACATCCTCTGACCCCAGAAAAACAACATTTAGTTTCTTGGTTATGGGATCTCAGCAGGTCTTGCTTGTCACAAGAGTAAAAGTTATTTTCTTTCTAAGTTATGGTTCTTTAGCAAATGTTTTAAAAATTGCTTGAAGAGCCTAAAAGGTCATTTGAAAGTCTTATTTTTATTTTCACTGCCTCCAAAATACATTCCATAACTCAGTTTAATGTGATCTGCAGCAGGCCAAGAGTTTTACAAGCCAAGATATTATGTCTAGTCCAGTTAGAGACATGACGGAGTTCAGTGAGACAGGGAGAGTGAAGATCCAGTTTGAGAAATGTAATTTTGCATCGCCTATAAACATGGAAGGAAAATACCTCCCTCATTCAGTTTTGATGACTGAACATGTTCCTGACCTAAGGCAGAGGAACCCTCCCAAGCACTTTACGAGGAAATAGAGAAATGACTGAGGGCATCTATTTAACAGAATGTTTAGACAAGGTTTATCCACCTTCTAGAGTAGTCCCTGCTCCTGTAGATAACTTGGCTTTCTTCTGCCTTTGTTACCCACAAGCCTCCATATTCTACAAGCCAGTGCAGAGAATAATGGGGCTAGTTCTTATGCTACTATAGATGCTGCACCTGTCCATTATACCTTCAGATGAGGCAACATACTGTAATTTGTACATATTAGATATAACTTTTATATAAAGAGACCCTGTATCAGACTACTTTCATCTACCTAAGTACATAATGCTTCAAACTACAAGTGGATTCATCTGTATCAGACTGGCCTGTTGCATTGTAGGGACAAGAACTCCCTCATTTGAGCTGTTACCCTTCCACTTGCCTCTTGATGGTGGACAGCTTTAATCTTGGCAGCAGCCACAGAACTTTACAGTTTTTGGCCCCACGCACTTAGATTATGCAAGTCAGCAGCTGTCAGTTTTTATGGGAGTTACTCTGTCACTGAAAAGATTCTTCACATCTTTGCTTTATATTAATTATTTTCTTGACAGTCTCATTTTGACCCCCAAAGTCCCACATTGTTTGGAGTTCTTTTCTCCTAACTTCTGGCCTTAAAACCTTAGGATGAGGGACTACCTTAGATCCAAGTTATCATTTTCTGTATTACCAGAGAGCTAAGTTAGAATGATCATCTGAGGGATGTTTTGTTTAATTACAGCTCCATGTGTCCCAGCAATTCATTGAGTATTGTTACTCCTACTTTTTTTGCGGTGGCACAAGAAGGGTAAGACTGGAGTTGGCCTCCGTTGTGTGAGTCTTACAGCAAACCCAGAACAGGGCAGTTGTCCTTGTCACATGCTGCATACAGTATTTGTTTTCTTCAGTCATCAAAGGTCAACACACAAGGAGCTCAGTCTAAGACTTCAGTATGTTTGATAAGTAGGCACCTGGAGGTTCAGAGATATCCTGTCTAATGTAAAGAAAACTCCTTGTTTTTCCATGAAGACGGTTTCTACCATGGTATTTTAACTCCTGATTATGATTTCTAAAATGAAAAATGTAATTTTCTTCAAAGAGACCTGTATGCTTTTGTAAATACATTTGGATTTTCCTAGTAAACTAGTAATCCTGTCACTCAGGCTGATGAAGGAATTTAAGCAACTGTATTCTGCTTGGTGGAAGTTACAGAGGCACACATTTCCCTTTCAGTTGTTAGACACAGTCTCAGCCCAGTTGTCTGTGCAGTAGTAACTGTACTGACCTAAAGAAGGTTGTTCTAGATTTATCTTGTCATAAATAAGAGCAGAATTTTGCTTAGTCCAGTACCTAATCAATATTAATACAGTACCTCAGTTCCTATGAAATGATTACAAGCAGGAATAACAATTCTGTTTTCTTCCTGTCTTAGCAAATAGCTTTGTTTTGCAGTGGTTATTGTGCTCTGTTTGCAAATGTGAGTCAGTGAGTGTGGTCTGAGAGAGCTGGATATATGTGTGAGAGCAGTCATGAACACATTTGGTTTGACACTTCTGCAGCAGTGTCTAAAGTGTGAAATTTTTTCTGCATTTGGTTTTCTAGTTCACTTTTGCACCTGTGGGAAGATATAATGTCATCCAGGCAGTGACCCTGTGAAAGTGCAGTCTCTTGTATGCAAATTTTTAACAATGACTCAGCCAAGCTAGCTACAGTCCATGTTTGGCTGCGTGTTTATAGAAGGTATGGCAGTGCAGGCAGCAGGTGAACTGCACAGGGAAATATCTTTGCTTTTAATATGACGGAAATGTTTTTCTGCAGCTTTCTTGGGTTTGTTCTTGATGAGTATTGTAGGCAAAACTGGGTCTCGTAAAAGGCTGCCATGCAGACTCCTGGTGGTGTTTAATAAACATGCAAATACTGTAGGGAAAAGGAGTGAGCCTTGAAAAAATGTTTTCAACTAAGAGTTTGATAATGGAGGAACAACTACACATGTGTCATTCTCAGCTCATTTGATTAACCTTGGTAACTGATGAAAGTGATTTGACTATCAAACATAGATCACATTCATTCTACCTGCATGGTAACAAGTATTCAACTACAGCATATTCTTCCTTTATATTATCCCACTGTTTTCTGTGTCCCTCCATTCCCTCGTCTCACTCCTGCTCAGCCCTTGAGTGTGACCACCCAGTTTCAGTTACATGAACTGAAAATCTTGATAAGTTAGAGGTCTTAATTCTGTTAAATGATAGTGATGCAAGAAGTCCTTGAACACTATTTGAAATTGGTTTTTTTTAAGATTAGCTGCCTCTAGACTTCACTATTTTGGGGCTCCGAGTATATTCTGGTCAACATTTAAGTCACTGTCTGTGCTTTGCATGCAGCTTAAACTTCTCAATTTTTTATTTTGTAGTTGAGGAACATCAAAGTGTGGCGTGAACACCCCATTTGTGTCTTGAATTAAAGCCCACCTGCCTGAAAATCATGGCACCACTAAAACTAGGAGAACACTGATGCTCAGGGTGTGCAGTCACTCAGTTACTTGTTTCTGAATAAAAAAGACAATCACAAGTCTTAAAAGTTTATGCTGGAGCTAGTGTTCAGAAAACTTTGTAGAAAATTAAGGAAAAAGATTTTGGCATAGATTTATCATTTAAATTCAGTTCAAATGCTGCAGGCTACTAATGGCAAAGATGATGCAAATGGTGCTAGGATGGGGAAATATTACGGAAGAAAGGGGAGCATGTATGAAAACAGTAGTTTTAACTACTTGAATTGACTATAAAGTAGTTAATTTTTTAGTCTTTTGCTTTTTGGGAGTTTTTATTACACATTAAAGGGTTTCATAGGATTTAATAGTGATAAATTCAAAGGAGCCTTATAAAGATTGCGAACATCTTTTAAAAAATTCCTTATGATACTATAAAATGATACTTTCTCTGGACTGAAAATCAACTAATACAATTTCAGAGAAAAAGTCTTAAAATGCTGTGGTATTTTTCCTTAAATTTTTTGTTGACTAAATGTCAAATTACAAATGTTTTTTTGCCTGACTGGAGTTGCTGAGTTGCTGATGCTCCCATGAATTTGCCATAGGGCTTTACTCAGTGTTTCTGAACTTGAGGCACTGAGTACACAGCAACTTTTGATTTGATTGAGCTTGCATATTAACAGGGTTTTTTGCAGGTAGAAGTCATGTGTAATTATTGATTCTAATTGTTTCCATTTTCTTTTTTGTTTTGTTTTTGCCTGCTTTTGGAATTCATGACTACCCAGTGAGAAGGACACTAAAAAGTGGGCTAACACCAGAAGAAGCCAAAGCACTGGGCCTCATCAGCACTTCTGAGATGCAGGTTTGATATGCCAGAGGTGGCAACAAGAAGAGCCATTCATCTGAAGCACACAGGCTGACAACCCTTGGGTGTGGCATTGAGCTGCCAGCCTCCTCTGCTGCTTCCAACATCCTGTCCTCTGTTAGTTCAATTTTACTAAGCAACAAAAAGTGAAACGCCACAGCCAGGGCAGAAGAGGGATGTGCCACAGCTCAGCATGACATCCAGACAGTAACTGAGGAAGCATTTGAGTGCTTGTAGGTGAAAGGATATGGCTTCTTCTTCTTCTCATGGTGTATTGATGTGGGTAGGAGGGGGCTCTCTGAGTTACCTGTCATTATGTGAGCTGTGTTTACGTTGGCTTTCCTTGTGCCCTGTTTTAGTCATTGTAAATGTATGGCGTTTTGTCAATGCAAGGAACGGTCCTTAAAGAGGCAAAATAACTCCTGTTACAGCAGCCCCAATTTTCCTGAAGCAGATTCATTAAGCAAAGATGCAGTCTGTACAACCCTGGCGTTTTTTGAGTTTTTCTATTATTTTGCCACCAAAGAATGTAAAAATGTATGCGTACCTTTGTATATGTACAGAATGAATGTGTGGACATGTGTACGTGTATCTGTACATGTGCAGTCATGGTGTGGAATCATGCTCTTGCTGCAGCTAGCTGGATCATGATTTTCACTGTGGGGCCTTACTGTTCCATCTGGACAGGAGGAAAAGAATGTCTTTTCTGTAGGAACTCAGTGTTGCTCAGTGGAATTCACCCTGTGGGGCAGGAGATAGCCTGCAATACAAGTGGAAAATTTAGGATCCTTAATTCATATGTATGAATACACACTCATACTGTACATAGCGGCATGCACACAGAGGAGAGAATGCAGTTCCTCCCTCTTGTTGAGCTACAGCTGTACTGTGCATTTGTACAGTTTCAGAGAGATCTATGTCAAAAATTTTACTTACTCGATAAATGCATTGGATGCTAAGATCAAGAAGTTTTGTTCACTTGCCTGTGCCCTTCATGCTGCTTTTCTCTGCTGCCAGATAATGTGGTGGTGATTTTATTTCAAATTAATGAATCTGAATATGAAATAGCCCTGCTAAAAAGCCTGTTGTGTTTTTGCTGTTCTTTATTGGTTTTTTGTGATTATCCTTGATACAAGTGGAGTGAGTACCACAGTAAACTCCATTATATTTGTCCTTATCTCACTGTTTTATAACTGACTTTTACAACTGCCCTCAGCATGTTTGAAGAACCTTTAGTCAACTCATCTGCCTTTAAGTGGAGGACATACACAGCAGTGAAGATGAATTGAACACAGTCAACCCAGACAGTGCTGAAGTCTTTTGAAGATAACTACAAACAACAATAACAGAAAAGGGAACTTTTCAAGCCAAAGTCTGTATATGGCCAATTGATCCTCAAGGATGCACAAGATTGTGTTTTTCCATTGCCTTAGCCTCTAAAATTAAGGGTATGTCTACACAGCACTAACAGCTGAGACTTCCTTCAAGCTAGTTAACTGGGGAACTGCAGCAGTTTAGTCATGGTAACAGGGTTTGATTTTGTCTGCAAAACACACTTGGAAAATAGAGTTAAATAACAGTCTATGCTGGGGTCCTAATGCCATGGCTGTGTTGCTGCTGGCACCCAAGCTAGGTCAGGTACTTCACATGGTTCTACTCTGCTCTCATTAAGAGCAGGATAATTGCTGAAGATTGTTCAGGATGGTTGAACCAAACACAATAAACTTTTGAAACCTTGGTCACCCATTGCATCTCATTGAGCACAGCATCCAAGTGATGGGAGACCCAGGTATCTGACAACACTGCAGTGAGATCTGTGGCTGAACATCATTTCTGTGCTGCCCACCCTCTCGATCATAAAATTTCATTATCTGCCAATGCCTTGGATCTTCCGTGGAGTAAAAAGTTACTAGTGAGCTGAGGTTCTTAAGGACAGCATTAAGTTTTATGTGGTTTTCCCCTCAATTTGTTAAAAAGTCAATTTTACAAGTAAGCAGAAGGCAGTAGTTGGGTAATTAATAAAATATGTTGTATATTTGAAAGCCATGGAAAGGAGGAAGCTGATTGGGAAACAGAAGTGGCATGTAACTAATTTTGCTGTAAAATAACGCAAGTCCTCTGAACATCTGGATTTTAAAGTGGATCTTTATGTGCTGCTCACCATTATGGACTTTTAAAATCTCTCTTAAGGATGTTTTTAGAACAAAGAAATGAAGGTAATGGGGGTTTGTGGAGGTCTTTGAAGTCTGAAACAAGAGGGAGACGCCCTGAATGTAATGGTTATGTTGAACTATGCTACTTGCTAAGTGATAAAAGAAGCAAAAATGCAACAAAATGCATTTATGCTGAGAGATCCTATATTTGACTGGAGGGAGAAAATCAAACAAGTTTTTAAAACTGAATATTTTAATTAAAATATGCTGAATGTGCAAAATAGATGGCTGTTGGTGACCACTTGCTAACAGGGAACAAAGTTTTGTGTTGCTTAGACATAGTACAGCATCTGTCTCTGAAACATAACATAGCTGATTAATTATTAATAGTTTGGCATATGTATTTTCCAAGAATTGTGCAAAAATTTTGCAAAACTTTATATGCTCCTTATCAGGAATATTAAATATGGGGAGTCATATGGGTTAGAATAAGTTTGGAAAGAAAAAAAAGGTGGTTTCTTTTGGATTCTGGATGGAAGTGTCCTACATGTGAAGCATATTCTTCCATGTCTGTTTTTCCATAAGGTTTCTTTTTCCATTTGTGCTCTCTGTCTGTAAAACCAATACCAATTTTTCTGAAGAATAACTTGGTCTTGTTTATGCAGTAGTATAGAGTCAGATTAATTCCACTGTCTTCAGTGTTTATTGCGACAAGATCATCAGACACAGTAACAATTCAGTAACTAGAGAAAAGATTTCCATTTCAGTTCCTGATAAAAATGGCCAGCAGCCCTAGTGCTAATCTGTAAGGTGGCAGTATTTCCTCTGGAGTCGGCCAACGTGTCCTGACTGTGGGAATAACATTTGTTCCCTTCATCTAACTAGTGGATTCCAGATGAAATGGAGGAATTCATTGTATCTGCATTCCTCTCGCTGTCTGTCTAATGAGGTTGTAACCTTCAGGTTTTCAGTTGCTGCCTGCCCCTCCATCATAAGAGCCCACCACAAGGATGTAACACTTGTTTTAAAATGTGTGAGATATTGATTGGTTTGTATCAAATATAAAAGTCTTGGATACACGATGTATTATCACATGTTCCCATTTCTCACTTAAGAGATACATGAAGGCTGTTTTTAAACACTTGCAGCCATAATAACTACCTCTCTTCCCTTTCCCATAGTACCAGTCAGCTGCAAATGTAGTGCCCAGAGTTTTGTATCTCCACCAAGCTCGTAGAGTCACTGCTGGGGTTCATTTCAGCACCCACCTGCTGCCAATACCTTCTCTGTCTATCTGCCACCATAATGCCTTCTTGATCTGGATGCTGAAGTAAACTTTAGCATGGGAAACCTCTGCCAAAGGGAAGCTATCCTAATTTCCTTTCATCTTGCTTGGTGTTCAAAAGCAGACTGCATACAAATACTTGTATTCCCTCACTCCCAACTGAGGCATAACATTCAGTAGCAGTTATGTAGTTACAGTGAAGAAACACCCCCAGGAAATGCTTGTGTGCCACAATCGAGAGTGAAAGATCCCTCAAAAATTAAATTCATCACTCCTCACCTTCCAGTCAGGCCAGGCACCAGGCTCATGGATTCTAGATGGTTTATAGCCCCTTGGCATCTATGTATGACCCTTCTGTTTAATAGATCCCCTGTCTGTAATCCAAAATCAACAAAAAAAATTAGGGCCTTTCTTGGTCTGATAAATACTGGAAGCAGTGTCAAAAGCAGTTTTCAAAATGCATTTCTTTTTCTCTTTTGACCCCCTTTTATAGCAAATCTCTGCAGTGATTGACTTTGTCAGCAAAGTAAGGCATCAGTTTGATAGATGGACAAGACTTGGGGTTTAGCTTAATAGAAAGTCACTTGTTTGTGAATATCAAGATAAGAGTTAATGTCCCAGTTTAACAGAAATTTGGAGTCAGAGTCTTGATGTGAGTGAACAGCAAGGGCATCCTGCAAGGTCCTGCAGGACAGCACCTTAAATCCCTGGTGTGCTGTGCTATAAATATACTCTGGCCAACAGTAACAAGCCATTGCAAAATGACATTTGAGGACCTCAACACTTACTGCAACCCCAAGGGACACAGTGCCCTGTAGGTGCAGTAAGTCAGGCACCTGCCTTGCAGCAGCCTCCCTAGTGATATAACAGCAAGTGGCTGTCCAAAATGCTTTAGAAGCCAGTAGTCTGGGTTCAGGTACACTGTGCATTGTGGTTATTTCAATGCTTTGATTTCACTGAGATGAAATGGGGCCAAAGTGACATCCCACCAGTGTCACATCCTTCGTCCTTCCACTGCAACTCACAGGCAAGTGTACACGCTGCCTGCCTCCATCTAAAGGATGCAACAGGGACAAGGTGTTAGACAGAAGCAGGAGGATATTTCTCTGTCTTTTTCACTCCTTTACTCTGACTACACTTTCCAATCCTCTCATTACCTTTGAGGCAGGCTGTGTGTGTGCAGTGTCAGGGAGCCTGGCCCTGTGACTCAGGCGGATGGTGGCTCTGTATTTCCAGCATCAGGATGCAAAAAACACTTGTCTAAGCTGTTGATGTTTCTCTGCAGGAAAAACTGCCAGGTACTTACAGGCTCTGAAAGAAAATAATCTGAAATGTTATTGAAAGTGTTTCATTGTAGGCAACCATTGAAGATCCTTCACAAACACTTGAACAACACATAAGGCCCACCTTCTTCTTCAGCTGGGGCAGCAACTGGCTCAATTGGAATTTCAGATATGATCCCAAGAAGTTCTTAGCAAGCAGTTTAATAGTTACATAGCAAGTAAATGCAAGGAGTTGCAGAGATGTTGTATAGTTTTATGTTTACGCAAAAAAAAAAAATTAAAATTATTTCTAATTAGTCCATTTCACACTGAGTGGCAGATAGAGATATATTTTGTTTAATCACTATCTAATACAGAGGCTTCTGTGAAAGAAAAAGTTTATTTGTAGCATCGGGTGCGTTTCTCCTTTTTAAAGACTGTCTTTGCGCGTACAGTGTCCTTGTCTTGTGAGCTGGGAATTGTAAAAAAATGTAAAGTAGAAAAGGACATGTTTCTTAGACAAAGGAGAAATACTGTAAAATTGTGTAAATGTCACTACTCATGTTTTTTCATGTTCTGTGTAGCATAGTGTAAAATAGGCTCTCCAGCAGTGTTATTCTGTGAATTGTAATTTAAAAAACAAGCCATGCATGGTCAGAGATATTATCTACAGGTCCTTTTGGTTGAGTTTTTGGTTTTGTTTGTTGTTTTCTCATTTTAGGTGAATTTGTTCTACGTTAAATTTAATTGTCCATGAAACTTCATTTTTGTTTCTGTTTTATTTCATAAAGAACTTGAACTACTCTTTTAAGATTTTATTACACATGAAGCTCATCTACCATTTGTATTGATCCTACAGAAGCTGTGTCACATTTAGTGTAAACCAGGGGGATTTTCTTTTTATCTGCCTCTTGTCCCCCCACTCTCCCCACTTTACTTTCTGGAAAGATCCAATGACACTTTTTTTTTTCCTGTGCCATGCAGGGTCAATATGGAAAACTGACCACAGACCTGTGTCCAAAATTTCTTGATATAAGTAGTTAAAAAGCTCACCTCTACAGCATTATGTAAACACATCTTGCAATAAAGCTTTATAAAGCACTGACTGGGATGGTTCTTGTTTTGCTGATGAAGCCAATCATGGGAGTTTGGGTGGGAAATGCCTGGGAAGGGGGGGGGGCATGGGTTGTTTTTCTCCTATCCTCTAAATACCTGCAAAGCCATCATGTGGACATCAAAACAGCAGCCATTAAACACACAGGGTGCTTTTTGCTGCCATCAGCTTGGAGTTGGTTCCTGCCTAAAATACACTCTGTGCACAGAGCACATTGCTTAAAGGTATGGATTTATAGAAGCAAACATTAATAAAATAAAAGACTACCTGTATGTGGGGGGAGCATTTCACATTGCTTCTGCATCAAGACATGAAACTCTGTGCCTGCCAGGACTTCACAGCCAGTAAACAAGACATGCCTTTAACTTGGCTGAAATATGTTCCATGCATCACCCTAGAATGTAATTTTCAGGTGGCCACCTATGAGTGCGCCTGGACAGGCAGTGGTCTTGCAGTTTTCTCTGTTTGCTGGTGTCTGATTCTTTCTTTTATTGCTATTTCTCAGCACTTGAGAGAGACTGAGTTGACAAACTGGGCATCTCTGACTCTATGGAATGTGAACTGTAGCACAGGGCCTCTTGCATCTGCTCTGTCTGCAAGTTCAGTGACTACGATGAGGAGAAGGGTGTCAAAGTGACAGGTAGAAACTCAAAATGCTCAGATTTCCACTGCTAGTCCTGCAAAAAGCTACTCACAAGTAATGGCTGTTTTGAGTTGCACATGTAACAGGGTCAAAATACGTTATTCAAAGACAGCTGCACGTGTTTATAGCAGCACCCTGGAAAATAAAGTAGGTTGACAAAGAGTCTGAGAGAGAATTTTCACCTGTGGTTTCTGAGACTGTAGGAGCTGATACAAAAGGCTAAGTATGTAAGCCTTCTTGGGGAAAAACACCACCTTCCTCCTTTTTAATTAGTTTTTAAAACTATTTCAAATGAAATGGTGCCTTTTGGGTTATGGCTGCATCCCTGAAAGAGCTGCTTAGCATTCCAGATGCACTGGTGTAAAGTCTAGAGGATGAAAGGCTACTAGCCAGAAATGTGGTAATGCTTTTTAAAATAAATATATAAACCAAGTTTATTGGCCAGACACTTTTCTTTTCTATCACAGCATATCCATTAGCAGTTCTAAATTCCAGATGTGCAATGACAATGCGTACATGTATTTTTCAGACCTGGTGCCCAGTCAGAACTCATATGTTGTCACAGAGAAGCCTCTGGCCTGTAGTCAGGGAACGAGTAAGTATGCAGATTATCCACTGCACAGCTGAATACCCTGGTTTATAGACCCTTCAGAACAGTCTGAGAACACACAACTGAAGAAAAAAATACTTTTTTTTCCTATTATAACTTCTTCAAGTTTTCTGATGGGAATGTAGTTTGGAAAAGGGAAAGGGCTGTTCTCGAAGCTTTGCCTCATGTGAGTTTCTTAGCAGGAAATTAAGAATGATGACTGTACTCCATTAGCAACTCTCTGGTGAGACAGACCTCTGCTGGGAAATCCCCAGAGGAGCACAGCCTATGTGAACTGTCATACCAGCGAGGGCCTCTCTGAATGGCTTTTCCTGAATGATTTTTGAGCAGGAGCAGGACTCACCCATCTGTGGAGGTATTCTGCTCAAAAATACCGATTTTCAGTTTCCAGCAGTCACAGTCCAGTTCTCCTCTCCAGCACCCACTTGTCTCCCCCACAGCTCCACCAAGCCTGCTCTTTTGATTAAGCCAAGTCTGGAGCCATTAATTTCTTACTTATCTGGAAAACACCATGAAGCATGTCTATGCACAGAAGATGTCTACCAGCACTGGGGAGGGTGAGACACTTTCGGTGTCCCAGATAGGACTCACAGGATTCCTGGTCTTATCCTGCTCCGTTATTTATGTTATAACGAGCAGAAATGCTTTAAGCATCTGCCAAAATCTTGCAAATAAGTTTTATAGCTCTCTCTTGGTGAATGTTGAGATCTCTCTGCCTAGAAAACAGACAAAATGACTAGTCTTGACTTTTATATGTATTTTCCTTTGTTTGTTCCACACTTAAGGTAGTAAAAGAACAACAGTTAATAAGCAACAAAGAAAATTAAATACCAATGAAATCCACAGCACTTGAAACTGGACACACTTGAAGCCAAAGGTGAGGTTAAAGGCATGTCATAGCCTCCAGTAAACATTCTACTGGTTCCATCTCAAGCCTGTCTTGGAGGAGCTCTGCATTTGCTTAACAGCAGTGGTTTGAAATGTTATCCCTGGTACAGGGAGCACAAAGCCCTTCCAGTGGCGGGCAGGGCTCAAGTGAGGGGCCAACAGGTGACAAAATTCTGGAGTGTATCCACCACCACGGAGGCTTGTGCCATAACTGCACATGGGATATAAAGGTTTGTACCATAAATCTTGGAGCAACCTGTGAAAACAAATTTCTCACAGGTATCCAAAAGCTACAGCAGGGTGAAAATTCTCCTTTTTAATAAAGCAATGAAAGATTGAGACTCTTGAACGAGAGCTCAAAAAAAGAATCCTCCTTCCATCCTTGTCCAAACTTCCTATAAATATGCACTGGGACGCTTAAATAATCTTGGCAAGATACAGCAAAGGAAAATTATTGTTAAAAAGAGGCCCTGGATATCATTTCAACAAACTTTTTCCCCACATAAACTTATGGAAAATTATTGACCTCATAGCAAAGTCAAGAAAGAAATAAACTTCTTGAAAAATGGCAAGATACCCATTTGAACACGAACTAGACTGCCTTCACATAGGTTTGTCTGGAACACCTTCCAGATATTCTGCATTAATTATAATGAACAATAGATGTGCAGGTTAATAAATAAAAATCTAAATAATCACAGTGTCAACAGTGATGATCTAAATAAAACTAGCTGTGAGTATAATGATAAAGAAAGCATATTGAAAATCAGGCAGTAGTGACCAAAGCCAAATGAAAATTTGATGCCATTGGCTCTGTGAGCAGTGGAAAGAACCTGATAGACTTCAAGCCCCCAAAGATAACTATTAGAATGCTAAACTAGATGGAAAATGGAATTTCTTCTCTGACAAAAAGGCCCTAAATCATTTTGACCTCACTAGTTACACTGGGGAATTCTCTTTTAAGAAGGGACAGCACACCATAGCCTGAAAACCAAGAGTGAATCCTTGTTTCCAGAGTAATTATCTCAACTGTGTTCAGATTACAAGCATGTGGGATGAAACATAGTTAGCATCCAAAATTATATAGCCTGGAAATTCCATATCTTTTTAGAAGCCAAAACACTGCAAAGTTTGAAAACAAAACAACTTAAGCAGTCAATTGCAATTTTATTGTTTTTTACTATGGAATGGGAAAACCATTAAATTTCCTCATAGGAAAATGAAATTTTAGTAGAAACTCTATCACTGTTAAACAATACTTCGTCATTTCTTTACAATCATTGGTAGACAGGTTACTAGAAATAAGTTTAAGGCTGTTTTTAAGAATGGTATGAGGTTTCTTGCCATGCAATTTTGCTGAAGGTAATAGTTCCTTCTCCAAACCTGCATCCTCCTTGCAATGTTAATTTACACCATCCTTAGGCTTTTTTACTCTCATGTGATGAGAATCAGTTAGTTGGCATACACAGTTATGTGTTAATTTTTAGTTATTTGATAATGCCCTATACATCTTTCTAAAGGTAATCGTGATATCCACAAAGTTGGATTACTTGATATTAGTTAATCTGAGAGTGGCCTTACAGTATGCAAAAGATAAATATTTTTATTTTCAAATACTTCTTGACAGCATTATATAAACTGTTTGCAGGGAGTACATCTGTGTTCATATTTATGCTTATAAATATGTTTATATCCTTATATTGCAATATTTATGCATTGCAAGTTGATTTTTTGATTACGCAAGTGGATTCTGTAATCTGGTGAATTATTTAGAGTTTTTCAAGGTAGAAAGGCAGTGAGGTGGGTATATGGGTGGTTTAACTTGTGCAAAGTATTTATTGGTAAGGGAGATTGACAGTTCAGCAAGCAACAAGGCTTGTTGCTCTTTGTGTCTTTCAGACTGAGCTCTCCAAATGACAGTGAGGTAGAAGACCTGTTACCCTGAGATATGGATTTCCTGAGGAATGACTATCAGTTTTTTACCTGTTTCTTACATAGTGAAATTAGTGTTTTTTTCTATAGTCACAACTTACTGTGTGTTTAGACATCATAAGCTCACAAGGTCCCAATAAAGGGGAACACTGAGGCACATGTGAAAATTCAGACTCCATCAAAGAGGGCTCCCTGCTGCAGAAAGGACACTGGGAGAGAAGGTAATTTGGGTGACAGAAAGAAAAGTAACATCAACACCCAAATCAGGGAAAGCCTTAATGACACAGACAAGATTGTTGTTTTGATACACAGGTGAACCCAGCAAAGTTCAGAGATCATTTTGGCAGCACCACTTCAAGTGTTGGGCTAAGTGAAGCCCAGATGGAGCAGTAAGTTGGAAGGCTGGGAAAGGGACATTTACCTGAATATGCAAAGTAGAGGGGCTGACATTTATAGAAATTCTGTATTAAACTACATGAAAACAAGAAGGGCATGGGACATGGCCTATGTCACTATATAGAGAGAAAGACAGTGTGTACAAAAAGAGAAGATAAGAATGAGGACAGTGTACATTTTATGACTGTCAAGTGGATTTGCCTTAAGCAAACTATCTAAAGTCTCCTTTAGGAGTTTGATAATTTTTGAGACTTCTTTTTTGCAGTGAGCACCAAAAAGAGAAGTGCAACATAAATTAGGTAAGGGTCATAGAAATGAGGCATTCTGGGCCTCACTGCCTTCAGACAATCATAAATTCCTCCTGTGTGTAGCAGCGAGGGTATTACCTCTTGCTGAGCCACAGTAAAACCTTGACTGGTGTACCTGTGACTTCTGTTGTTATTATCTACATTGAAGCAGCAGTGGACACAGAAATAACCAGCAATTCTCCTTGGTAAGGAATGCTCTTCCCTTTTCCTCACATCAAGCAGCCTTAGGGCTCTTTCAAGTAACATTTTGTACCCTTGGGATGGCTAAAATTCGATGAGGTCCTACTAGAATTGGTGAGGGCAAGGACAAGAATAAGTTAGAGGCTGCAGACAAGATGCCACAGAGCCTTCTAACCCTTGCAAGAGGGCCCAGAAAGCCCTCTCATCTCAGTTGGGGTTGGATATTGTGGAGATGGCTGCATTGTGCTTTATATTGCACCAGACCTTGGTAAGAAGTGTTTCAGTCAACAGCTGGGAGGATTTTGCAAATGTGTATCTCCCCTAAGCAAGCAGAAGTTAGAGTGAGATTATGTTTGTGGTTCTAAATGCTCAATGAAATGTGCTGTTGGTCACTTCCCTTGTAGCAAGGGATCTCACAAGTATCACTGATAGAACGTTTGGTCAGACCTGATGTTTTCCACGTCAGCCATTCTTTGTCTACCCTGATGAAGTTATTCTGTCTTAATAAACCATTTGGGTCAGCAGATACAGGAAAAGTTTCATGCAATCCACCCTTAGCTGCCAAACCTGATCAGAGGAAATAGGAAGATGAGAGTCAAACAGCTCTGTGGTCTCCCCAGTCAGAATGTTAGCAGCTTAACTTTCTCCTTGGCAGTAAAAAGGGTGTAATTGTGGAGAAAAAGCTGGCTTGCTGCAATGTAGAAAATATATATGTTTTCTGCATATAAGGACCACAGTTTGCAGGAAATGCTAAAAAAATCTTACCAGAAGGTATATTGTTTCTGACAACATTGTCATCTTCTCTGCAGTATTCAGGGGTAGTTTTCTTGCAAAGTTGGAGTACAAAGAGAATAAAAGTCCTTGAGAAGTGTTTGTAACTCCAGGTAGATAATGGCTGGCTTTCTCTTTGGTCAGCTTAAGGGTTCCAGTTAGTCATTGTCCTGTGTTTCTGTTCATTTTTTAATTATTTTTTTTTTTTCAGTAGCTTCCAGGAATTCATTGCATGTGATCTAAAAATTCCCTTATGTGGTCTCTGATGGCAGAGTGCTGACCCTGGAGTAGGAACAGGCTCCTCAGAGCAGAACCCTGACAACACACCATTTGCCAACTAATATCACCAGGCTCCCTTTCTATGTTTCCTTCCTTTCTGACTGTGTTCTGTGATTACTGGCACAGACAAACATAGAGATTCTGAAAAGGAGAACTTCAATGTGAAAGTTATAAGAAAACTCAGAATGTTAGAAAAGAAGATAAAAGTTAGAGTGGGGGACAGGACATGGTGATGCACAATGACACGTTTTAGAATCCAGTCTACAAAATCAAAGTAGCTAGAACTGATTTAGAATTTCTTGATGAAAGTAAAACCAGAGCTGTTTGGAAAGCTGATCACTCTTGGTGAGCCTTCTGGCAGGGGAAACAAAAAAAAGGAGATTTTAAAAAATATATTTCTATGTTTTCAAGCAAAATGTTTGTCTTAAAAGTTTGAGAATAGATTAGTTTTGAAATTCTGGTAAATATAAAAAAATGTCAAGAATTCAGAAAAAATCAAGTAGTTTTTCAAAAAGTTTGAAACTTTTTACTTTCTTTGTACTAATTAAGACCCTTGGACTGCTCTTTTAGCTCTAAGGTATTAATGGGACAGAAAATTATCTTTCTTTCAAGTTACGGAGGTGATAGATTGGAAAGCCAAGCTGATCCTCATATAATGACATAAATTAATATAAACTGCTCATATAAAGAAATCATTTCTTATTATCTATTATAGTTTGCTTATTGGAATATCTTCATTGTGAATTTGAGACCTAGGAAACTGAAGTTGGAATAATAAAGGTCAAATTTAGAAGTCTATTCACTGAAGTGAATCTACTGAAATCTATTAGAAAAATCAAGACAATATGTAAGATTACAGGAAACACTCATGTTTCAAAAAGAGTATAAGGTGCTACTGCATATCAATATTCATTGTACAATTCAAGAACTCTCTCAGAAAAAGAGACTTTAAAACAGATTGCTCTGGCTTGATACTTTTGGACTATGCAAAGGGATATATAATTTTTGAATAGGTGATGGACTAAATTTTGTAGGCAATTATATGTGTTCATCTCTGTTAATTTGGCAGACAGACAGAAAACAGAATTTGAGTTTCAACTGCTACTTCTTTATTCTGATGTCATAAGATTTTCTTTCACTTCTATGAGCTACAGTTTTATGTTGAAATTTGACCTCACAACACAAAACAATGGAGAAGAGATTTTCTTCCTTGTACTTTGAACAACATTAGACATCTTTGCAACTTGGAGCTATAAATGCATTTCACAGTAGACTGTAGTACCATTAGATACAGAATTGTTTCTATAACACTTAGTCAGGGTTACTTATCAAGAGCTCAATGTTGAATCAGACTGAAGGATACTTGCACTCAGTATGACTACAGTATAAAAAGGCACTTTGCTACAGCCACGAGGAAAAGAGGCAATCTTGCCTTGTTCCTATTATCAAATGTGAATGCAGTCTTGAGTGCACCGATATCTGAAAATTTCAGGCTGTCAGTAAACCCTGTATTTTTCTTAAGTGGATTTTCAACTATAGATATTTTTCTGAGATGCTTAGACTTTGTAGCACATGATAGCAAATGACTCTTAAAAAAATACAGGGTCCTTAAGAGCAGCCCTGTCAACATTTCAAATGTTGCAACCAACCAATTCAGGGCTTTTAACTGAGTGGACTGTGGTTGGAGGATAACTGCCTTGTGGCATGTGTTTTCAAAGTCTTTACTTATACTTGGCAGAAATTGCATTATCCACAGCTTTGGAAGGAACTTTTGGCTGAAGTTTCTGGCTGTGATAAAACCTCATAGATATAGTTATACCCAGAGGGTAATTGGAATTGAAGTAGACTATGAGTCTTTGGAGACTTTTTTTTTAATGATGATAAGTGTTTTTCTATCTGTCACCTCTGAAGGTTTAACATTGGTTTAGGAGGCTACAAAATATCACTGCCATTTAAAATGTGTGTCTTTTACATAATGATGGGCCGATTACTGCTGACCTGTTAGATTAGTTGCAACTGTGACTATTTCATTCTGTGTGTAAACAGGGTGTTTAGTATTTATTTATAGACCTGTTACATCTCAGTACAATATGCCAATGACTGTTTGAGCACATAACTGTTTGCCCAGATGTTCATACAGTGTATCTGAAATTAAAAAAAAAAACAAACACAAAACAAACAAACAAAAACCAAAAACACACCCAAACAAACCAAATCCCTCCCAACTAACCCACCAAACCCAGTAATTCTAGACAGTAGTTCTGAAAACTTCCCCAGGGACTGTGGGAATATGCTGCACATTTGTCCAGTATATGTATACCACAATATCCTGCACATTTGATTAGCTTCTCTGCAAAGAGGCTTCTGAAATGCTGAGCTGATGCCACCCCTCACACAGGTTGCAGGACATCTCAAATCATCTAAGACCACCTGGAACAGCACCCAGTGGAGACACGCTAGAGCACTTAGGCAAGGCTTTAGGAAGTTGAAAGGCATTTATCATTGAGTGGCACTCTCTCTACATTGCAGACCATATCTTGGCCAGGGAAAAGCAGGAGACCAAATTTTTCTGTGCTTATGTGTGAGTAGTCTGAGGAAAGCAGGAAGTGTGTGTCTGAAGGAAAGGCGTAACTAGTGCCTTTAGAGCATGAAAAGCCCAGCTCAGAACAGGTAATCATCACTTCGTATAAATTTATACTGTTCTTTTCACTTACCTGACCACTAACATGTGCCAGCAGATGAATTACATGCATAAAACCACCTTTGTAAGCAGGCATCAACCATGTGGGGCTTGGCACTGTACAGGTAAATAAGGCACAGATAGTTCTTGACTTGAAGAGTTAAGAAACTGGATAATGTATTTGCTTTGCATGATAGCAGAAAATAAAGTAACTACAGCTGCCTGCACTGTACCAGTAGAACCTAGGGAAACAGTCCAGGGTGTGGGGCAGTTCAATTCACTTGCAGGTTTACCACAGGAATTTTACCTGATGTGGTAGGGAATCTCGCAGGGTCCACATTTGAAAGGAGTAGACAGTGGCTCCAGGTACCATTGGTCACAAAACCAGCTCTGTTATGTTAATGCTTTGCTGTCACATGTAGATCTATGTGTTTGCTTTGCCACTAAGATGGTAACTATAGCAATACCCTGGTCTGTTGGAGTATGGCACATCAGAAGCCAGTTCTTAATGCATTGGAACCAATCTATCTACAATAGCACAGACTGGGTGAGGTTGGAAGGGACCACTGTTGGTATTGATGCTTCCATTTGTATTAAAATGGAAGTAAATGCATTTTAAAGAGTTAAATGCCTTTCAGAATGCTTAATGTAGAGTATATCTGCTTAGTTATTTTTACAATCCAATCATGTTTTCTCATTTGTAGTTTGTTTAAATGAACTTATTTCCTACAAATTACCTTGATTCCTCTAGCACACATTATTATATCACTGTTCTTGAATACCTCCAGTTGGGCCAATACATATAAATTTTTCCATATAGTTTGTGGGGAATTGAGCCTGCCAGAGTCCACTGGGTTATTCCCTTTGCCTTCCCTGACTCTTGCACAGTGTTCGGATTCTTGAATCCTGCTGGTATGCAAAGTGCTGTCAGAAGTTCATTCCCCTGGACTAAAGATCCCCCCAGCAAAAATTTTCAGAACTTTCGCATTTCAGATATTCAGGTCTGATGATTTTATCTTAGTTTTTGTCTTGATGAATACTGCTTAGCAGAGTGCTTACTACCTTGCTTTTCTCTTATGAGTGTCTTGTTCTGCTTCTTTTCAAATGCAAAACAGAATTATTAATGCCATACTTAGGTTTTTTCTCCATCAGCATTCCTACACTAACAGTTTTACTGCTAATGAGCTACCCTACTGCAAAAATTAATGACTAGTGTATTCAAATTTCTTCCTCACATTCTGTGTTAACATTCTCTGTTAATCATCACTTCTGTTTCTTCCATCATCTTATTTTTCAGTTGGCATTTGTCACCTTACAGATTTCACTTTACCATTAAAAAAATTATGAGCATTTAGGCAAAGTTATCTTCTTTCCTCATTGGAAAATCAAGAGACCCAATTATCTAATCAACAGGTCTCACAGAACTCTAGTTTTCACTCACCATTTTTTCTCTAATTTTTCCATTTCGCTTTATTTCCTTTTTACATTTTTCAGACCTAAATACCAAAAATAATCTTACATGGAGTGTTCTCCCTGCATATATCAGCTGGTTATGACCACAGTGATTTCATGTATTTTTATCTGTCATTAAAAGTGTTAAAGAGTTATAGAGGCAAACAGGGACTCAGTTACAGTGACCAAAAAAAAAATTGCAGTTTTAACTAATGAGCATGGCAAAGTTCTTGAATAAATTCCCCTACTTATCCACTATGAGATTTATTGGGGAAAATTTAAATTGTAAATATGTCAGTAACCACAGTGCACTTTTTCTCAATATGACTCCACATATATACTGTCTATCATAAAGACCATAAATAGCCATTCTTCAGTCCAGTCACTTTGCAAGCCTGCCAGTTACATTCATACACTGTGGCCCTATTGACTTGGGGAGTTTGTGAAGTATAGAAATAAAAGATTAAAAGACACATGGACAATAAGTCTGTCCTTGCAGAACAGTCGAGTTGTCTTTAATGGTTCTTACTTGCTGACAGAAAAGGGCATGGTTAGAATCATGTTAAAAGCAAGTTTTTACTTCTGTGTACCAGTCCTGTATAAGTCAGAGCTGCACTTTGCCAATAAAAGCTTGATGCTCTTGCCTTTGCTTGAAAAATGCCCCTGCAGAGCTCATCACTGAGATAAGACTTTGATTTCTGTGCACTGAATAGCAGAGTTCCTTGTTGGACCCAACTAGACGGGTATGGCCCAGGTTTGTCCATTCACTTGCACTAGGAAAGGCATCTGATCTCATTCCTCTGTCCTGGGACCTCCAGACATGAAAACCTCACACTGGAGCTCTATATCTCATACAAACCTTAGAGTTTAACTTGTATATTTCACGTTTAAGCCAAAATGGTTTTATATTTATCACAGTCAATGTTCTTCCAGACCACCAGTTGCTTCCAAGCCTGATCACGCATTACCTAACAAACCTGGCTCTCTGCTTCCACCCTTTCTCTTGTCATCTTTTTTCTACTGCTCCCTCCCTTCCTTCCTTCCTTTACTATTTCCTAGCTTTTGGCTGCTGGCAGAGGTAGTTGACATGTCTTGCCTTCAACTGAAAGAGAAGCATCTTCTTCTCATGGGGACATCGGTGCCGCAGGCGGGATGCGTGCAGAGTCCAGCAGCCTGTTAACATGGGCACCTCTCCAGGGAGGGAGGAACATGGCACATACTCCAGCTTCTTGCCAGACTGCAAGCTCTCTCTTGACACTACTCCATTTTCCTTTCTGAATATTTCAAGTGAACACTTCTGCAGTTTGAAATGCTTGAGAGAAAGTGGGTTTCTTGGCTTCTAGGCAAGCTACACAACTTTGTCTGCATCCACTTTGTGACACCATTTAATAAATTGGCTCATAATCTGATTGCTTTTGTGCCTTTTGTTTTCTCTGCACACTTACTCAAAATCAACCATACAGAAAATCACCACCTCTGGCCACCAGACTGGGAACTCTTATCCTATCTCACCTACCCTTGACCACACTGACTGTCCAAAACATTATTGCCAAGATGGTAACAACCTGTTGACTACTGATCCCTCCTCCCATCCATTAAGTTTAGGATTGGAATTTTCTACTCATGGCTCTCAGAGGTGTTATCCACCTCCTTGATATGACATAAGGAACATCTCAGAGAGGAGGATGCTTGTTCTCATTGTTACCATGATTGCCAGAGCAGATTGAGGGCACCTTACTGCTGCAATGGCAAAAAAACCACAAACAAACAAACAAACAAACAAACAAAACCAAAACAAAGACCCACCAACCCAGCTTTACATCTCAGGAGCTAGATTCTCCAGAAGACTCAAGACTGCAGAAATGTCCATGCAGATTAAAGAATCTGTGACAGCCTTTGAAATCTTCTTTGGCTGCTTCATGAATATTACTTTAAATTTAATGAAATGCTATTCAGCTCTGCAACTTGGTACATTTAATCATGGCTGAGGTTGCATTCCCCTTCTTTCCTGGATGAAGCTGACAAGCCAAGCAAAAGGTTGCTGTCTTTTGCCTTCCTCCCTCTCTTTTTCTCTTTGTTATATTGTAGATGGTATTGCAAGAGCCCTTGCAATATACTGTGATCTGAATTAAAGAGCTGTCACTGTAAGAATTATCCTGTACCTTCTCATTTTAGCACTTCCCAGTGCACTCTGCACTGATGGTTGCACTCTGAGGGTGTCCTTGGCCAAGGATATTCCAGTCTCGCATATGAAATGAAGCTTGAACTTTCTATATCTACAAGCCTTGAGTATCTGAGGAAAAAGCCTTTCATCTTGAAAACTAGAGAGACTAAATAAACTTCTTTAAGCCACTTAATCAGCAGAGAGGGGATGTGGGCCATTAATGGGGTTACAGAACTGTGTCATATTTGGAGGGGGCAGCTTTAGGACAGGAGTGAGTAACATTAGTGGACTCAAGAATTGATGTTGAAACCAGATTCTGCTAAGATGATCTCCAGGGTATTCTTCCTGATCCTTTTTATTACTTTGTTTTTGAAGTTGTTTTCTAATATTATTTATTGTCTCAAATATCACATTCACATCTCTGGAAGAAGAAAGGTTGCCCAGTCTTTCATCTTCCTCTGGTTGTATTTCTTTGACTCATTACACATTTGTTTTTATGAAGCATTTGATCATATTTTCCAGAAATTATTTAAGCTTTGGGTATCTTTCTAATAGATATTTTTTTGTTCAGCCAAGAAGCTACGGGCTTGAGGCCCATCTCTACAATGGCAGGAATCTCTCAAGTTAACTCTTGTGATGGATGTTGAGTGGGACATAAAAATATATAACAACACTGCTGACCTTATTAAAGGGTAGTCACTGTATGAGTATATTGATTAAGTTTAAAAAGAGGTTGTAAGGAAACAATGACTCAAGATAAGCCATTCTACAGGAATAGGATAATAGGAGACCAACTGGCTCCGACAGTACTGGCGTGATTTCCTGCTAAGACTATTATACTGGTTTTGTCTAGAAAGGCAGCAGCCCAAGAACTGACAGAAACAAAAGGAGTCCCTCTTTCCAGAAAGAAACTGGCTATTTTAGAGGGAAATCATGCTGGTCTCAAGACCTGCAAGACCCCATATGTAGAAAGGACTGTTATGAGCAGATGGCAAGGTGAACATAAACACGCCAAGAGATATGTTTAAAATAGATGCACATGCACTCTGCTGATTTTAAAACAATTATGCATTATGCATGAAGCATTATGCATGTTTCTGATTTGCTGTGACCTACAAGCAAATTCATTTGGTTTATATAATTTTCTATCCCCTCCTTTAACAAATCCTGTGTGTAATGAAGGGGGTATTTTCAGCAGCACACTAGCAAATTAAAGGAGTTTCTGGGACGGCAGAGCTGTGATGTGACTCCCATGTGGTGATTTGTGGTCCCATTAGTGTCATGATCCATTCTCTCTCCTGTCACTAAAGGAGGTGTTTCCTGGGAAATTTTTCACTTCTCTTTCCTGTTTGCACAGATATACAAACTTGAAATTGTTCATACACACCACTTGTAAATTCAAGTTTCTCAAGTATTAGGGAACTTAACCCCCAGGGACCATGTGGACCATGTGTTTCAAACTGCACTTGTCCCTTGTCTATGTTTGCATCACATTTAGTGGCATAACAAATCTGAGTTTAGAAATCTCTGTTGATACAATTCATTTTTGTGCAGTCTGGAAGCTGTCACCTCAACCTCCTACTAAACTCCACATAAAAAACCTGTCTATTTCTACATATAAGATGAAAATTTGGAAGTTTAAATATTTTAATTGGTTCCTATTTTAGTAAGGTAGTTCCTCTATCAGGTTGCTCTAGTTACCACCAAAAGTTACCCAAATAACACAAGTGTTTAATTACACTTTTGTGTCAGTTATACATGGTATAATGGCATTTTGGGCATATGGGCTCCTTGCATTGAAGCTTGGCCCTGACAATCTCCCCTACTGGAGGTGTGTGCACATGGGTGGTGTTTACCTCATTACAAGCTGTGGGGGAGACATTATTGTGCTCATAAGGATGTCTGAGGAGTACTGAAGGTATAACTACTGCCTGTATCTGCTTCTCTGACAAGCTTTCTTCAGAAACAAAATCTGGATGGTTTTTTTACCCAGTTGCTAAGAGAAAGCCCAACTGCTAATCCCTGACCTGGTTATGAGACCATGCACATAATACAGACTTAACCAAATTTTCACATCTGCAACTTTCCCTGCAATACAGTACACCCAGCCCTGGAGTAGCACACAGAAGAGTGAAAAAATTCAGTCTGCCCCTCAGAACCCAACTGGAGAGAAAAATACCAAGCATCTCTTCAGCAGCAACCACTCTCATAGGAAGTAGGGGTGTCTTAGTTTGAGGGAAAAAACAAAATGTTTACCCACAAACGGGGGAGGAGAATTACTCCACAATAATCACACCACCCTTTATCAAATTTAAGAAAGGGAACTTTAATCAGAAAAATGGATACAAGAAGGATA
>JAOXXN010000395.1:84062029-84073899 GCA_026770055.1 Myrmophylax atrothorax
CTCGCTCGGCCGTGGCAAATGGACCTCGGGACTTAAACGGTGGGGCCAGTTCTGCGCACGCTGTGCCTCACCTAAAACATCCACTGCGCAGGCTCGAAGGGCACACCCATGTGGGGGAGAGTCCTTCCCAAATCTGCGTTAGCGAAGTTTGGCCATACATACATACATACATATACATAAGCAGTTAAATTCACATCAATAAAGGCTCATGTCCCTCAAGTGATCCTGGTCACTTCCGTGACCACATAGAAGATGGCCCAGATGCTTCCCACCACTTCATTGCATGCTGTTATGTTTCAAAAAAACTTGCCGTGATGGGAACAATCCTAGTTATATTCTGTTGAAATTGTTCTTCTTACAGGAGTAAAAAAAGCAAATCTTCTCGAAGATCATATTTGCTTTGGGAAAATACATGTTTTCTTCTGTAATTATTATATAGTGTATTTTAAAAGATTTCTATAATCTTCTTAATTTGAAGCCATATGTGTGAAAAAGGGATGAAAACCACCAGTAGCCATCACCCAAACTTGACAGATAATCCCTGTGTATTTACACTCATTCAGAGTGTATGAAAGGATCAAACATGCTCTGCCATTAGAGAGAGATATCCAAAGTCATTATTCACCATGAGTCACAGGAGGTGTCACATTCATCAGTTTCTATTATAGACTTGACATTTCTTTCAGTCATGATAAAGTCTTTACAATAGCAAAACTTAAGTTACGCTTGCATTATCTCCTCCTTCTTGAAAAAGAAAATACTAGCAAGACATAAAGAACATATTTACATACTTAGCTGAGTTAAGGGTGTTTTAATAGTTAAAGTTTTCAAATTTTCAAAGCTCAGTATGTAAACCCTGACTCTACTGAAGGAAAAGCTTGCATGATGCTGAAGGCAGGGCTTTCATTTCTCCTGCCTCCCTTCCCTGAGTATTTTTCAAAAGGCTGTTTTAGCCTGATGCCAACAGTATATTGTAGTTGTACATACCTTTTCTGGCAGCCCCCTCCTCATGGTCTCTCTGCTCTTTATATGGAGAGGGATGCACAGCTGAAGAGCAGCTCAAATACATGACATTCATTTACATGATTTACACAACCAGCTTTCCTGCACTAGAAATGCAGATACATGTCTGCAGGAGGAGAATGTCTACTCTGGTGCAATACAGATTTAGATGCCAGAAAGCTTGGGCCAGTAAATGACATAATCTTAATTTTGAAATGTATCGAGGAGTGCATATCTCATGTATTGTAAGTTGCCCATCCCAAGGATGTTCAGAGGGGGAGGATAAATTTTCAGCTGAAGTATTCAAGAGAAATATTGAATTAGAAAATCCTTAACATGCTAAATGTATTCTTATTCAGTTTTAAGGATTTTTTTTCTCTGCTTCAGCTTCAGGCTGGCCTTAGGCTAATATGGGAAACAAAAAAGCATTGTTTTCCTTGTGATGCAGGAGTTTTTTCAGGTGAAAACACAAAACAAAGTCCCAAATACACATGTTTTCTAGATAACTTTTTTTCAGTGTTAGAGATGTCTAGAACTGGGATTCAAAAAAAACACAATAAAAAGATTGTAGTCCCTGTACTGAACATGGCATCTGTCCTGAAATGGGTACCTCAACTTCACTACCTTAAATGTTATGCAGATGAATTCATACTCTTGCTAGGAGGAGAAAATAAATGTTTCTCCCGGTCTATCTAGATCCATGTTTCTCCCGGTCTGTCTAGATCCATACTTTTTGTCCACAGCAGACAAAAGTCTGGCATCTTGCCTGTGGTTAGAACATAAAACTTTTCCCATTACATTTTTTATAACATAGCAAAAACACTTCTTGTTACAAGGAATTCGGAGTTTTGACTTAAGCAAAATAAATGAAACCCAGAGAAGTGCAAAATTAAAAATTATAAAACCACAGAGAACATAACAAAAAATCTGAGAAGCATACATTTTCGCTGGGGGCAGACACCAAGGGGGACAGGAAGTACTGATTTACTGTGTTCATATTTATATTAAAAGATGCTTATCCCTTAACACAAGGAAGCAAGTTAGATTCATAGTTGTTGGGTTGGGGTTTTTCTTAATTTTTTTGTTAATCTGATTCATCATAGTAAGATTTCTGGATCAGTCACCTTTAATTTGCTTTGTTGATTTCAGCATTTTTGATCCCACCATAAAAATGGAACTGGAAAGCTGTTGTCTTTCCTTTATTTTAAGCATGGTTTTGGCCCTCCCTGGAAGAAACTGATTCAAGTTATTGGAGATGCCTGCATTTACTGAATCCACTGATTAGACACGTCTCTAGCAATTCTTCTCCCTAGCTGAAAAGGATGAATTGGCAGGTGACGGGAGGTGAGGTCCAATGTGCTACTCTGACCTTCCAGGCTCTGCAGCTTTGGACCCACACGGGAGTGGGAGAGCAGTCTCAGACCTACCCTACAGCACATGCAGGTGTAAGAGGCACAGGCTGTTGCTGCCTCTCCCTTGCACAGCTTGTAGCTGTATGGGTGGATGGTGGGGCGAGGTAAACAAATGTGTTTGCCTCAGCAGTGATTTATGCCAAAGGATCTGCTTCAGCAGCTGCAGCTGAAAGGAAGGCTGAAGGTTATCTGTGTTTGCAGCCGCTTAGAGATAAGGATAACCTTTGGGTTCAGCTGAAGTTCAGTTACGTTTTGTCACTCTGTTTCTCTGCTCTCCATTTTCTCATTGGGTGATTTTTTCCCTTTTACTTCTCATCACAATGGCACAGAGAAATATTTGTCCTATTTTATCAACTTATGGTTAGAAAGCATGGGGTGTATTGGCTCCCTGTAACACAATGGTGATAGAGCCAAGCACTGAATGTAGACATCTGGAATCCCAGGCCAGCCTTTAGCACACAAGGACTTTGTCGCGCTTGGAAGGGAACCACAAAGCTGACACTGTCTCTGCTGCAGCACCACTGGGAATTACAGGTAGCCACAACCTCTGTCATTCACTCTGATTACATGTGAAATGTTGTCTAGAATAAGAAATGTTACATGGAAGGAAGTTGTTTTCTGCCATAATTCTGATCTGTATTGCTTCATTGAAATACAAGTAGCTGAAAATTAATGTTAACAATGCATTTTCATGTTTCTAATATAGAGGCTGATTATTGTTGTGGTGGTAAAATATTCACATTCTTTACTAGAAGGTATAACTTTAGCAGCTGAAAGCTATGAAATTCAGGAGTTTGTCCTTTAAGATAATTTGGTTTTTTACTCAATAACCCTATTCAGTATTACATCATGCTTATTTCATTCCTAAAGCTGAGAACAATCCTGCAATATGACCTTCTGTTTTTCCCTCCCTCTTTGTGGCATTTCAGGATAATTTGAGACATACGTGTATATAAATATACACGTATATATGTATATCCCCTCCCCAGACATTTTATATAGTCTCTGCAATAAAAACCGTTAAGATTTTCAAAATATTAAACCAAAAGACATTTTTGGAAAAAGAAGTTGACTTATGTCCTGTACTATATACTCTCACAATATTCAGCAGCAAGGAACTGACCTTTGATCATACTTCCAGATGAAATATTTTTGTTACTCTTTTTTTACCATATGAAGTATTAATTGAACAATTATGCTCTAAAAATGTGCCCATGGAGACAGTTAGATCCACCCATGTTATTGTAAAGTGACTTGTTTGATGTTTCATATTGTTCAGCACAAGAACATCGTTAGAATATCCTGTCTGACAAGAAAGACTGTCACATTGAAAAGAAACATTGGCCTCAGGGTTTTTTTTATTTTCTCTTTATTTTCAGTCTAAATCTGAAAGTCCCCAAATATACTGCTCAGCTGTGCATCAGGCTGGATTCAGAAATCTCTGTAGCTTCATAAAGACCAGACTGTCTGTGTCCAGAGGGCAAAGCAGGCTCTACTGCCTCTTTTCCCCAGGGTTCCCCCCCATCCTGCCCAGGGTCAGGTTGCCTCTGTGGCATTAGCCCTTGCCCCAGTGATGCTGCAGGAGGGCTAGTCTTCACAGTCCTCCCCAGGCCAATTAACAAATTGGTGATGAAGAAACAGGCAGCAAATTATTATTGTATTTTGAATGCCTTAAAAATTACAAATAGGGCAGGTGTTGGGATCATATAAACAGTACGGATTTGATGTGCACTGGCTCACTGATACTACACAGACATAGCTGAGATGCAGCAATATGCCCTTATACATCCAGTACAGAACATTTTGATATTTCTGAAGTGCTGTAACAAGTTGGTATCTCATAGCATTTGCAAATGTCTCTTTCTAAGGGAGGTTATGGAAAGTCAGAAGGGAATTCTACCAATTTTATATAGAGTAAGAGGAGGGAATCCCTTTCCATCACAGAATTACAAATTTGAATGTTCCAAACATAAGACAAGAAAAGTCACTGTTGCTCCAGACACACTGTGAATTGGCCAGGTTGCACCTGCCACTCCTTGATGATGGGCCAGCTCTGGGAAAGCTCATGTTGGACCCACAATACTGCTTCGAGTGATGCAGGGGGACATGCCCAGCTTGCCTCCATCCTTGGAGGTTTCCCCACCTTATGAGGGGGGTAATGACTTCATTGCAATGCCTATCCATCTGCTACTCTTTCTCAAAGCAGATCACTCCTTATATAGATGCTTTGAATGCCTTTCAGGCAGCAAGAAACTACTACTCTGTTGACTTCTTAGCATATTTGCCCCACATTGGAAAAAGCAGTAGAATTTTATGCTGTAGAGTTTTAATTGTTTTGTTTGGGGTTTTTTCCTGATTATTCAATATAATTTAGAATAGATGTTTTATATCATCTACACCATATGCTTTTTAATCATTTTGCCTGCAATGCACATTTTGCCAGGTGCATGAGCCAATGCCAATATTTTGGCAGAAGATAAGTCTTGTGGAAACATCCAGAGGAGGCATTGATGAACACAGTACTATGTTCCACTTGCAAATCAGCTCAAATGTTTTGGTATTAGCTTGCTGGGAGCTGCACCCTGAATATGGAAAACCCACCAAGACTTGTTATTCAAATGTGGAACTTAATTGATCTTTTTCAAGACAATTACTATTTTAATGTAAAGTCTTTTTTTACAAAACACGTTTTAAAAAAGGAAGAGGAGTGGGGAGAAACATGGGAGGTTAAAGCCCACACTGCAGTTTTTCCAAAGATTTTTGTAGGCTTTGGTGATTATCTTCTATTGCAATTACTGCACTTGGGAAGGATATCTTGGCTATTACTTGTATAAATCCAATATTTCACAGTTTAATAAACTGGGAGTAGTCACTGGGATGGCTCAAAAATATACTCATCAATGGTGTTTGACAGACATCTTAATATTTATCCAGTTGCCTTGGTATATTGGTCTGTGTACAGACCACATCCCAGCTGATGACATATAGGCCAGTGTCTGTTTTGGAGGTGTACATATATTTATAAGGCTTGCCTGAGAAATAGAGTACTTTTTAGAAGAAAGCAAGCTTCCAGATATGTATCTTTGCCACTGGCTGGCAATTGAGCCAATGCATGTGATATTAAAATGAAGTCTGATGATTTCTCAGGTTAATGAAGTGGAAAGAGTCCAAATTACCCCAATAAAAGCTTCTCGGCAGACACAGAAATGAAAAGTCTGTGTTACCCTCTGCTGCAGTCAGTGTTGACTCAAGAAACGAGTAGGGTAGACAACTGCCTAGCAGAGAAGCCCATGGATCACCACATCCTACCTGTCCTTCTAAGCCAAACAACCTCCTACTGTGGCCCAAAAAAAGAAGGTGTGTCCATTCACAGTAGCAGCAACTGCCTTTGCCTCTAACCCCACCAAGAGTAAGAAAAGTCTGTTTTATCTGAGGATCCCCATCATTTCCCCGAAGTTCAGCTTTCCTTCACAACTAGGGGTAAGGGGCACTGGGTAGGAAGAACAACAGGAAAGTTGCCACTGGAGACCTTATAGAGTTGTTGATGTGGGAGGCTGAATCCTAAAGGTCTGTCAGTGTCCCTTTTATGGGGAATAACCTAGAAGTGTTGACTTGGGAAGGAGACTCCCAGTTGTCATCTGTTTAAGCAGGAGACTCCCAGTCATCATCCCTTTATTATCACTGTCTCATCTTATCTCAGAGATACTCTCTTCATTCATATTTCATCACCCCTTTCCACATACTTCGTCTACTCTCCCTCCCATAGACAATACTCATCCACCTCTCTCCCTCCTCTTTCATGGACAAAATGACAGGTTTCTACTACCACAAAACCGAGTTTCTCCCTTTCTGGCATGGAAAGCCTCACACAACTCCATCTTATACACTTTATTCATAAATCAATCAACCATGTATACAGTATACACATCATCCCCTGATCTTATTTTAGCCATCAACTTTCCATCTCTTTCATCTGGTTTTCCAGATTCCAGTATTGACTGATACAATCTTTGAAGATGCAAAAGTCAATGTGAGCTCTCAGGAGCTTAGTGTTTCTGTTTCCCATATTCTGTACTGAATTCTTGCATTCAGCCCTTCTGCCTTTTGTTTCTTCAGTTTTCACTGGAATGTATTAGGAATTAAAAACTTTCTCCTTTCAGACTATACTTGTACTCAAATTTGACTTTGGCCTTTTCAGTCATCAGAACAGCAGCATGCAAATACATCTCATCTCATCTCACATTTATTCTGACTGGGTGCAATATGCAATGCATGTGGTTTATTTCAGGTGGATGAATCTGCAGTATCTTCTGCTGGATCTGAACCAATGAAAGTTTCCTGTATCCAAAGGCGCCAGAACAGCAGGGTTCTAATTCTCAGGTAAGACTACAAACAACATAAGGAGAGTACCTTATTCCCCTTCTCCTCCACCATAGATATGGAAATGCATAAAAATACACCTACACTTAAATGTATTAAAAATTTTGTTAGACATAAAGTCACTACCTCTTCCTTCCTTCTCCATCATTTTTGGTCAGACTAGAAACAAAGTCCTCCAACACTGGTCACTGAAACAAAATTATTTTCATTCTTCTTTTCTTGCAAGTAGGCACTTGAAATTTGTGATCTGCACAGTCAAGAACTATCTGGCCAAGATAACTAGCTAATTTCAGGGTACCTTTACTAGGCAAATTTCTGAATTTTTGAAAAAGAAGTTATCCCCTGGGAACTACCTAATGCACATTGCATCTTTCTCCTTACTCCTTTAAACTCTTTTTCTGGAACACAAACATATACTTATTGTTTAATAATGAAGTATTTTTTTAATAATAGAAGGCTTGAGAGATTGCTGCGATACTCCAGTGTTACACACTGCAGATCCATTGTAACTAATTGGACCATGGAGCCATAAAACTTAAAGTTGATGAACTGTGCCCTAGTTTTGTGTACATTAAGTTTTGAAAAGAGATAATGTTAAGCTGCTGGTTGTCTTTTAAAGCTGTGCTCAAACCTAAAAAGCTACCAGTAAATAATAGCACTCTCTATCATAATTTATTATTTTATGTATTTACGGAAGCAGATATATTTTTTCAAGTGGTTAAGTAATAGTGGATAAGGATTAAGGTCTGTTAATTTGGCAAAAGCAACACAGGTTTGAGATGTTGAGCTAGAATAGATCCAATTTTCCCTGTCAGTGTCAGAAATACCAGGAATTGATGGTTAGTTAGAGGTCACAGAATTTTTGATGTTGATGATGAAGAGAGAGGCTTTAATGTCATATTATCACTGGGCTTGTGCAGCTCTCTGTATGTACCATCTTGATGGCAACTGTGGGGCTGTTTTAGCTCTCAGCTTGAAGCAAGGCTCTGTGAAAAAAACAACCAAAATGCCTATTTGCCAAGGGAAAAAAGGACAGTAACTGACAGCAACCAACCACAGAAATAGTCCTCCTATTCCTGGTTTTGTGACAGATCTATTTCCTCTTTCAATGGGGGGTATTGACTGGCAAGCTGTATTTCACAGTTCATGGTTAGAGGGTTCATTAGATCTTCCGGTAAGTAAATGGAAAATATTTGAATCAGAAGGAAACGAAGGGCAATAAAAAAGGAATCCCACCACACCTTTCATCTGAGTAGCTGCTCACAGTAGAACCGTACATGAAGGAGACTCTCTTCCAGCTGAAAAATCCATTGTATTTATTTCATAAACCACCTTATATAAATAAAATCCTTAAATAAAATCCTTAAATAAAATATATAGAAATCCTTAATAAGGCCTTACCCTGGTCTCCTTCACTGTAGGAATAGATACAGGAGTATAAACTGTGGGTAAAGCAAAGCATCTGGTGAGGAAGAAGGCATATTGCCTTGAAAGACAGCACTAGTTAGGAAGGCAAACAAGGTTGCCAGGTTGCCAACAAGAACACATGCCTATGACTTTAACCAGTAGCTGTCGTCCCACACAGCCACACATAAAGGGCTGAAAGTGTTTATGTTTTTTAAGCTACAAAAAATACCTTATAGCCTACAATGACATGATTTTGCCCTACAAATCACTTAGATTCCTAAGTCATCATTGTTACAATGGTACTTCTACTACAGCAGGGAATCAGGCATACAGCTCCTGCTCTTTTTAAGCAGGAAATTTGCATCCAGTTCCTCACCCACCACTTGAATAATTTACCATTTTTCTTAAGATTTTCAATATAACTTTAGAATTAAAGAGATCACTTTCTAATAAGTTGGTAGGTGACTGCACCACTTGACAGACATCAGTGTTAATGTGAACTATATGGCTACATGTTTTACCTATCATTCTGTAAACCTATCCCAGATCTTGGAACACTTCCTCACTGCTGCCTGGAAAATGTAATGGTGATGGACTTTTTTCCTTTGTAAAGATAGATTTCCCAATAAAAGTGGTGTTTTCTCCTCTTTTATAGTCATCTTTAAAAACATTCTTTGATGCAATATACTGCAGACACTACACATCATCTCAGTAAATGGTTCTTGTTCTGAGACTTCTTTGAAGACTCTCACTGGCCTCTTTTGATATTAAAGTATGCCACTAGGACTATTAAATTACTGTCCCACCTGTTTCCTATACTGTGTTATGTACTCTAAAAGCTCTTCCAGAAACATGAACAAAGTTTTTTGTGCTATCAATAAAAGGCCTTGAAATGATATGGCATTGCATACACAGGTATTGTTTTGATATGTTTACAGATGCATTTTTCTACGCTATTATTAGAGACTTTTTTGTTTGGTAGACTGGAAGGGTAGTAGAACTGCATATACCTATGTGTTACAGTGAAAATACACACAGACAGAAGTTACAGTATTTCTCTATAGCCCATTCTTTGTTCTAGGTGAATGCTAAGCCTTCTCAGTATGGAAGGGTAGCTTGTTATAGCCACCATGGCCAATTGGTTTTCATCAACATAATTTCAGGGGCAAATGGTTATTCCCTGCATTGTTCATGAAGTAATCTGCCAAGTATTAGCTGGCTGTGTCCCAAATTGCTTAGTTAGAGTTCTGAACATCCATGAGTCCAAATCCACAAAGCGGTGAACATTGTTATATCTAATCATGATTTCAAACAGTATTTCCAATCAAGTATTCATAAACTACTTTCCAGTCTGAAAAGAAGAGAGAGTGGAGACAAGATTTTCTTTTACTGAGATAAATCTCTTTTCAGGAAAAGCTGAAGAACCTTTCCTTTTTAGCTCTCTTGATGCTGCTCATTTCAGAGAGCTGCTCATCTTCTCCAGGTATTTTCCCAATGTTGTTTAAACAGGCCGAGTTTTGCACTGATCACATTATGCAATTCTTCAGCTGAGAACAAGTTTGCACCTCTCTAAACATGAACAGCATGTGTTCCAAAATGATATATGGGGGAAAAAACCCCAAACAATCTGAATATCAAAAGGAACCAGAATAAGTACTGCTGTTGCCATAGCAACACATTAACAGTAAGGAAATGTCTAGACCTCTAAAAGCCTAAATGCATCCATATGCAACAGCTTACATGTACATATGTGATTTAAAGTATTCTTGGTCTTTTCCCTGGTATAATTATATGTCTAGAATTAGAGGTCTTTTAGTATCTCCGAGATTCACTAATGAAAACCAAACATGCTAGGAAATGGCACATAAATTGCCTTCACCACATTATCCCACTAAGAAGAGTATAACTGGGTCCTAATTTAGGTCATGTAAGGTAAAAGGGAGATAGAAGTGACATCTAGTGAGCTTTCCTGCAAATGTTTTGACTAGAGCAATGAGAGCCTGGGAAAATCTGTATGTTGAGCATGCAAGATATTGTAGCAGATAAAGCTTGCCAGCCTCAAGAACTTAGAGAATCAACAGTTATCTCCAGAGAAAACCGGAGAGAGGATAACTCTTAATCAGAAACCAAGGATCGGAGAAAGAGCAAGAAGAAAAAAAGCACACAATACTTTTTGATCTAACACACTGGCTGCTCCTTGAATCATCTTTCAGATGACTAACAATGGAGTTATCTACTTGAGACCTTGTTCAAAAGCAGAATGGCAGTGGCAAACATACGTATTTGTTATGAAGGCATCTAATTTTTAAATAACTGGAAAGAGAGGTTATTGGGAGAATCAAACACTTTTTTCCTACAAAGCAAAAACAGTCTGTAAAAGCTTTATTCCACAGGAAGGTCTAATCTCAGTCCAAAACAAGTATCTTCTATATTTATTTTTTTCTGGGTCAGGAGTAGATTCTCTGAACTTTTCCACAGCTGAAAATAAATGGGAGTAGATGTTACTTTCATTTTCTGATAACTTTTCAAAATGCCTGACACTCTCTAGTTCTCATGACACAGCTCAAGTCCTTTCCATTCAATTCAGCATTGCCTGTCTGTGAGCCTGGATTCACTCAACGGTAATTACACAAGTGGTCGGGGTGCTCAGTTAGCACAAATAGGCAGCAGGCTTGTGGCAACCTGGCGGCACATGGCTGGCATATGGAAATGCAGACTCGGCACACAGCACCACAGCAAACACTCCAGTGTTGTAGAGATAAAGTGTGTTGTGTTCCATGCCTGCAGTAGGATACACTTATATGCCACCTGCCAACATTGTTATCAGTAAACTCCATTTGTTGTGCCTTGCAGCATGTTGATCTCCCATCTCTGTCCAAACTGTATTCTCTCCTTTGTTACAAAAGTTCTGCTCATTTGCTTGCTTCCCTCTGTCACACTATTTCTACATATGTTTCTTCTTCCTCCGTCCTTCTTCCATTCACTCCTCATCTGCTCCCTCCTGCAATCACTTCACCCTTCTCAGTCCCCCCCTTGTACCCAGGCTCTCTGGAGGGGATGAGCCCAAAGCAAGCTGATCACAACTCAGCAGCACCAAACCTGGGTCCAAAACTCTATAGCTGTCCCCCAGACCCTGTGCTTCTGTAAACACACCCCTTTCTTACAGACTTCCTACGAGTATTGTTTTCTAAAGTCATCCGTAGATGCAAATTTCAAAGTATACATATTATATAGCTATTAGGTGAATGTATTGAACTTGAAAATGAAGTTTATTAACTAGTTCTTAATTTGCTGCAGAGTTTTCAAAGGTACACAACACAATAGCATACAAAATGTCATGTATATCTTCTGCTATGGGTTTAGCTAGATGTAGGCCTAAATTTAGGCTTTAGATTTCAGAGTAGGGCCGAAATTATCAGCTGACTTGAGCTGGGCTGGGCCAGCTGACAGCTGACTACTATGGCCAATGGTATCCCATACCATATTCCAACATCATCTCAAAATATAAAAGCCGGTGTGGGAGTGGCTTAGGCAGTTCCTTCCAGCTGTGGTCCCAGGAGGACACATTGTGCCGTTCCAGGAGGGACAGGAGGACCAGGCCCAGCACCGGCTCACCACCATGTTATCTTAGGGAAGTAAAATGTTTCTTCTTAGTGTTTCTCTCTGCTT
>JAOXXN010000395.1:84080625-84101236 GCA_026770055.1 Myrmophylax atrothorax
TGCCATGATCTAGTAAATGGACTGGAGTTGGACCAAGGGTTGGACTTGATGATCTTGGAGTTCTTTTCCAACCCAATGATTCTATGATTAAAGCCAAGAAAATTATCAGATGTGCCACAATAATAGAAAGAGGGTACAGTTCTTGTTATTCCACCACATAGAGATATCCACTACTTAAATATGCAGAAGACTTGTAAAAGAAATAAATAAGCATTATTTTTCCCGTTCAGCTGGGGTATAAGCTATGGCACAGATGTGTTTGTCCAGTTTCTCTTATCACAAGCTCAACACAACAGGTTTTTTTGTGGGAGCTCTTTAGTAAATTACCAGCAGCAAACACTGATTTGAGCCTGGTTATTCAATGGTTGTCATGAAGCATGAACTGTTCTGGGATATGCAAGCTAATGTTACCTTCCCTAATCTTGTTTGGCCTCAGCATGAGGCACCTCAGCCAACAGCTATTCTTTTCTGTCAGGAGGAGATTGATCGAAATGACAAATTGCAAATAAAGTTTACAGATTTTTCCTTTTAAACGGGACCAAACCAAGCACTGTGGGGAGATTTTCCCTTTGATCTGTTGGAATAGTCATTGGAAAGAAAAAGCACAACACTCCAAACTGAACACGTTGCTTTGAATCTCTGTAACAATGTGAGAGAGATATTGGCAGAACCTGTTTTGCTCCTGTAAAACAGCGTCCAGAGAGTGAAGTCCTGACAATACTTGTTTACAATTTTCAGTAGAAATCTGATTTGCCAAAAACTGCACTACAGAAGAAAATGCCTCAGTAACTGGAATTCTAGGCTTGTATTCATTTAATGATTTCTCCTGTTCTCCAGATGCCATTTTTAATGACCTCCTCACCTTATATTTTTAAGTAATTTTTAAGAACATTTTAAAATTCTATTCATTTAACTGGTTAGGATAAGGAAAAAAGAAAGCCACACAGGGCAATGAACCTAAGGGGACATTAAGTTTGCTCACTGATTCCCTGCAAATGCATCAGTTTCCAAGTCTTTTGTCCACACTGAAGATGGCTGACTGGCTGCAAGCTTCATTGAAAGAGTGGAAAATCAACTGGCAAGAAGCAGGAGAGGGGTTGGTGAGTGATAAAAGGCACGGAGGTGGTAAGGCAGATGGCTTACATTTGTACAAAGGGCAGCCTGGCTTAAAGGCAGCCTCTCTTGGAAATACAGACCACAGGAAGAGATGTCTTTATGCTCACACCCACACACTCCCTCCCCCCACATATGTGCAAAAGTAGGTTTTCCCACTGCAGCACATTTGCATTCAGCTCTGATATCAACTGTGTGAAGGAAACTTCGGACTTGTCCTCACAGGGCTTGCAAATCATTTGCAGGCCAGCATTAAAGCAAACTTTGTCAAGCACAGTACACTAAGAAAGCATTGCCACTAGATGAGAGCATGATAGAACTGCAGTGAGCCATCTGAATCAGGTATCACTTTTTCCATGTGCAATGCAAGATTTTCCAAGTCAGTGTCTGGAATTCAAACCCAAATACGTCTGAATCTTAGCTGAGGCTTTTATCTGGAGGAAAAATACTCCAAAGACAAAAGTTTTCAAACTAAGAAGAGGGCAGATGTGAAATTCAGTAATGATTTACCTGCAGTCTCATTTCCCTATTGGCTTCTTTGCCAGGATGGCAAAGCCTGCAGCGTATCTGTGCAAGCTCTCCTCAACAACAACAAAAATGCCACAAAAATATTGAAAACCTAAAAGTTTTTAGCACCTGTGCCTGTTCTTTTGGAGCTTTCTATGGCTGAATTCCATAAAGAATATGGAGTGCTGTTGGCCATAATCATCACAAGCTCTAAAGCCTACAGTTGACTTGCTTCATTACAGTACCTCAGTGTTTGGAAGGTGATCAGCACAGCACAGAACACACGCTAGAGTTCAACCTGCTAAAACAGCCTTAAAGAGTCTGAGAGAGTTTCCCAGAGAGGGACTGCAGCATGGAAAACTCCTACAGTGAGCTTAGGCATTTGGTCAGGAGATATCATCAGAGAGAGAGCACTGTATTCCTCAGTCTTGTAAGTTTGTTGCAAGGCTTTTTAAGGAAACAGCAAAGGTTGCGTATGTCCTGCTGAGCCTTTTCCAGTATTTCTCCTTTTCCACAATAAATTGGAAAGACACTCTCCAAAAAATGAAGAGTGTTCTTTTCACCCCTACAAAGTTGTAAGAAGACTGCACGGACAACGGAAAAGTCCAAAGTCATCAGAAGCCCTTGGTAGAATGATATGAGAATGAGCTATAAAGTGATTCCCAAATTCCACCTGCAATCTGAAACTGTAAAACACCTCAAATTCCTGCTTTCTTGATGTTTGAGATCTTGTAGAGAAGAATTAGGATAAGAGCTTAGTTCAGTGGGGTAAAACTCCTTCATGTTTCCAGTGTATGAGCGAAAAGGGGAGAGGCTTCTCCTTGGAGTCAGTTACTGATTCCAGACAGCAGGGTTCATCCTCTGGCACCCATCCAGACTATGTCAACCAAACAACTCAAAAAAGGGAAAAATTTAATGCTGTCTTCTAGAGGACAAAAAGCTGTTCTTGGAAACATAGCAAGGAAGAGGCCACCTGGGGCACCACAAACAGACCCAGTCCCGTTAACATTCCCCAGTCTCCAGGAGATAAATTGTTCTGTGGCTACAATCACCCCTCCCTGCTGGAGGGATCTTAGATACCAAAATTAGTAGTGTAGGGACTTCCTAGGTGTTTCCAATTGATGGGGACAGAGGGCATAAAATGAGCTCCTCCTCTTCTGCCTTTCTCTGGCAGACCTTTTGCCGTTCTCTGCTGACTACGGAAAGGTCATAGATGATGAGTTCATTGACTTCTATCAAGATCAGACCAGCTTCTCTTCTCCTGCTGCTCTGTGCAATGAGGACTGAAAAAAAATCCAACTGAGTGAAATGAATATGCAGTTTCATAAACATTTCCACACACTTAACACCTTCTTTCTTCCCCACTCCTCAGTTTCTCAAGGGAACTATGGAAGGTTTTGGGGGGTTTTTTTAGGAAAGTATATAAATTTTCTCTTGCAACAGACTGTCCTGACTTAGCACCTTCTTCTGCAGGCTCTGGGAGGGGGAAATGCAGAGATTTCTCAAAATGTCACTTTTTCAGACTGAAGAGCTTCTGCTCACAGCTGAGCACAGCTGTTGCCCAAAGGACTGCTGTATGTGAGATTCTATAAACAATTCCAGGTTGCAGTAAACTGTGAGTCTTATTATTTGATAAATCATTTTAAAACACGTAATGCATAGCTTTACTGTAATGCATAAATACAAGGCTTGGAATTAAAGCAGAATTTTCAAACTCTGTTCTGCGTTTTCTGCCTGCTTAACAGCCCTTGATTTGCTTTAGTGTTCATTTGGTTTAGAATAGAAAGTTCTGTATCCTGCTTTTTAGCCCCAAATTCATAGGTGACAGTTCTTTCTCCCCCAGATCACTTAAAATCCCCATCAGATTAGTTTAAAATCAAAATATTTTTTTAAAAAATAACATCACATTATCTTTTCATCTGTCTTCCTAATTTTCAAGTACTAAATGAGCCTTTCTCAGCTGGATAAGTGGCAAATTCCCAAGTATGTTCTATGCTGGCTGTAATCCCAGGTGTGTTGTGTGTTAGAATTCAGAAAGACACAGCAAGGACAGGTTAATGGGTAGGAATATAGTGAGATAAAAATGGTTTCTAGGATGCTATGATACTTGTTGGCTAGATCACATTCTACACATTTCATATGACAAAACATAAAACAGATCTGAGTTCCTGAAAGCTGTTACATGTTTAGGACAACATTGGACTTTTTATGATCAGTATCTGTTGATATTGAAAAAGATGGTGAATAAAAGGAAAAACAAATTTCAAAGCCAAAGAACTGCTGAGGGAATTTGATAGCAAATCTATTTGAAGTTTGATTTTTTTTTTCAGGGATCCCTGCTAAGTGAGATGAATGAGGGCTGATAACATTAAAAAATGCCTGCCCAGCTAATGTCATGTCTTGTTATGTCATTCAGGCATCAAAGAATGTTCTCTGAGACATCCTAGAAAGATGTGAAGAATACAGATGACCATTTGGCATCCTTGTTTTGCACTGTATGTCTCATTTCTGAAGATGAAACTGTTAGATGCTTCACCCAAATTCACTGACTGATTTTCAGCAATCAGGGTATACACAGGAAGAGCCTCAGAGAAGACCCTGGTGCAGAAGAACAGCTGCAAGTGTAAGTGGACTCCATCCCTACATCTTTGAGATTTCTACCAATCACATTATTACTTAGTGTATGTGAGAACTTAGCCTCTTTGATAAGTATCAAGGCAAGTTGGTAGCAGCTTGCACATAGCATTGAAAAGCAACCAGACATTTGGCAGTGAAATGTTCAGACCCCCAGGGAACTGGTCATATAAAATTTATAATGAGAATGCTTTGTTGCATTTATACTTAGGGTAAAACTGAATGGGAAGAATACAGCACATCTTTTCCAATATTGCAACAGATGTCTACAAGGCATTCCAAAAGTTTAGAAAGACAGCCTAAAATTACATGAAAGTAAGTAAAAATGAATTCTTTTAAGAAAGTTAGCATCCTCTTTTTTTCATCTTTCTTTTGATCAATTGGTACTTTCAAAGTCTCAGTAGGTTTACTGTCATGGACCTGAGAGCATCTCCTCCCTCCTGAGTGCTTGGCATCCTGGGCTCAGAGATGTCCAGCCTTAAAACAGTGCTGCAAGAAGCTGCAGTGGGGGCCTGCCCCTCCTTCAGCTGGTACTGGTTCAAGGACTCAGGCTCTTGCTCTCTGTCTGAGCCACACTGCTGGTTCACCAGTGACCACTCTTGTATCTCCCTGATTTTGGCCCTGATCCTTACCCACTGACTTGACCTTGAAGCTGTCCCATCCATACGGACTTTCCTGGTGATTTGGACTGCCAGATGAAGTTGGTGGTCATTGCATGCCTACTCTGTGAGATAAGAGGAGATGAGCGGGCAGCCAGGAGTCACACCAAGGCAGACAGAAGCGGTGACTGTACCTACACAGGCAAAGATCCGCAGCAGTCAAGCAGGAGGAACAGAGTAGGTCTGGTGTCAGCAAGAACTACTACTCAATATCTTTTTTTACTTCAAACATGATCAGCATTGCCTTCTGGCTTCCTCTATGGCTAAGGAAATACAACATCTAATGGGTAATGCTGATCAAAAGAGGGACTTGCCTCATCTAAAATCTCATCTATATCCAGCACTGGTCCTTAGATCAGGTCATTGTACACTTTTGACCTGCTGGTCTCCTTTAACTTTCATATGAGAACATGTCTTGTGGAGAGGCAAAAAGAACGGTGATAATTTACAAGACCTAGACATTGCATCATTTCCTATTGGGGTCAGAATGATTCATGGTTAATATGAAGCCATAGAAACTCAGGGAGACCCATATGCTCTATGAGATATGGCAGCCAGCTTGATAGCAGGACAGATTGTTGGAAAATTCCATATTACTTCTTTCGTCCACATGAATCCCCCAGAGTAACATGTCTGTCCTAGACACATAAAACCTGCAATCAGTTCAGATGTAGATACTTCAGGTGTCTCTCTTTGTATGACTACCAGTTTCCAAGGTAGTTTCTTTCCCCTAGAATTATAAAGCCATTTGTCTGTGACACAGAGCAAAAAGTGCATGCTGAAGCTACTTTCTGCATGTTTATTCCCATAAAGAAGAAAAACACATCCTCACCTAGTCATTTGACTTCACTTGGGACACTTCTGAAGTGTTCTGGAGGACACTGGAGCACTCTTTTCACACTCTCAGTTAGAACTGGGCCCAATAGCAGATACTTTTCAGCTGGGATGAAGCAATTCTTCCTTCTCCCAGCACAAGACTTTGTATTACATGGCCAAAATTACTCTCTGTCATTAGAAAAATATGACATGACTGTTCTGTAGTGCTCTACAGCACTCCTTCTGGGCCTCAAATATTGGAAAAATATCTTTGAGTTGAACCTTAGAAGAATTTTATAAAAATATAAATCATGAGCACAGCATTTCTCTACTCCACTTCTTTTCAAATAAAATGTTTATGATCAACACAGGATAAAGAACTGCATCTCCATGCTAAATACAAGCACTTTTCTAGAACTGTCTGGCTTCCATACATACACCTTGTGGTCTAGAGAGCATGTTTTCCTTTTGCAGAATGAAAAGAACAATGTAAAATGTCACCTTGATAAGCATAGTGAAAGAAATTGTTACCTGTGTTATTTTTATACATCTGTATCTATGCTAAATTAGCTCTGGTAGAACAAAACACATTTTTGTTTCTGGCATATCACCATTTCCCTGTCTGCAGCATGTGTGGGACTGAGTTTTATTCTAAAAACCAGGAAGAGTCAAAGAAACTGTAAGTCTTTGCACATCAATGTTATTTCATTATTAGCTTGGCCCTGTCTGATCTTCACAGCTATGGTGCTGAGTTTGATTCTTTTGTCATCCTTTACTTAATTCTCCAACAGTAGTTACTCATTGCCAGAAATTACATGTGCTGGGCAGATGCAGAATCCAGATATTGTGGATTTTATTTTGCCAGGACTGATAACTAATTTTACCTTTTGCTCCTCTCCTTCTTTGTTTGAAAGCCCTTCTAATACCCTATTTTTGTGGCTATTATGGCTTTGCAACAGCAATTTCACGTACAGTGCCAGCTTCTGGGGTGAGCTGAAAAGAAGCTGAATGCAATGACAAAAGACCATCTCTGAAAGAATAGCTGTACAGCTGAAACCTCTGCTTAAACAGTTCAGCAGCAGCCATTTTAGGACCTGCACTTTTTCGGGTCATAATTGGGAGACAATTTTACTGCTAATTTTTGGGAAGCAGGATGATCCCTGTACAGTCTAGTTTCAAAATCTGGGTGAAAGAGCTTACTTTCTGATTTAAAGAAATTTCAGAGGAGCCTAATTATGAAGGATGGGTATAGAGGAACTTTTTCAAAAAGATTAGAAGTCTCCAAATCTGTTCTTTCACTTATGGGCTCTGCCACAGCATGATACATCAGTATTCTCTCACATAGCATTTGATCTGTATTGCAAGACTATCATTACTGTAAAACAGAAACAAATTAACATTTCACATTACATTCCAGAGGGCATCCAAGGCAATAAATCATCTTATTTTGATTTGCATGTTCTTGCAAACATCTTACTTGCTGTTTACTATGCAGTGTTGATTACTTATTCATAGATAATACTTCATCCCAAATAATAAGTACTGGTACAGCAGGCTTATACTTCGATGTAATTTGTTCCATCCTTCCTCTTTTCTGAGTTCTGATGACATTGCTGCAAGATGCATCCATGCTCTTCCAGAGTATAGCAATTCTGCAATGATTCTTAAGTCCCATTGATTTTAACAGAGCTATTTATACTTATGGGCACATGCTTGAATATCTTGCTAAATTAATACTTTAAGCCACTACATTGACCCATTGCTTTCTTTTATTCTTGCATAAAAATTAAAAACCTCTTAAATCTGATATTTGAGCATAAGTTTTAAGGCACTGACATCTGGGACAGCTTCTATTATAAATGTATCATTAAGCAATTCAGTGACTGGGGTATTATGCAGTTATCCTACACAGTTAATAGGTTTACTCAGCTGGTATGACAACCCACACATTACACTGTACTAACTTCACTGCTGCTGAGTGATTATCATAAATCATTCATCTCTACCATTGTCTAAATGATAAACAACTCATCTCCAAGATGATGTTCTGAAGCAGAAGTGAGAAGATGAAATTTATTTTATCCAGTTGTATCTGGAAAAATTTATAGCAAGGTATACCTGGAAAGAGGTTCTACAGCAAGATGGGAGGAATGACTAATGTAAATACTGTATTGCCTAATCCTTCTAATGCAATCTGATAAAAATGCATAAACTAGCTGAACAATAGTGTCTTGAAAATTGCTATTATTAATGACATATACATTATGTTGGCAAAACAATAAGAATGTAATTTTGAACTTTACATATTTCTTTTAGCACACTAATGGGTGTAAACACAGGTAAGAGCTATTGAACTTGTCTTACAATGAGTGAATCCAAGATACAGAGAAGTCCCTTCATAGCAAAAGTGATGTTAGTTTTCCTGATCCCCAATACAGGCACAAAATATCAGAACAGATCCTCTGTGTTATCAAGACTCCATTTTGGCAATCAAAGCAGAATAATGGGTGCCTTGAGGAGCACCCGCTGCTCTTCCAAACAATAAGGAATCCTGAAGAGATGGCATGGTCAGATGTCTTCTGAATCTTAGCAAGGCAATAATTGCTGGATGTTTTACCTTTCAGTAGGTGGCAAATTTGGCTTGGTTTAGTAGAAAATAAATTATCCACAAATTAAACTATTACGATGTATTTTGGTTTATGTAAATTAGCTAAGATACTTAGCTGATATATGGCTTTGGTTTTGGTTCTGGTAGCTTTCTGGTGGAACTGAGTCATCATCAGCAGTCTCAAGAGCAAAGGTATCAACCTTTTCCTTACAAAATCCTTTTTAATGAAAAGTTTACTTCCCATTTTTCCATTTATTTTTCACAGAAATAAACTTAATTTGAATGTCAAACAGATTTTTTTCTCTTTTTTTCCTCCCCATATAAGATATTGTTGTCTACCATCTTTTCTGTATTCCTTTATTTTTATACACTCTTTTTTGTGACAGGAATTTTTCAGCACTTCCATACCTTTGAAAAAATATGTGAGTGAAGATCTGATAACTGCTTCAGAATTGGAGCAATTTTGAATAGCTGTAGAATAGCAAAGAAAAAAAGTAGTTGGAAAAAAAGCAACCCAAAATAAACTTTGAACTTTGTTCATTTTTTACACTCAAAGAAAAAAAGTAGGAAGAGGAAAAAATAACTATTTGAATATTCTCTTCTGAAAGGTCACAAACATGTGGATGGAAAAACAAAAATCTCCACTCTTAAGCCTTCAGAATCAAAGAAACTTCAGAATGACAACACATATTACAAAATTATTTTTCCATTATTTGAACCAGATCAGGACTAAATGTTCAATTCTGGACAAAACTCATGTCAACCACTGTAGTGGTGTTTAATGGTTAGAGAACTTGCGTGAATCATACTATGATTTATACCTTATGTGCAGGGAAGTTCATAGGATGCTGGGGCAATTGTCAGGGAACTGGTATGATATCTTTTGTGTAGCTTGCCAGCAAGACATTAAAGTTTGGATCATATGTTAAAATACTCTTACTTTAAATCACAGAGATACAGCAGTAAGCTGGATAGTACCTATCCAAGAAAAAACCTGCCCAACCAAACACAAATGAAAAAATAGTATTATTTGTATTCAGTCACAAAATGTCTTTTTTTAATGAGTACAGGTTCATGAAAGATGGGTAATTGTTAAACCTGGGATTTAGATTTTCTCAAGCTTGCCGTGCTTGAAATCCAGAACCAGATCTGAATTACACAGTTCAAGCCTAATAAAATAAACACAGGTGAAGTCAATGAACCTTACAGAAATCAGTGGAAGTTTTATTATGTGCTCCAGTGAAGAAAGGATTTCATTCCAAGATGCACTTGGAATCAGAGAGCCTTATTGTGTTAAAGCTATGCAAAACTATAACTATGCATGACTGTGAATTGGTCCACAATCAGAGAAATGGATGAAGCATGAAAAGACCTATTAACTTTGTCATTAAAATCCAAATAATATGTGTGTAGACTACATCTGCCACACCCAGGCTTTTCTAGATGAATAAACACCAGGATTAAATCAAGCTAAATTTTCGAAAGCTACATGTATATGCAATGGCAGAAATGCCTCTAATCATGCATTTTCATTGCCAAAAGGATTTTGGAATTCTGCCATTTCAGAAGGATCATCAGGTGGTAGCATCAGGATGGAACAAATGGGACAAACTGAAAGCTCCTATAAATGTATTATAATAATACATTAGCAGTTATTTATCATTATTTCTGTTAGAAATTCATAGAAAAAAAATTATTACAATGTATAGCACCAAAAAAATCCATGGAGAAATGTGAACAAAACAGACCAGAAATCAAAACAAGCTGAGTCTGGCTTTTGGTGCAAATAACTTTGTCTGAAATCTTCTTTCTGTCTTGTAAATAATAAACGTATTTCTATCACTTGCAGGATTTGGATTCCTGTTGATACAGAGCTGTAGCAGCCAGCCATGTGTGACTCCAATAAGACATGATAATATTCTGTCAGATCATCAGTTGGACCTTTACACTGGAAATACCTGGCTCTTTCACTATGTGAGAAATCATGCCAAGGCATGAAAATAATGTGATCCTTTTAAAGAGAACAGTTGTTTAAAATATCCTATCCTGGTTTATAGGCCAACCATCCAAAAGTAATTATAATACTTTGGAGCTATTGAAGGCAGATAAGCTGAAAGCATGTTTATTTTTAAATTGTATACTATACTAAAAGCATTACACATCTCAGTGACTTTGACACATTCCTGTTTGAGTAATGCCTTCTGCAAATCACTTTGTACAAGCTAATCGATGTGATGTTTTGAAATCAGTCAGAGCCAGTAAACCTGGAGACAGCTTTAAACTGTCTGAGTGCCCATTTAACAACATTTTGTGACATCTTGTTCCAGCGCATTTTTCAGGAACACTATGATTCATCCTATTTACCTAGCTCAGTGTAATACCTAACAACCTGTAGTAACACCGTGCAGAACTGCAGCTGTTGTAAGCAGCATGTGACAGTACCCTGACTGTGACAGTGTTAGTGCGGAGCTGCCTCACTCACTGCCTGATGTCTGCCCAAAGGCACGGTTCAGGTATCTGCCCAGCTCTCACCAATTAGACACTTCTAATATGCACTACAAAAACAAGGTGTGAGAGACTGAAATGTTAAAAGGTTAATGAATGACTCAAACAATTGTCCATTTAAAAAAGCAGCAAGTGCTTTGCTGAGGCCAAGTTTGCACCCCCCAATCAAAAGGGAGGAGAAGAGTTTTGGGTGTGCATGGTGAAACCTCTGATCTGCGTAAGAACAGCCCAGGTGCAGAGGGGTGCACACCCACCACTGGAGGATGACCAGGACAAACCAACCCTTCTCTAACAAGCTGGTTTTTGAGTCAGAGAAGGGTAAACGGCTGATAACAAACAGATCCTGAGAGGTGAGATACTGCTTTTTATCATATTCATGTCCTTTTTTACACACTACCTCAGGTGTAAAAACCCTCTCTGGGAGAGGTACTGGGACATTCACACATAGGCCTGAAAGTATTCATCCCCTCTGATGGGGTATAACTGGCTCAGTTATGCTGGAGTGAGAAGCAACGGTCATAAGTGCCATGAACCATAAAAGACCTCCAAAGCACCCCCAGGCTCACTGCTGGGGCTGTCCACCACAGGACTGCACGTGATCCACAGGGTTGCAACAGCCAGCATAAAACTCCCCTCCAGGGGAGGTACCTGGGCGTTCCCACCTGAATCTGAACACATATTAGCCCATTGAGGTTTGTGTTTCACGGGCTTCCCCCACCCCCAGTGAATTAAGGCTGCAACCATCACTTCAAACAACAGACATTGAAACAGCTGAGTCTCATGGCTGGATCCATGAGTGATATCTTTTCTCTCCACTATCTGCTCTATTCCTTTTTTTGCCTTATATATTTTCTAAAGTGATATTTTTATACTTTTCTACTCTTTATATAATAACCAAAAGGACTATGTGCCTGCTTTCCATTGCAACCAAATTGTTCTAAAATAAACCTGCCATATATATGTATGTGTGTATATATATATGTATGTGTATATATATGTATATATGTATATGTATATAAATACTGGTCATTTAGTATTATTTCACTCTAATCCACCCCAAGGGATCTATTAAAAAAAAACCTCAGTTGCTGCCTCAGGGCGGGTTGTAAAACAAGGAAGCATAGACAGTTATCACATGAGAGGGTCCTACCTGAAAGCACTGCTAAATGTGCTTGGAAAACCAGGCAATGCAGAATCTCCTTCTTCCTAACATCAGAGAAACACTGGCTGCAAGATATAGCTACAAACTCTCTGCTCTTTCACACTCATGGAAATTAATTTATTTTTGGTTGTGGGGTTTTACACTGATATGAAACCAGTAGGAAGCAGAGAAGTTCTCCTTTGTCCATTAAAATACAGTGAGCTAAATCCAGCTTTCCTTGTACAGTCAGGCACAAAATAAATAATACAATTCACATAAGCAACCTTAGCAGGATCTGGCACTCAGTCTATACATGTAAAAACAAATTCATATGTGAGTAACGTGGTTTAGCAGAACACATTCTGTTACTACCCTGTGCACACATCTGCCTTTGACAAAGATGGGATATGTTCACTGAAAGTAGAGCAGATAATAGAAATTTTCCTTCATAAAAGGTAGTTCTTTTTCACTTCAGTGTAGTCTCAGTAAAATTGATGATGATTGCACTTAAGCAAATGATAGATATTTTGTCTACGGCATCACAAGGAGGAATATCTTGTGATTGGGAGAGAAAGAGGACTGACTCTCACAGTCAAAACACAGTATTTAATTTAAAACAGTTACGATTTTTTAAATATGTTAAAAATTCAGAGGGTTTCCCCTGACATTTCTCCTTGCTGATTTTCTCGTCAAAAATGCAGCTAAAGATATTTCCAAGTACAATTATTCAACACATGATTACCAAATTACACATTTTCAGATGAGATCTACTGCATAATTTGTTTACTAAGAAAAAGAAGGTAGTCCTGCAAGAGGTACTTGTGCCACACTTTTATCCACACTTTCTAAAGTCTCAGGATCAAGGACAGGATTTATCTCTTTAATTGATGGGTCTAGTATGACAGTAGTCTACAATCTATGCCTTTGGGTTTCAAGCTTACAGATGTATCTTGTGGGATACATCATGCCAATCTTGAGTACTACTCACAGCAACAGGCAAGCAAGTGTGAGCCCTCTAAAATGATGCTGTGTTTCAGGAATGAACTGCAGGCCTTGGAAATGTTGGCATCAGTAATTTTTGTAACAGAACTGGTCATATTTGGAGGGGTTAAATAACTGCAGTTGTTAAGAGAGTGACTTATTTAAAATTACTTAGGGTCTCAACTGTAAATGAGTGGGAATTAGTCTCCCAGGTGGTTTGTGCAATGTGAGTTATTTAGGTTACAGAGGTTTAGTATCATTTCAGTTTTTATGACAAAAATTGCTGTACCAGATGTATACAGGCCAGGATTTGCCCACCTTGCAGAGTGGTGACAGTGGTGATAATAGAATTCTGTGAGCTGCAGTTCAAAGAGAGTAAATGAGTAGGAAGTGTTTATTTATGGTTCGTTGTAATACAGAAAATAGGAGGGATTTACTAAAGTTATCAGAACTCAAAAAGGAAGTAAGTTTTAACAGAGAGTAAACTTAAACTCAGGAAACCATTGTTACAGGATAATTGTGAGCATTAAAGCAAAACTGGATTTAGAAAGCAATTAGAAAAATTCAGTAAGAAAATCCATCAAACATAAGGATATAACTTCAGACATAAAATATTTTGTTACTGATGTGGTATTTTCATACACTGTTTTAATAAAGAAAATATATTTTCTATTTGTGATTAGATTATAGGTGTTTCTAAAATTGCTTCACACTAAATATAGATATTTTTGTATCAAAGATTTTTGTAGATCACTATTTTTTAAGATCTAATAGAAAATATTTCCTAAAATTGCCTCTTGGGAACAGGGTTTTTTCCCCCTTTCTTCTTTTTTTTTCATTTTTGCTACTGAACATAAAGAGAAAAATATTTCTGCATGTTGATTTTTTCAATTTTATTCTCTATTAGTCTTGTTTTGGTTTAGGGGTTCTGAGGGTTTTTTTCTGGCAATTTGATTTTTTTCCCTAAAATATTGTAAAAGCTACCACAAGCAAGGAAACAGGGGGGGGTTGGTTCTTTTTTTTTAGAAAACTGAAGAAAATCACAGTGGAAAAGAAATATAATGGTACTGATGTCAGGGCAAAACCCTAGAGGGCCATTCCTAACTGCAGCTGGAAGAGAGGTGCCCAAATCATAACTCAATCAGTTGTTGACAGAGGAGAGGAGAGACAGGCACTGTTAAAAAAGAATTCCCAGAGAAGATGATAAAAAAGCCTGTGGCCTGACGGGGTCCTGAGCTCAGCCTCTCAGCCTTTAAACCTCTCTCACTGTTGCTAGTCATTAGTAAACAGATTGCTCAGAAGAGGCAGAGGAGGAACACGACAAGAACAGGGCTGTGGGAGCCAGAAACACATGATTAATGATGTTCTGCAGACATGCAAAAGCAAACACACTCCGTGTTCACGGCATCAAACTCGGCTGCAGTCTAACAGTGATTCCTTAATTGCTCTCTTGGCATGTGGCACATGGCTCTTCTGAAAATCATTTTGTATTAAAATTCCTGGTAAACCTTTTATCCAGACCAGAGTGAACTAAGCAGTGAAGCGTGTGCTGGGGAAAGAAAGAAATAACTTTGAACAAAATGGATGGAGAAGTGGTGGAGAAGATGGGTCCATCTGGAGCAAAGACTAAATACCGCATTGTAGTAATCACACCTCTTGAATTGCTTGGGGAGTAGAGACGTGAAAGAAAAGTGAACTTCACACATGCTCTTGTGTAAGGAGGCCACCCTGCTGATGCAGAAAATTTGCCTTTGGCAAGAGCAAAGTTTCTCTTAAGGCAAGCGTGAAGGGTAAGGCTAGAAGTGCCAGGGCAGAACCTGAGGTGCTCTCCTGGTCGCCAGCCAACACACCTGCTCCTCTGATACTGAACCACAACAACCCGGCTGCAGGGGGAGGTAGAAGCAACGCCTGGTTTGTTGCCCCAGTGTGCTGGTTTAAAAGTAAACCACCAGGAGAAATGAACCCAACTCAAAAGAGATTGTAAGTCAGAGTTACAATTTAATAAAAATATTACAATAAAATGCAGTGATACAAAGAGAAACTGGTTTAACCCACAAAAAAACAGATATATAACCCAGCACCCTGGGGCATTAACAGAATGGTATTTGTTAGTCGCCATGCTGAGCCCCCCATGGTTCCCCTGAGTCCAAAGTAAAAGGAAAGGAAAGCCTGTTGGTGCAGATGATGGTCACAGTCTAGTTGAGAGTGGCAGTCATAGCCCTGCCAAGGTTCTGGTCCTCCCCTGAATCCAACAAAAGATACCAGAAGTCCCCAAACCCCAAGATTATTTATGATCAGGTTCAGATGGGAATGCTCAGGAGTTTCACACTGGGTGATTTACTCTGTGAGTCATGGGATACTTTTGGACTCCTTGATGGCCCATTAGCAGACATGACCCCTCAGGCTGGGTATGAAGGTGCTAATGCCTCCCTGGAGGGGAGTTATTACACCTGAGTCATTGGTGTGAAGACCTAATCTCAGAGGGTTCTCTAACACCCAGCCTGTAGCCTGAGGGGTCAGGTGTGCCCTGGGCAGCTGCTGAAAATGATCCATTATTAACAGTTTGTTAGAAATTACATATATACAGTTTTGGTTACACCCACACAGTGATAAGCTGCTCCTGGCTGCTCTAACCTAGGACACCCATGGCTGGCAGAAAGAATAAAAAAAGGCTTAGATTTACATTTACACTCACCTCAAACCAGAAGCATAACTCCAAATCACATTTTTTGCTGTCCTTTCAGCAGTCACATGCCACCAAGTCTGTTGACAGTTGGTGTTCCTGGCAGAAAAGGAACTTTGCTATTTACCTATCATGATCTTTGCTAGCATGGCTATCTCACTGCAGTTTTATGGCATTAGGGTGGTTCCTCTTCAAAGAATAAATTGATAGCCCTATCACACAGCCCTCTAATTAGAAACCAGTTTTACCTGGTGCTAACCTAGCTCTTGGAGCTCCCACCACCCCAAGGTGTAATTCCAGTGAAGAAGTTCAGCACAGAAACTGCTAAAATATTCTGAAAACAATCTACATGCAGAATGGTTAGTCAATAACTTAATATTCAACTGAATGGGTATTTACAATATATCTTCAACTATTACAGTCCTGGTTAAAAAATAAATAAAAATCTTTGCTGTTTTCAAAAGAGGTTTGCTTGGAAGCTCTTGGGTTTTTTCTGGGATATTTTGCCCAATGATTGCTTTCAGGGTCTCTATTCTACTGTTTCACCATGAATGCTTTTTCCTAGACTAGTTTTCCCTTTCTTAAAGCATAATTTTGCACTGCTCTTCCAAGACACGACAGTTATGAGAATATCTAAGGTCTCATCACAAAAATGACACCCAATGACTCTGCCAGTGGGGTTGGCAATGGCTGGAATGGGATGGAGGAAGCAAGTGCATCTTCACCAGAAGGTGTGGCCAAATGCTCATCTCAGAGGGTATTATTAATGCAAAGACTGGAACTCTAGGGAATCTGTGAACACAGGTAGCTACAGAAAACAGAGATGGTCTTTCTCATTACAGTTAGATGGGCGCTACTCCTCTGCTTTTCTGAGGCAGATGCTTTGGTTTGGCACCTGCTTTCCTCTTGGACTGAATAGGAATTCAGGGTTGAATTTCCAGATACACTGCAAAATCTGCCTGAGTTTTGGGAGAGCTGTTCTAGGGTCTCTTAATTACTGATGAAGGTAATCAGAGTTTAGGATTGATTTAATCTTAGACTGGTTCATTTCTTACATACATTTGTGAGAAAATAAAGCAGATGGGTTTTATCTTCTATGCTGATTTTGTTTAGCAGTATAGAAAAGCACATATAATCTAGAAAAGATCCATTTTCTATTAATGGAGAAAGGTGAATAATTGATAAAATGGAAAAAATTACAACCTATAAACAAACCAGTATTTGCAAAACAAAGTGGAAGACCAACCAGTCCTGCTATATACATCAACTTTCCATGCAGCACTCCTTAATCAACACAAAATCCAGTGGCTAAATTTAACTTATCAAATGATAAATGGGAGCTGCAATGACAGGTACCTGGGTAGCACTTGGTAGCATACAAAGCACTTCGCTGAAATGTGTCATCAGAAACTCTCATTTACCACACACACATGCACAGAGTAAAACACATTTGTTAAACAAATAAGAGTAGAAATGGGAAGATTTATTCTGGAGATGCTTGAAAGCCTAACAGGAAAGCAGATTTTATTCTTATCAGCTGGGAAAACAATTGCAAAATAATAATCTTGTTTTGTCTGGCTTGCATTTTGCTCTTTCTTTTAATTTTTAAGATGATACCAACTCTGACTTCTGTGCAACTTTTTTCATTTGTTTCACAGTCCATTTTTGTCCCAGTTCTGCCACTGGCAGCTACCTTTATGTCACTTTTAATTTCAAAGCTGACGCTTAAAATCTGTTCTGTGGCACCAGTGCAGTTGGTGGCATGTTGACTGCTGTTTCTCCTGGCTATTTGTACTCTATCAGAAGAATTTTACAGTTCAAACAGAAAATGTGGAGCTAAGCGGATCTTTTTGCTGCAGGCTGGAAGAAATACATATACAGTGAACAACATATACAATGTTACTGTGACAATATATACTGTAATATTAAAGCTATATTTTAAACTGAGAATAGTTTGTAATCAAGACCAAATGCAAATGTAAAAAATCAGTGAACATTTCTTGTATGTAATTTGAACTTCTGGAAAGTATTTTTTAGATTATTCACAATGCAATTGCGACATAGAAAATACAATCACTCGAATCACTAAGGGCCTTTTCAACTGTTAATCTAATTCCTATGTGTTAGAGTGACAACAGACCTGCAAGTCATGCTTCAGTACCTGAGTGATTCCCAGTCCAAGCAGTAAATTAGTAAATTGGTCTTTGGCTGGTAAATTTTCTGCTTCATAAGGTCAAAGTTTGAGGGTAGAGACGGCAGGATAGATTTTCTAGTATTTTTCATGCTGAATGAGAGATGACCCTCAGGAACTTTTAGCAGGCCCTTTTAAGTCTTGAGACTTAAAGACACGTGGAGAATGGCAAGGAGTAAATGCCATGACGGCCAACAGCAAAGACAAACACATCACAATAAGCATATTTGGTAGCCATGCATTGAATCCTGAGACAGATACCTGCAGTAAAATGAGGTGCTTACCATATAGGTATAGCAGAGGTTAACTCAGGACAATTGTCTATGGTGTTTGGATAGCAAGTGCACTAGCAAGATTTGGATTAAAAAAAAATTTAAAAACCCCATCACAAGTTTGCAGTCATTGAGAGGGTGGGATTTCAGGTAATTTTCAGTACAAATCACATACTATATAATATCAAGCATTGTTTGCTTTGGGTGAGCCAAATTTCCTGATGATGTTTTATGAAATCCATTGGCATAGTCCTGGTACCTTACGAGAACAATGAAATGGACAGAACTCAAGCCCCTTCCTTATAAAAGCAGCAATGCAGGCAGTTTTGGCAATCAATACCTCCTTGTCCTGTCAAGGTCTTCTGACACCGTTTCATATGCATGATGCTCAGATGATTTTCTTGACTTTTTGGAATATCCAGGATGGGAAGGAATGCTGGAACATCAGCCTGTTGAGTACAAGTAAATCCGTGTCTGTCTCAGCATGGAGAAATTACTTGTTTTAGGTGATTCTTCTTGTGTTTTGAAAACAATATAACTCTAAATTTTTGTTTCATCTTGTTAGAACATGTATTTATCTGCCCGAAATCTCATCTACCTGTGCTGTGAGGACTGTATTCAAACATACAACTGATCATCCTTTTTCTTAAAATGCTTCAAGCGATTCCTAAGTCAGACAGCTGGGTTATTTCATTCATTTATTCATGAAGCAAGAATTACTTTGATCACAACTAAATAAGTCTGATTTAAATACCAGACAGTAACAAAGAACTATACAATGAGGAATTGCTTCTACATTATTTAAATATGCTGAATATGCTGACTTTTTTTTTTTAATCTCAGCCCTGAACAGAGATTGGAGAATTATCAGGAAATTAGTTTTGAATTGTTGATGATCACTACCATCATTCTGTGCAAGCTTAAAATATGAGGAGCTGCTTAAATTTCCATCACTGACATAAGGCTTCCCTGGGGGGACACTCTTTCTGCCATTTTCTGCCTGGGCCACAGTGAAGTTTACTTCAGGCATTTCATAGCAGTGGAGTTCCTTTCTGCAAAGAAAAACAGCTTATATGTTTCTTAACAGTGTGAATCATTCATGTGCATCCATCCTTTGATCATACAGAAGAATACCACACACCATAGTGTTATAAACACCTCACTGAATCTGTACATTTTCTTTGAGGAGTGTTAAAAAAATGGATTTGCACCTGTACTGTGAAACTTAGTGAAGCAATTTCAGTACATAATGATTACATGACAAGTTCCTTACTTTAAAGGACTATACAGGTCTTGAATTTCTTCCACAGTCTGATTTTTAAGTGGTGTTTGATAACCCACCTTGAAAATAAGAATGTATTATATGGCATTTTTTATTTTCAGCACTGCATAGTACTGTTACTTTTGCTTATCCACCATAAGGTCAACACAACAGGGTGCAAGAATTCAGGAGATTTCTGGAATTTAGATGAAATTCTTTAACACAGCTTCTGGAAGGGTCAAGCACTGAAGGTGCTTCTGCTGGATTCCTTACTCATGGATAAGGAAATAAATAATGGTTGAACATCTAATACTTGATGACAATCTTGGCTCTGATTATCATGAAAGGATAGAGATTAGGACCTCTTTGAGGTTGGCAAGAAGGGAGAATCCATGGGCTACCTGTTAGTCAGGCTAACCTCAGTCTCCGGGAGGTTTATGGAGCAAATCCTCCTGGAAATTACATCCAGGAACGTGAAGGCCTAGCAGCAGTGTCCCACAGTCTCTTTCTAGGAACTCAGTAAGACAAAAGACCAGAGAAGCAGACTACTCAGTGGTGAACAGTGGCTGGATCACCAGACTCCCAGGTTTGTCAACAGTGGAACAAAGTCCAAATGATGGACAGTCACTGGGTGTGCCCCACTGGAAGGATCTGAGGCCAGTTCCAGGATCAGTACTGGGCAATGCCTACTAATGGCCTGCGCAAGGAGACAGCATGTACCCTTGGCAAGTTTGCAGTTAACAGCACACTGGTGGGTAGATGAGGAGGTAGGGAAGGCAGTCAGTGCACTGGTGGGTAGGGCAGCCTTTTGCATGGGCCTCAATGGGCTGCCAGAAATGTCACAAAGTTCTAGAGAGAAAAGTGCAGAGTCCTGGGACTCTGTTATGCAGCTGCTGTGGAGTGCTAAGGTTGTGGAGCATTGGCTGAGGAGAAGCTCTGCAGGAAAGACTTTCAAGTCCCAGAGGCAGAAAGTGGAACAGGGATGAATAGTGAGGATGGAGGATCATCCCACACTGGGCAATATTACTGCACCACGGTCAGGTCAAGGGAAGGGGTTCTTGCCCTCTGCTTGGCGCTTGTAAGACCATGCCTGGAGAATGTGTCTGGTTTTGGGTTCTTCAGTATAAAGGGAAAAGAAAAAACTGGGGAAGTTTCACAAAGGGACTCATGGCTAGGCTTCGCGAACGAAGATTTGGGAAGGGCACTACCCACGCTTGCTGCAAGCGTGCTGATGGCTAAA
>JAOXXN010000395.1:84131039-84149401 GCA_026770055.1 Myrmophylax atrothorax
TTAAGAACTGTAGGTTTAGATACCCTGATACATAGTTACTCATTTTATACCTGAAAGGGTATTGGACTTCACAATTCAATTCGGAACAGCAGAAACATTTGAAAACTCCTGCCTTTTAAATTGACTCGCCACATATCTGAATATTAATCCTGGCTTTACTAACAGATTGGGCAGGTTGCAGGTTGTACTTTACTCATCCTTATAAAATAAGGATAATGTTTTGCTTCAGTTCCCATTTTAAGGCGTTGCGTGTCACTTGAAGTTGCTCTGGTTTTAAAACAGGGTAATAAAAATGTTACGACTTTTGTGTGTATATGTATATATACATATATATATATAAGCCATTTCACCCTTATTACTTGTGAAGGTTGTGGTTTTTAACTTTCAGTCTGCAGCTTACTCATTACTTTTTATTTGAAGGGGGGGGGAGTACAAGATACCACAAGATATCAGGTACTTTTAATACCTTTGAGGTACCTTTCGAATTCCTCATAAAATTACTGAGAGAAGATACTGGTCTTACCTAAGTAGGACTTGCTATTGTCTGCAAGACTTCTAGACAGAATGTTCCTGGCTATTGCCAGCCATAAGCTTCATACTGTTAATCAAAATGAATGGATCTGTTTGTGTCATCCTCAGAAGAACAAGTTTTGCAGGTATGTAAAGCCTTGCACAAACATCTAGATGATGGGAAATTGGAAACAGAACAGTCAGTGCTCTATCTAGAGCTCCTTAAGTTTTTTGAAGGACAGCTGTAGTGAGTTCATGTGCTTTCTGCAACAGATGTTTCCTTTGATCAGGTTTGCGGTAAGAAAAAGAAAACCTGGATATAAGAAATACTGAAACTGTAATGCCTGTTTGTGTCAGTAGTAAAGAGGCTTTTCAAGTTAAGGCTACACCTTTTCTGCCAGCCTTAATTTCCCACGGTAATACTGTTACTGTTTAAGACTTCCTGAAATTCTGATGTTAGTGTTGCTAGATCTGTTTTGTTTTTTTCCATCTGTATTGAGAATACAAAGTTAGCAGAACTGTAGACCCTGCCTGTATCCCTCCCACAATTAGAAGCTTGCTTTTGGAATTATTTATTGAAGCAGCTGTAAACTCTCAATTAGGAGCATAAGACCACACTGGGATGACAAGTAGTAATTGCACAGACTAAACATTTGCCTTTCTCAGTTTAGGAGTTACAAAGGAAACATTTGTATTCTAGTTTCAAAAAATAATGTTGTGGATGGAAAGCAAGAGGGAAGGGAATGTATTGGAAAGCTCCGCTCCAGTTGGAGATGACCTGTATAAACAAACTGAATCAAAAGCTGTTACTTTAGCTAATATCTTCTGGTAGTTTCATTTATTAGGAAAATAAGCCATGTGTATTTGAAGATAATCGTGTCTGACTCAAAAGCTGTGCCCCTTAGTGTTTTCTTTAAATAGTGTCCTAATTAAAGCATGTGTCATTAGGCTGATACTCATAAGTTACAGTTGGAAATTTTTTTGGCCACCATTATGATCTAGAAACTTTATTACAATTTTTATGTCTAATGAGTTCTGTATAAAGTTGGAGCACCATGCTCAGTTACACTTTATTGACCTATTCCAGTAGTTAGATTTTTTGCTGCATTTCTGATGATGATTTGCCTGGTTGTTTGGAAGGGCTGTTGAGAGCTGCTTCTAGGAATCTCTGACAGAAATAAGAAGAGAAATGACTAGAACATCAGCTTGCTACTTCTCTCAGCCTTTTTGAAACAACACGAAGCAGATTTCATTTTATCTCAGTGACAGACTTCTGTTTTTTCTCTTCAAACCACTGTAGTGTTACACAGAAACAATTTGTGTAAAATCTGAGGTAGAACATAGTAGCACTCATGCTTTTGTGGACAGAGCTGATACCTTTTTGAAGAATTTGGATGTATGCAGCAAGGAAACAGTCTTCAGGTGGACTGCAACCAGCTGTTTGTGAGATGGCATTTAAAGAAAATGTGCATCCTGTGTAGTTACTGTTCATCTTGGGCAGAGTGCCTGTATGAACCTCTGTCCTCACATCTACATAGGAAAATAATTCAACAGCTTAAGTGATCAATTGGCATGGCAAATATTTTCAGATCTTGTTAATGAAATAGTAAATTACCTTTGTTACCGGTTATTTTCATGTCAACATAGGGGAAGGGAAGAAAAGTTAACTTGTGCAAACCAGTAAGTATAGGTGAAACTTTTCTGATGAAATACTGTCTGCATTTAAAACAAATGTATTAGGAGTGAAATGTTCCTGGTTTGGGGTATGTCAGTGTATTGTAGTATATAAGGACTGTGTGCTTTCCACGTGGTTTAGTTTGTTTTGTTTTTAAATCCAGACTTTGAATTGAAATTCGCCTTAATTACTAAGGCGATCAGTTATGGGTAAAATATCACTGAAAATAAGAACACTCAAGAATTCATATGGATCTTACATGACATACAAATCCCATTTAGTTTTAATAATTTTGTTGTCAACATGATTTGAGTTCGTATGAATCAAAAGGAAGTGAGTTCATAGTTGAGCTGCTTTAATCAGGCTCCAAAGCTATTCTGTTTTCTAGTTTAAATTAATTATGATCTTACATAATAATCCTACTAAACTAGTCCCAGGGTTTATTGTGACTATTGCAGACAACTTCCATCTCTTCAGCTGAGGCTAACTGTAGAGAGCAGGAGTACTCTTCAGTAGTACTCAAAGTGAAACTGAATTTTACAGGTCAAAAGCATTGCAGTTAAACCAATGTATTAGTCAGTATAGTAAACTTAAATTTTACTTAAATACAACTCAGATGACTTTTTTTTTTTGTTCATCAACTATTCCTTATTCCTAAAAAGCTTAAAGAATAGTAGTCCACTTTATAGAGCAGTAGGTCAAGAGCGCCAGCTGACAAAATATGAAACCTGGTGGGAAACATAATTCTTAGCGGAGCGGTGCTGAAAAATCCAGTTCTTAAAAACTCTTTTTTATCTTTGTGTTAAAACTCACTGGTGAAGAACAGAGTTTTGAGTAATATTTCTTTTCAGCTAATAGCAATTGTAGTTCAATTAATACTGGCCTGATTCTGAAAATTCATCTCCAAGAATAATGATACCACTTTTTCCTAGAGAAGCCAGTCTGGAAGGCTTGCCTCCATACTGAAATATGCAACGTGTAGTCTGAGTCAAAATCCTGATGTGGGAAGGGAAGTAGGAGAACTCCAGAGCTTTCACATAATGCCACAGCTACCTGTCATTTATTGGAAGCTGAGATTTGTGATCATGTATATGTTTAGACATATGCCCACTGCTTTTTTCTTTCTTTTTCCTGGCATCTTATTACAAAATATGTTGTTTTAGAACCTGGATTAATTTCTTCATACCTATATTTCCCTGACTGAGCAGGATATGGTGCATGTGTCTGCAGGGCAGGGAGAACAACTTGGAAGTTATGAATTAAAACGTAGTTGAGGACAATGTGGAAACAGCAGCTCTCTTTTTGATGCTGTGTGTATTAGTTATTCTGAGGGTGTGTAATGGAAGGCTAATTGAGAGACCTGTTTTAGCAGCAGTGAGGAAACAATGTATTCCACGTCAGTTGTGCTTGCTGAGAATTCATTTCTTAACTGGGAAGAAATGGAAGTTAAATTTTGTCACAGGAGTGCTCACCACTGATAAGTGTATAAAGTAATCCTTAGATGTGCCTTAAAATTTTATTCTAAACCAAGAAGTAGCCAGAGTACATTTACTTCTGCATTCAGGCTGAAAGAGTTGTGGTGTTTTTCAGTTCTGCCAAAAGTAAAAGAATAGTTTGCATTGATCTTGTTTGGAGTTGGTAAAGTTTTTCCACTGCCAGAGTCTGGAATGCTGTTGACTAAAATTGATGAAAGTAAGGAGAAGCAGAATGCTGGGAAACAACTCAAGATGATGTATAAATCCTGTAAATAGCTCCATATTGTCTTGGAATTTTGTTTCATTTATATCGTGTGAAGATGTATCTGTGAGATAAAAGTGCATTAAGTTGATTGGAGAGGACAAAACATTTTTGTAACATTTCTCAGCTACTGCTGGCAGTGATTGGCAGAAGAGGAGTGACTTGCTGTTACATATGGCTTACAGGTATTGTCCAATTTCTTGGGATACTTGACTGTTGCAGTTATGTTGCCAGTCATATAAATTCTTTAATTTGACAGGGAAACAATTATTCTTGAAAGTTTGATAAAATTACTTCTGTGAACGCGTAACTAGAAGAGAGGCATAAAGGAAAGCCTCAGTAGCTCATCTGCCTAAGTCTGCTGTCCAGTCAGTCTGTGTAGCATGGAACCAGCCATAACCTCTGCTGCTCTTTGCCACAGTAGTTGGGCAATGGAGAAGACATCAAGGGATACTGGGGTGGAAAGGGGAGCATTGGAGGGAGCACACTGGGTGGGACTTACGGTGGGATGGAGAATTGGGCTAACTGGGGTGGAGTTCAGACATGTGGTGGTTTGTTCACAGGAATCACATAGCATCAGTATTCACTGAGAGTTCTTGTATCGCTGTGCTGCCTCAACTTGAATAAATGGTACTACTGCGGGTGTTAAATACCTGCATGTGATAATGGAATTGAAACAGTATTCTCTGAAAGTAGTAGTCTAAAGTGCCAGTGTTTTTAGATGTTCTATCCAATATCATCACCTCTTTTATTTTCTTGCCTGATTCAGTATTGAATTCTTTTTTGTTTTTCACAAAGGCACCTTTGTTTAATTTTCTTCGTCAGTGAAATTCACCTCACAGCAGGTTCTAAATTCTTACTGGGTTGGTAATTAAGAAATATATTATGAATTCAAACTGATTAAAAAACCCCAACCCTACGCATAGTTATCAAATAAAGTACATCTCTCCATCAAGAAAAAGAAGAAAAATCTGTTACAACTTTTTGAAATCAAAGAAGAGCTTCGGTACTTGCAATGAGATGGTCCATATTTAAATGGGAACATTTGAAGTGTTTTGTTGTCCAAGTGTCAAAAAGGAATTTTAGCTACTTGCTTTGCCACACTTCTACACTACCAAACTGAAAAAAAAACCACTTAAGTCAATAAGAATAGTATTTTTGAGTAGCGTAGGTAGGAGAGGAATGTACTGTGACTTTTTAGGCAAAGTCAAATATGTTACAATTAGATTCGTGGAAGAAAAAAGGACTCTGGTGAGATAAAGTATTGTAAGAGTGTTATCTGGCCCAAGCCTTATCCCCCTGAATCAGGCTCATTTCTCAGTGCAAAAGAGACTTTCTCTCCATGACTGGATTTCTTTTCCACAGCATATGCATAATTTTTAACGGGGGGTGAGGGAGGAAGCTGAAACGTAGGAATAAGGCCACATACTTTATAGAATAATTGTAGAAGTTACAGTAGCTTTACACGAGAGGGCTGGGATACTAACCGGTATTTTGTGATTTAGCAAAAATCCTGAAGTATTTGAAACTGTCCAGTGAGATTTAAGTGTTGGCTGGTGTTAACAAATATATAGAAATCACTAAAATTGAATGAAATGTTAGGTTTTTGTGACCCATTTCCATTCCTCATTATGTATTTCTTTCTTTATTTCTCTTCCATCAGTATCAAAGGTTCGTTTTACTCCAGCCCAAATGCTTAGTTCATCAGACAGCAAAGGAGGTAGAGGGACATCATTGTGTGTTTGTGCCACAATTATTTATGCTTGTAACCAGTTCTCAGATTTTATGTGAACCACTGAGCTCCTTAAAACTTCTTTAAAGACAAGCCTCAGAACTGTTGTGTTCTCAGTAAATGTGAGCCCTTTAATCCTGAGGATGGTAGAAGGCAGGAGACAGCAGACGGTGTAACTCCCCCAAGTGTTACGTTTGGCAATGTTTCAAACACACACAGTTTTGATTTATTTCTAGGTTGCTAGTAGCTACCAGAGTAGGAGGAACAATTCTGCAAGGGCACTGATTTTCTGCATCACATCCCTATTTGCTATTTGTAGTGACCCATCACTTTATTTCTTATCTGCACTATCACTTATTCTGCATTCTCCTCAAACCATGGTTACTAAGAGAGCACTGAGAACATTGCACTTGATTTTTCTTTGCCTCTCTCCACCTTGTCTGTGCTATCCTACACATCCAGACTCAACAGTGAAAGCTGAATCTGCTTTTCATTTCCCAAGATTTTGGAGTATCAAGGCGCAGCCAAATTAAATTCTAAGTATGTTCTAGAAACATAATAAAATTTCCCATCTTAAGTTACTTGTTTTCTAGTGGAGGTAATTGACATCCATCAGCTGTAATGAACCATGTGCAAAAGGTGGTGCCTCCTTTATAAGGTCAGCATATTTGAGGTATTTGACATCCAGAGAAAATCCAGGGTTTTGGTAAACTGATGTTTGATGGGTAGCTTCCAGCCTTATCTTTTCAGTAACTCATCTATGATGATTCCATAATAACCAATGTAAGTGAGAGATGCTGCATGGGTGTGAGTAGATCATGGTTTCATCTTTCCCCACTTTCTGTCCTCTGCCCTAGGAAAGCTTTTTGGTGGGGGCAGGTTTTGTTGCTGCTGTTGTGTTTTAAACCACTGGTACATTAAAAAATCTTTGGTTGTAGATGATTTAAATCTAGAAGCTGTACCACTGTAATTACTATTGCATACACTGACTGTTTGAGCAAAACAATTTAGCATGCCATCATGAAAGCCAGGCATTTCTTGTGCTTGCTGTCACACATACAGTGAATTGAGTGCTGTTTCCAGTAGAGAAACTCATTGTTCGGCATACGATGATGTAGAGAGAATTAAATTCTGTCTGCATGTATACCTATTAATTTGCTCCCTTGGCTATAACACAATTACTGTGTTTAGCTTATCTGAAGATGTGGGAGTAGGAGGTCCTTATTTATAATATTATTATCTGAGAAAGAAATCAGGCATTCTTGCTCAGCAGGGTTATCTCAAAGCCTTTTAATTGTCAGGCTGAAAGATTGTGGAATAAAGCAGTGATGGAGGTGTAAACCCAAAGCAGAAAGTATAGTCACTACACACTGGTTTGATTTTGAGGAACCTGCATGAGCTTTTTCAGTCAACACATTCTTCTCAAGAATTAATAATTCATAGTTTTCTGGATTTCTTCTTGTACAATAGTGCTGTCTTAGAACACAGCAGCAAGAAATGTAACATGCCAAAGCTATCCTCCCAGAAGCAGTCTTTAAACCACTCCTCCTTTGGTTTGCTGGCTAGCTTCTCACTTATAATTTATACAGATTGTCAATGCATTCCCTTGCTGCAGCGCCTATAAGTGAAAGTCATCCTGATATCATTGAAAATGTACTGGGCTGTTTCTTCTGCAGCTGTTTTGTACCCCTGTTCTCAGCATTTCTAGAAAGAGGTACCTTGAAACTTTTTTCTTTTTAAAATGTAGTGGCTGATTAACGTCTTCTGCTTTGTGCAGAGAGAAGAATCCAGGCCAGTTTTCTGGAACACCAAGATCTCCTTTTTTTCCCAACCCACACTCCAGTAGAGCTGTAATACTTTGTGCTAATCCTTGAGTCGTAGAAAGAGGCTGCTTTATTATTGGGTGTTACTAATCTAGTACTGCATGCAACTGCTTTCAAGCCAGGTAGTTGAAAATCATTGTGTTGATGCATATGTAAACCGCAAAATTTATTATTACCATATTTTTTTTCAAATCTAACAGTTCAAGATAGAGAAGATTCCTATCACTGTGCTGACTGGGAGCATTTCACTTATTCTGTTTGTGTCCTCTATATGTGCATGTAGAACTTGGCAAATATCCTAACCCCAAACCCTTGAAGCCGTGCTGGATAGCAGCCACTGAAGTCAGTGTTCTTTTCATGCAACATGATCAGAAGAATTCTACACACTCAATAGCAGCTGTAGGTTTTAACTTTCTGCTTCTGTTAACCAGCAAGCAATAATTCTTAGGCTTCTGAGTGTAAATTGTTCTGTGGGCTGTAGAATAATCTTGCTCACTTAAACTTCAAGTTTGGATTTATCTGTAAGTATTCATTGTCTTCTGGTGTCTGGATAGCTAACATCCAGTTAGGTAATAACTAAAAGAGCAAGAGTTTACAGAAGCTACTCTTTAAAAATACCCAAAGTAATAAAGACTGAGATGCCTACTGTAGGTTTTAATGATCTTCAGTTATAAAATGCTAAACAAAAATACCAGAATTGCATCTTCTAATGTAATTAATAAAGATTTACCATTTAAATATATATTTTCTAATTTAAGGAATCATAATTGTATTACATGGTGTAAGATTTAGAGTAAATTTATTTTCTACATGCGAGCTAGCGCACAAGTTTCGGTAGGTGGAGGTTGCTGGAAAATACTGAATTTCATTAGAGCTCCAGTAAAAACAAAGCTACTAGTGAAAAATGGGCATGCACAGACACTGTTGTGAAGGTGAGCAGGCAGGCTGTCTGTGCTGCTGTTGGAGGAGAGGATACTGTGCATTCTGACAGTGCTGTGAGGTTCAGAGTTTCATTGAAATAATTTCTACAGGACACGTGTTCTACACGTCCCTCAAAATGATTAATGGCAGAAAAGCTTACTCTTACGCCGCTGCATACAGACTTGTTTAAGCACATTCCTCACTTTTTCATACACATCTGTGACTAACAATGCTTTTTCTTCCAACATTGGGGTACCTAGCATGCTTTTATGTGATGTCACACAGCTTTTGCCATATTGCACAATAAACTTTCTCCTACAAACTTCCATTGTTCTGGAAACGTAGTGAAATACGCCCTACACAGTTGCAGCTTTCTGCCTCTACATGAATGAACATTAGGAGGGGTTTTTGCTGGTTTTATTTGCCATTATCTTCTTGATAATGTAGTTGTGAGCAAGTCACTTTCCCTGAGCAGAGGCAAAAGCATGGTTTTGTAGTTTGTTCTTTTTAGCTGTGAAAAGGGGGACAGATGTGTCCTCTCTGCACCATCACCAGGTACTTGCCCTCTCAGCAGAGGCTCCTCTTGCTATGTTATTGCACTACCAAACATCTGCTAGAGCTGGCTGGAAGTCACTGAGGGATGTATTTGGGCTGCTAAGCCATTCAGCTTTTGGTGCCTGACTAGCTTGCATTTCCAGGGTGTCGGTATAGAAATTGCCTTTCACTTTACAGGGCAAGCCCTTTAAAAAATGTTTTAAAAATTTTGAATGCATGGTGACTTGAACAGTCGCTCTTTAAGATGGTGTCTTAAGTTTGGGTGCAAGTCTTTGTATTGTATTATGTGTCATGGCTGAATCATAAATCATTTACTGTAAGCGTACCTTGGATTTAGTGCTGTTTATTGTCATGTTTTCCCTCACCCCTGCACAGGGGAAATGTTGCCCTTTTGCGTGCTGATTCCACTGCAGAGTGATGGCAAAGTGGCACACCCAGCCCTAGTATTCGAGCCCTCTGCCTCACAGGAGGGTAGAAACATATACCCAGAGGGTATTATGTAGTTCTTCATAAACACCTACATTAGTCTGCCACAGACCATGTCCATCACACCAGAAATATTAAAACATGTCCTGGCAGGCGGGTTTTGCTGTGCCAGCCAGTCAATCCAGCTCTTGCCCAAACTGCAGCTGCATGTTCACACCTGCTGGTTTTGTTTCCCTGGATGGAAGTCACAGACATGAAGTGCTGGGCGTACTTTATTTTTAATTTTCTTTCAAACTTCACATTTACAAGAGATCTGGAAACATGAACTTATGGACAGACCAGCCTTAATGGTTTACTGATCAAGTAGGGATAGACAATGAATGAGAAAGTTTTTAAATAGCCCTGCTAGCTGTGTATAATGGATTTGTGTTCAGTTTGTCTCTGTGTCAAGCCCTTTTCTGCAGCAAGAGTTTCAATTGCTTCAGGTCTTGTTTACTCAAGGAATTTGAAGCAGCTCACCAGTGAAATGAGACAGATGTTATTTTGCAATTTGGACATCAAATCTGGTAAACCCCATGTACTTCCTTGCTTTCCTGAGACATTGTAAGGAAAAACAACTTATTAAAAGATTTTAGGTTCTTTTTTTAGCCCGTACAAATGGAACTAGAGCCTGAAGCTTTCTGTATAAGGTTTGGTACAAATTTAAAGCAGTATCAAGTTCGTGAGAGCAGATTTAGTGTGAATAAGGGAGAAGATTGGAGCGTCTGTCATACAGGAAACCAAGTTGGTGGAAATACATCCAAGTGACTTGCATTCTGACATGCAAGAAGCACATGGCAGAAAAGAGAATTGATTTATTACTTTGTGTAATTCTATTTTTTTTCAACACTGAAAACAGAAATAACTAGTTTAGAAAAGACAGTAGAGAAACTGATGAAGAGTAACTGTGTTTAGATATTTTATTAATACCTACTGAATAGTCAGAAATCTCATTAATTAAAATCTTTATCAGGGATATCTGAAATACTCTACTTTGAAAACAGTGGTTCTTCCCTGTGATCCCCTCCATTCCAAAATAACACATGTATTAAAAATTGGACAAAAGTTGAAAGAACAAAAGAATTTTTTTACATACTTGCGCATTTATTTGTAAATATCAGTAGTAAATTATTTATCAACATTTAACTTACTTACTGTGTTTGCCTCATGACCTGATCTTCCAAAATTGCTTCATGCACAACTGGAGAGAAATACAGACCTACAAAATAGAAAACCCCACAAATACTCTTAGAGCTTCTGTTTAAACCACAATAATGATTTTAAGGATCCTTTTAATGAAATACAGGCGACTTGAATGGATGAAACAGGCTTTAAAAAGCTAAGATGTTTTGGATTGAAATGATTGCTAACCTCTGATACCTGTCATCAGTAGATCAGAGAAAGATGTGCATTAGTGGGGTTATTGCGAGCTGTAGGCTTTTTGGAACAAAATAGTTCATAATGGGAAAGGAAAGTTCAGGAAAAGCATTGTAAATGTCTTTCCTTTTTCTTTTTAATGTTGTTTACTTGTTCTGTGGTCTGCTTTCTCTCTGGACTTTTTCTTCTCTTGTTATTCATAATTTCTACCCTGACAGCCTCTTTTTTACATGCTTTTTATTATAAAATAAAGCCAGCTATTTGAGCAATTTGGAATCTGGTAAATAATGTAAAAAAATGTGGAGTGCCAAATTTGCTGCCTGAAATTGGTTGATTGATAAGAGACTTTTACATTGTGATTTTTTCTTGTAATTGCTTTGTGCTCTCTATTGTTACCACTTTGCTAAGGCAGATTTTTCTCTTCATAATATTTTAATACTGAAGCTTGAGTGTAAGCACTTGTTTTAAATGACAGAACTTGTATTTATGTGCATGGTTGGAAAATTTAGATTCTGATTCTTATTGGTTGTAGAAGGGGTGTGGTTGTTTGCTTAGTGGAATTTTCATTGGAGATATTCCCACAGGGCATATGAAAGGCAAGTAGATTAGAATATCTGCTGCTGATGTGTAGTGCTCCTTTCCAACTTTACCTTTCTTACACTCCCATCCCCATTGCTGAACACTGCATTGGAAGTATTTCAAACAAAATGAGAGAAAACCACAGAAATCACCATACAGCATATCAACAATTTGTCTGACACAGAGAATTACGCTCATTAGCTGTGTAAACTCTGGTTTCAATTATTAGTTGACACTGAGCAGTTTCAACTACCATTAAGCAAATCAGGCTTGTGAATGCTTATCTTTGAGCAGCAACTTCATGCTCTTTTTTAGAATCCATGTCTCTAAAATGGATGTTTCAACCTACTTAATGAAAATGTGAGAATGAGTTGACAGGTGTAATATGAAACTGTCTAGCTGATAAAATTCATTAGAGTGTACACATATTGGACGGCCCACAGCATTTCTTGGCTTATTTTGAGAACCATTCTTTAAAAATCTCTAAGAAGTAGCCACATGCTCTTCAGGTAAGGCTTTTCTGGGATAAGGTGGATGTCCTCCACAGCTCTTTCTTCAAGTTAGAGAAGAGTAATTTGGAAAGCAAAAGACAAACATGAATAACTAAAAGAAATGAAGAGTTGGAAGAGCTTATTCAACATGTCCAAGGTCACTTTTGTGTGGATAGACATGCACTTATTTTTTAAATGAACAAGGTCAATAGTCTCAGCTCACCTGTAGCAGAAATTTGGAGTCTTCTATCTGCATTGCTTTTATTTATTTTGCCCCAAATATAGCTAACACCCAATCTCAGGTCAATAATACACTTTGAATCAAACAGTTCTCATTTTCTTTCTTGCTTGCAGGTTAACAGTGAATGGCTCTATGCTGCAGTTGGAAAAGCTATATATACTTTAGCCTGCCTTAAGTTCTCTACTGCTTGGATTAGACTAATAGTGCTTAGCCTTGCTTCAATAAAACTAGGTTTTATGCTTCTCTATGTAGATCTGTCTTTGACAAAAGAAAACGACCTGAGACAGTTGTAACAGGGCTAGCAATAGATAAATCTTTACCTAGTGACCTGCAACGTTACTTTCTTTCTCAGATTCACTTTTCATCTTCAAAATAAGTACATGAAGTCTTGGCTTTACAGCAGTTTCGTGCTTCTGGATGTCCATTTGTCTCTGCTAAATAATAAACTTCAAAGTTCACGTTTTTGTGGTTCAACACTCAGAGCATTAGATTTAGAAAGATAAGTTGCATGTGTGGAATCTGAAGTTAAAGCTGAGACTGTTGTAATGACCCACAGGCAAGGAGTGCCTGAAAAAAGGAGTGTGCATCTGACACGCAAAATTTTTGTAGTTCAGCTGTTAGGTACAGTAAATATTTGAGCCTAAAGACTTTACACAACTGTTCTTAAATGCATTTCTAAAGGCATGTTTTCCTTTTAGACCATGAGAATTTTTCATTCATGGATTCCTTTCAAATTAAAACCTGATATCCTTTAATTTAGATTTCCTTTAGAATCTTTGTGAGTGGTTGAAACTAAGAAGCTATCTATAAGCCTCAAGCCATTTAATTTTTTTTTATTATTTTCAAAACTGTTCTGCTTTATTCCTTCTGTGTCTATATAGAGTATCACCTGGAGTATTGGAGCACAATTGCTCAAAATTGTTCTGAAGTGCTTGATTGCTTGTCATCAAAAGTTCTCCAAAACTTCATTCTTTCAGCCAAGGTTTGAAACTGAAGGATGCAGTATACTTTAAGCATCTCTTGGAGGTGTGTAGCTTTATTATATTGGCTAAATTTTCAATCAGATAAAAATTCTGTATCAGATAATAAACCACAAGGAGACCAAATATAACCTCAAGAAGGCATCTTTCATTTGAGCCGCTGCTCATATCTGCCATCCCAGAATGCTTTAAATTAAATCAATTTCCCATAGAGATTGTCTAATTAAATCAATGTCTTTATATAGTAGTTTATTTTATACATTAATATTCATCACCCTGGACCTTTTATGATTGAGTGGAGATAAATATAAACTAAGTCAGTCTAGTAATACTTCTGCTAATTAAGCTTAATCATAGAATCATCAAGGTTGGAAGAGACATTCAAGATCATCCAGTCCAACTATCCAGCCAGCAGTGTCGCTGTAATGCCTAAACCACTAAACCATATCACCCAACACCAGATCCAGACGCCTCTTAAACACCTTCAGGGATGGTGACTCAACCACCTTCCTGAAGGCTCGTAAGTTCCTGTTTTCTTCAACTTTCCCAAACATTGAGCAACTCTTTGCCAGCAATGCCACAATCCTCAATAATAAAGCTAAGGACAAATTTGTGATAAAAATTACCTTTGAGATCAAGTAATTTATGTTCTTTCTCAAATTATTACAGAAGGGGGGGAAACTTCTTTCTGAGGGGATGTGCATTTTGATATACTAGGTAAAATCAACCTGGATTTAATGAAATTAAAAGGTTTTGGAAAAATCATACTTTAAATATGCTCGTCAGAGATCTGTTAAATCATTGCTAACTTCTATGAAGAGCTTCTGTGCCATACAGTTTTCCAACTTGGGCTAAAAAAGACTTCTGCAATTGCAGCTGTGTACAGTTGTTCTCTAGGCAGACTGTGGGCCATTTCCTCTCTATGATGTGAGAGCAGAGAACTTCTTCCATGGGTGGGTTGTCCATGGCTCCTGTGAGTCTAAGTAAAGGAAAGTTGGAAGCTGATGGGTTTGAATGCAAAACTTGGACAAGTTCACATGGAACTTGGCACCAGAGGCTTTGCAGATAAGAAAGGATCCATGAATAGATATTACAGTACAGAATGGATGAAGAGATCAGCTGGCTGAGAAAGGAGTGACCAGCCAGGAAAGTGTAACATCATGTAGGACTGAAATGGGAGAAACTGAAATTCATTTGGACTAAGAGAATGGAAGCAAAAACTGGTATGAGGTGATAGAGACATCTGATGAAGATACTATAAAGGCAGAGAATAGGGACAGGCCAAGTATAGGACTGGGAAGAAGCAGATGTAACTGGAACCACTACTACAGACAGAATTATAAGTGCAAACCAGGATTGGAGAGGGAGAAATTTAAATATGTAATCAAAGAGATGGAAATAAAAAGAGGTAGGCAAAAACCAGTTGTGAATGCAGGCATGGTAGGAGTCTGAGAGGCATTAAACATTCTTGCTGTACAAAGGTGTGTTCTAGCTACAGTGTTCGAGGAATGGAGATGGAGACAAGGAGTCAAGAGTGCAGTGAATGAGATTTGAGATGCAATTTTAGACTTGAAGAAGATGGACAAAGAAATTGCATATTGAAGGAATAGAAAGAGAAGATTGTGACTTTGTCCTGATAAAATGCTTTGTTCCTATTTACTGCTGCTCCACTCAGAAATCTGTGATTTGAACATCTGCAGTGTATTCTGGTCTGTACCACAGCATAGCAGTTGGTGGTAGACACTTCATCAAGCTTTCCCCAGATGGTCACTGATTTAGCTTGTGGGTTTCACACTTCTGAGTTCATTGCTTCCTGTTACTTCATTTGCTGACAAGCTCAGGAGTCTCTAATTCTTCAACTTAATTTACAATATTGGGTTTGAAGTATTAAGTTCTTGGTAATTTTAAGTACTAAGAAAAATGGGGTACCCAGAATTAGAGGATGCATTTCATTTTGATCTGTCAGCTCAAAGAAGGCTTCTGAAGCATAAATAGTGTTTTGTAATGGTGAAGCATGCCATTAGAAAAACCTATGAGAATATTAGTGAATCTACACAAAAAGTATTGGGTGCAGTAAGTAATGTGGGGTGCAATGTGTAGAACAAAAAGGAATAAACAAAGCAGTTGCTAGGTAGGTTTGCTCATTGCTTCAGTGCTATTTATTTAGTTCTAAATGTGACAAGACTAGAAAATAGTCAGATGCTAACATTCTGAAAAGTTGAAGTTTTCTTCCAATAATCTGTTTTCTGGGAAACAGACAATGTGCAGTGGAAGATTAGACAAGTCAGTCCTTTCCTAAGCTTGTCATAACTGTCCTGGGATTTTCAGCCTTGTGTGTGAAGCATATAGGTGTGTTCAAACTCAGTTCAGTGTCTTAAATGAAAGCTATTTCAGGGCTTTGTTCATCCTTAACACTGGTAAACAGATTGAGCTTTTAATCATACTGCTGAAGAATGTGAGCTGTGCCAAATTTTTTAGGGCAGAACAAAATTTCACCCTGCTCATCTGTTTTGCAGGGTGATAGGTTTTTCTGGCTCCTTTAAGTCAAGTTGTTAGTCTTTCTTGCAGAAAAATACCCAGACTGGGTGAGCCATTTGATTTTGGCTATGTGGAGTCTATAAACAAATACTGTGATTCTGAACTTCAAAATCTAGATATGAGGCTATCATATGACATTTGCTGTCTTCTGAACCTTTGAAAATTTGTAGTGGTCTCTTCAGTTTGCACACAGCATGTGAGAAGCCTTTCCTCTGTGATGCAGCTCTGACATCTGCACCTGAAACTAGAAGGCTGGAACAGATGTACAAAGTCAAAGATCTCAGTTTTAAATAGGCTGTACATGCAAGCCATGGATGCTGATGTACACACATGCCCTCAACACGTTAAAGCCCTTTTAAGTCTTTTGAGTTTTGTTTTTCTGTGTTGAAAGTATTGATTTTCACATTAACTTTCTCTGTGTAGCTAACAGGACTGCAGATTACATATTAGTCTTTTCTGCAAACCTTTTATTCTTACTTTGCTATACATTTCCTACCACACAGTATTTTGTTGCATGCCATAGGCTCTGTGATCAGATGAAGGTTCAAAGTAATATCGATATTGTAAAGGGAAAGCATATCCATGAAGTTTCAAGTTGCTTTATCTCTACCACCTTCCTATGGTAATTGCAGAAACTTTATATTAAGATCTATTTTAGTTAGAAGGCAAAATACTCTCTTCAGTACATGGCCTGTTTAGCCTGCCCACGTTTTTATTATCTGTAGTGTCTAACCAAAATTATTTATCTTTTTTCCCTTTTGCTTATTTGATAGAGAATTACGATTCATCTAGATGCTGAATCCGTATGTTGTTAGCATTGCTTTCACAAAATATCCATATTCTACACTGTCAGGTAATGAAAACTGTGGTAATCAGTAGGATTCTAATGAGCAAAATAAGTTCTTCTAATTATCTCATAAACCTGTTTTTATGACTGCAAGTACAAAACATTATTGCTTGAAAGTAGCATTATCTTAAGCCACTGGTGAAATAGAAGAAATTTGTATTCCATATATCAGGTTGCCCATATATCCCAAGAGTAACTTCCTCCATAGGTAGGAAGGAATGCAAATTATTCTCAGTGTAACAATAGAAAGGAGCATACTTCTGCCTGTCCTTGACTGTTTGAAGTAAATAGCTTGAATCTTGCCTCATTTACACAGGGGTAATTGGAAGTATGTCTTAAAAATCAGCATAATGAAAATGAAATGGAAATTCTCCATGAGGATTTCCACAGTTAAAGTGTCAAAAATATGGTTAAATTGTTACTTGATTGTTTAGTGTACAGCATTTCTAATGGAGCAAGGATATCTGAAATAATGCCAAGATATCCCCATTCCCGTGCCTCTGCTTTAATTAAGTCACATTTTCAACATACACACTGAAGAAGAAGGTTGTAGGTACATGTGCATGCTATTATGATAAAACAATAAAGCCCATACATATAAGGAGTATTGTTGGTAATGAGTACTTGATACTTGTATTCCAGCAGTTCTGAACTACTTAAGTCATTCCAGAACTATAGTAGCAGCCTTAAAATTATACAAGCAAACCCTTTCAGAAGTGTTGAGTGATTTTAAATAGAATCAAACTGTGAAAAGCAGCCATCTTGGAAGTACCTCAAAACTGCTGAAAACACTTGAAAATCAACCCTTTTTTGCACTTGCATAGCGGGCTTAAAAACCGGACATTTCCAATGATTTGTAGAATGGATTCAGGAGTGTCATGGGAAATGAAGTGCTCTGGATAAGGTGAATAATTTTTCTACTTGGAGGGAGGATTGCTATGAACATCTAACCTGCAGTTAGATCTCACATATGCTTTGGATTACCAAAATTGGATTAAAATTGCATTCTGTGTCTTATACTGCATCAATAATATGATCAACTACAAAACCTTATCTATTTTTTTATATACTGTAGTTTTACAGTAAAAACTTAAAGCAAACTTTTTCAGGGTTCTCTGTTTCTGAGAAGGCACAAGAAACACGTTTTGACTCCCAAAAGTGTTCATTGCACCAGAGCTTTTGGTGAGAGGAAGATGACTGTTTTATATGGGAGACTGAATTTATGAGAACATTTTCCCTAGTGAGAAAAAGGAACCTACTGTCAGTAATACTGATCAGGCTGATAGTCACTAGGCAACAAGTGCCAGGCAAAATTTATATGGGAAATGCTGGGTGTCAGAAAAGTGATGTTGTTATGGAAATGATTCATTATCAGCTAAAGGGAATCTTAAGGGAGTCAAGCAACTGACAGTCTAATATGAGGCATATTTCAGATTTTGGAATAAAGTCTTTGGAGAATGTACCTGCTAAGTCTGTCATAAGTGATTGTGCATATATGACTAGCATCAGGCTTTGAGCTTATGAAGGGATACTGCTTAGTTCTTTCACATTCTTCATTGACAGAGAATAAACTTGGACAGGATTCAACCATTTACAAGAATTAACTGCCAGAGAGATTTTATAGTTAATATTTTTTATGAATTTTAGGCCTTTTGAGTGTATTAATTGACTAATATTCTGTATATTGCTAAACTGGTTGTTTTACTAAACAATGAAACCTGTGTTTTCCTCCAACATTAAAATCTATTCCCTAAAATAATAGTCAGGAGTATATCTCTGCAACTTGGGCTAAAATGCGTAGTGAAAAGGTCAAGAAGTAGCCCGTTATTAGCTTTTTACATGCTGGTAAAAGACTATGCATCTTGCACAGACTCAGCTCACTAAGGCCTCT
>JAOXXN010000395.1:84179591-84197193 GCA_026770055.1 Myrmophylax atrothorax
GATACCTTCCAGCCTGTGTTCTGTCCTAGTTCAGCAGGCAGTGCTGGGTTCATAAGGCTCTAATTTTTCTGGAGGCGCTTATAGCTGATATTCCTCCCTCGCTGAAGTGTGACTTCGTATCAGAAGTCAGAACCCCTTCCATCTTGTGTGCTGTCAGTTAAAGAACAGGCAGTGTTGGGCACATAAGAAATTGATTGTCTGGAAGTGCTTACAGCTAATAACTTTTAATTGATACAGTTAAGACTAGAAATCTTTGTATTTCTGTCTCCCTCCTCCCTTTCACATGACAAGGGGTTTTGTGGTTTTTTGGTGTTTTTTTGTGCGTGTGTGTGTGTGTTTTGGTTCGTTTGGGGTTCGTTTTACAACCAAAGAGCCTTTTACTACATGTTTTCATATTCTTTGCAGGGCAGAACTCAGTTAAGTTGTTGGGAGTTCAAAGTTTGTACTTCTTGACTTCTCAGATGTTTCTAGTTCGTGCGCAGTACCTCTGGCATTCTGTGTGGACTCTCCTTTTTTCTGGTACCTTCTTTTCACAAGGTCCCGCTAGTTGCTGGCTGCAGCTTTGTTGAAGCTACTTGTTCCATTTACTGTCCTTTTTCTGTACTACAGAATAGAAATAACTTGAGAAAGCTTAAATGCAAATTTTAGTGTTTTATTTCATTTTACAATGCTTTACTATGTTAGTGCAATTCTTAAGTTCCCATGCCTACCTTTCTTCTCTCTTGTAGAAATAATCCTGCTAATGTCATAATCAAAGCTATGAAGATTATATGTGTGAGAAAAGGATTGCAGATCAGGGTCTACATTCCTTGAGGTACTTCCTCAAGGTGCAGCGTTTTTTCACTGTGGTGGCTTTCTTAGCTGTGTAAGAGATATGCATGATTATCAAAAGAAATGCAAAGTATTTTGGAAGATGAAACTGCTTGGAAACTGAAGGATGCATGGACTTGTTCAGGCAACCAGTACTTCCCTAATAGCCTTTTTGCCACTTGACTAATTTTTTATTTCTGTCTTTTAAGTATTATTAGATTTTCTTTTGGCACCCTGGCAATTTGCAAATATACAAGTGCTGTCCTGAGTGCTTGGGAAAATGGCCTTTCACAGAACTAAACTGTTGCATGGTAAAACTTCCTTGGTAACTACTTATTACTGGGATTTTTGTGGGTCTCAAATATGTCACGGCTGTGTTGCAATAACACTGGGAAAACATATTCAGTAGAAGGCTGTGTCCCAAAGAGCTTGCAATTGGAACATATAAAATACAATCAGGGCCAAAGGAAGCAAACATTCTTTTCATGGTTGCTGTGAAATGTGGAAAATAAGCCAGTGTCACTTATCTGGAACATGACCAGTAGCTGCATCCAGTCCCCTTGACTTCTCAATCTTTCTCTCAGCTGCAGCAAGGTTTTTCCCATTTTCATCCACTAGAGTGGATCCATTAGGAGGAGTAGGAAATTACAGTAGGATACTGGGAATGAAAGGAGACAAAATTTCATTTATTTTCCTGCTGTTTCACTTACTTTAATAATCTGTCACTATATACAAAGCATCTGGTAAAAGGAGGAGGCGTGGTATGTTCTCTACTGGTGTCATTGGATTTTTTAGCCAATTCAGTAGGATTATATGTTAGCCATTAATCTCTTACAGGGAGGAGGCAGTGGATGGGTCAAAACCCGTTTTGCCTGTTCATTTACAAATTTAAAACAAAAAGCTTAAGCTGACTGAACAAAGAAGTAGATGACAAAGCAGAAAATATTTTTTTGGTATTTATAAAACTTCCATTTGAATTGAGTCTGTTCATAAGTAATATGACACACAATTCCAAGAAGATATTACAAAGTCTCAGTAGATTTAGATTTTCAGATTAGCTAGTGAGCTGCACAAATGTGACCTGAATTATGACTCTCTTGTGGTTTCTACTTATAAATCCTTTTTTCAATACAAATAAATTATGAAATACATTTAAAAGAATGAGTTAATGACAAAAGAAAGTTTTTTTAATCTAATGGACACGGCTACTTTGAATAATGTAATTTTTTGCTGTGAGAATGAAAAAAAATCCTCTTCAAAACTCTCTTGTGTATTAATACATCCATTTATTACAGCTGCATCTGTGAATCTAAGTCTGAGCGATAAAACTCAGTTGCAATGTCACTTGTCTCTATGTCAGGAAGATTCAGGAGACATGGTAAAGAATCTGTATGTGTTTCAGTACTTACCTGCTGTGCCATCTTCACATCAAGACAGGATCCTGGGTCATAGGAAAGAAAAATAAGCAGAATTTTGTTTGGTAGAGTGTCATCTCATGCAGGTACAGAGCTATCACTTCCCTCTCTGGCAGTGAAACCATGTACAATATTTAGGAAGAAAGAAATAGAAACTGTACTTAGGAAGAACTTCATTACTATCAGGTGAGATACTGGAACAGGTTTCCCAGGGAGGTTGTGGATGCCCCAGCTCTGGCAGTGTTTAAGGCCTTGAGCAACCTAGTCTAGTGGGAGGTGTCCCTGCCCATGGCAGGGAAGTTTGGGAATAGATGATCTTTAAGGTCCTTCCAACCCTTAACATTCTATGATTCTATGACTCATTCCATGATTCCATGATTTGCCAAAAGAAGAGCAATAAATCTCATAGAAGTGCTTGCATAATGTTAAGGAATTTTGAAGAAAATCTGTTCAAGATGGTACTCAGACTATGACTAGAATGTCAGGTACCAGCGCAGCGTTGGAAAGAGCACTACGAGAAGGTTTCCGCTGGCACCAGTTTGCAGTTACTCGCCCAACAAATCTCGAGCTCAGTAATTCATTTCAACAACAACAACAACAAAATCCAAATCATTTTATCACTGCTAGTGTTTTTTTTCCTCAGTCTCTGTGCTAAAACAGTCAACACAAATATTTGTTCCCTTTTTCTGATTGTTTAGGGTTTTTTTTCAGGGAAGAAGGAAGTAAGTAAACAGTTGGAAACTTTTTCCATCAAGAATGTGGAGATAATAGATTGAATGGGGTTGTTAAATAATAGTAATGGAAATCTGCCCCTTCCAGTATATGTGCTTCTCTTCTGAGCAAAATTTTCAGAAAGCAGGATCCTAGCCTTAGGATTAGTTTTCCTGAAAAGTTCACAGAGGAGGAAAATTCTGCTACATCAAGGACAATCCCATTGTTAACAGCCTTTTAGGATGATGGGTGTTAATTTAAAATTCAGAGAGACAAAAATAACTGGTTTAATTTTCAGATGTGTAAAATGTACAGATCACTAGTTGAATAAACATACTATTTCTTGTAATGTTTATTTGTTTAAAATAAAGCATGTTTTTTGCTTGGCTTATATGTCTATGTTGATTTTTCTTAGCTCTGGAGCATGAGCTGCAATACAAATAGCATGGCATAGCTATTTACTCAGCAGTCATCCAAACAAACTGACCTGATTAGGAGAAAAATTCTCATTGCAGCAATTTTCTATCGGTGTGTTAGGATATTTGTAGCGAAAATCATGTTCCTTTTTAATGTTTATTTAAAAAAATCCCAAGTATTCAACCACAAAATCATACATTTTTTAATTTTAAAAAGACTGTGTAATGCCTTCTGAGTATTACAGTTTGGATGGCTTTTGCTCTTGTTCTGCTTAGGGGCTTGTTTTCCTTTTTGGACCTAGTCTTCCATGACATGCCACTATCTCTGCTTTATGGTTATGGACATAGCATGTTCTCTGATGAATTGAGGAAAATACAGTCTAATAATGTAGCTACACAAGAGAATGGGAATATGAATCACTCAAATTTTAACATCTGTGAGGGCCAAAAGCTTCTGTTTAAGGCTTCCCTGGACATTGAACCTTTTCTGCAGGGGGGAAACCCCCCACAAATATTTTTAATTCCCTCTAGACATCTAGATTTTATTTAATGTTGAATATGTAGGATGACTTCTGTAAAATGATTTCCTGGGGAATGAGGTTAGAATTTGAGTTGTGCAGAAATACAGCATTGTGAGTGAAAGGCTCAGTCCGAATTTTTGTACAAATGATTTCATCTGACAGGTGGGAGAGAAGGGTGATGATGAGGCAAGAGAATGCTGGGCTATTGGTATTCTTCAGCCATACTCTATTGGGACAGAGGACTTTTTTGTTGATGTCTCTATTAATCCTTTCTCTTAGTTTGTAGCATTTGAGACAGAAATCATTTTTTTGTACAAGTATTGTGCATGTGGCATGGCCCACACACCTGAAATTCATCTGTGTCAGCCTGACATCAATTACTGTCGTGGCTCCGGGATAGGTATCTTTAAGCAACAAGCAGAAGTATTTCAGAGCCTTGAAACCAGCAGCTGGTTTGAAAGCTCTCCAATTTGGATAGAATATTCTCAGCTTGGATTGCTTAATAAATGCTCTGTTTTCACTTCATTGGCAAAAAAATAATACAAAAAGAAAGCTTCTCTATTAACAAATCATTTGTCATTTCCAAGCTGGCTGCAGAGGTCCATGCAGTCACATCTACTGAGCTGCTAAATCTTTATGCTTCCTCCTCTTTGGAGAGTCATTAAGCTTAGAAGCATTAGTCTCTACAGGGCTGATCAGGATGGCTTGTTTTAAAACATCTCAAAAATGTTGGACAGCAGCTTGTTAAAAACTTCCACATTGCGGATCATTCTGATTGACTGGGCACAAATTAATGCCAGTTTTGTTACTATTTTTATCACAAGTTGCAAAGATGCTTACACATCATAATTGAGATTTTAGGCTGGGGTTGACACAGAGACGTAGTGCATCTAAACTCTTCCAATTTTTCTTCATATTAATCCAAAATATTTTTAATTGTCTGTCTATTAATTAAAAATCTGAGTAACTGCTACTCAGTGCAACTACAAGACTTTGCCCAGAGAAGCTGTGAATGCTCCATCCTGGAAGTGCTCAAGGCCAGGTTGGAGGGAGCTCTGAGCAACCTGCTCTAGTGAAAGGTGTCCCTGCCCATGGCAGGAGGTTGGAATTACAGGATCTTTAACGTCTCTTCCAACTAAACACATTCTGTGGTTCTATGCTTCTATGACTGTTGAGAAACTGATTTTCAGAAAGGCTGTTTGAGCACATCTGCATTGTCTTCAGTCCAGTGTCATTGCTTCTAAACAGCACATCTGTGTGTTGACCTAAAACTCTGCAAGAGACTGGTAACTGCAGCCCAGCCCTTCAAACCAAACCTGTTTCTCAGGAGTTTGTGTTCAAACACAGAGCAAGTGACGAATCTGTGCATGTACCTGTGCCCACCCTGACTTCTGTCAGGTGCCCCTCATTGCATCCTATTTGTACCCATGTGTCTCATTTACTTTAAGACAGGAGGTGACCTGTGACTTGAAGTGGGTACAGAGCAGGTACACGTTTCAGCTGAAAAGGCCTCTGGCAAAGGAGCAGGTGGAAGCAGCCTGTGGAAAACCTCTGTGCCAGAGTTCACTTGAGCTTGGCCCTTTGGTGACTGACAAGATGAACAGGAGATGGATGAGAGGGGAGCAGCGCTCTTCCTTTACTCCCTTTCAGTGGGGTTAGTCTCTGTCGTGGAGAAAGAAGGGAAGCTCCTGCCCACAGGAAGAGTTTTTGGCTCTCTGTCTTTTTATGCACATGGGCTGTGTCTTTGATCTCATCCTCTTCATTATACCACAAAGACAGACTCTCCTCACCTCCTATTTCAGAGATTTTCAGAGCTCAGCAGCAAAGATGTAGACCCATGTTCTGCCAGAAAATGACATTTTGTTGGTGCCAGCAAGAATTGGACTCCAGTATTCAAAAACTGATTTTAGGCTTTTTTTTTAAGACTACACTCCAAGTTAAATAATTTTGTTGTCTGACCAATTCAGAGTGAAGAAAAACATCTCTGCTTCCTGTCTTGTATGCTGTAAATGTAATTTGATTGTATTGTACTTACTGTACTTTGAGCTTTAAGTATTTCCTGCAGTTTCCAGGAAAATAAAAGAAGAAAAAACTTGGAAGAAAATGGTGAGATAAAAGATATCTTATAATTCACTCCAGTCTAATTTGTGACTTTCAGATTTTGAGGATTTCTTGATTTCATTTTCAGGTGATGATCTGCTGACAGAATAAATAATTCATAGATAGTGCTGAGACTGCTCAGTCATTTGCAATGGTATCACTCCTACATGAGAAACCTGCATCACTCTCTTTCTTCAACTATGTTCTCTCCTGTGGTAAGTTTTTCAGACATATAATCTTCTGAGTTAGGAGTTTTAATCAGAGGGAGAGAGCTGAGTTCTGAAAAGTCCAGCCCTGGACTAGATCCTCGATTTTGTTGTCAGAACTGGAAGCTATGGTCAGTAAACTTTGTTGTATTCTCATGCAACACATGTAAGGTTTGGTAGGGCTGTGGAGTGTAGTAAATATCACAGAACTGAATTACAGGTGTCACTAACTGTAGTTTGTATTTCCTTGGTCTCCATGATGTGGATTACATTTGCACTGTGTGTAAAACTTTTCTACTTGTCTGATTACCTGAAATTAATTTTTTTTAATACTGGCGCCTGTATTTTCAACTTACGACTTTCAAAGTGATGTCAGTTCCTCCAAATAATTAAAAAAGACCCTCTTGCCCAATATTAAAAACAAACAAACGAAAGGCCATAAATAATTCTGACAACTAACTTTCGGGATGGAGACCTAATTAGTAGTTATTGAGCTTGGTCCAAAGATCATTGATGTAACTTGGAGGCTTTCCATTTAATTTAATTGACTTTAGAGCTAAACTCTTTCTCAGACACAGCAACATAGCAACATAGCAAAGTGTCACTCTGTCACCCATCAGCAACATCACCTACCGACAGGGTGTGTTAGCTGTTCTGTTTGGTGTTGTTTTTGGTAAAGATGTTGCCTAAGTTGATGATGTCTGAGTGGGCATGTAGAGGACATAAAAAAACCTTTGTGCCCTGGGTACCTGTTTATTTGGCAGTCACCAAAGCCTGCAGATTACACTCATTCCAGTGTCGTTGCAGAGCCTTCATCAGAAGTGTCAACATTAACAAGGTTTTAAACTGCAGGCGAATATAGAACATCATTTGATCCTGGCAGAGAACTGTTTGCCTCAGCACTTGTGGGATAATGTAGAGTAAGCATCAAGTCATTGATGAATCTGTAATGCAACACCAGTCCCAGGAGTGCTCAGGCAAAATTGCTGCAAAGAAGAAGAAGAAAAGAGACTAAAAGTGCTTAAATGCAGCAAACTATTTTAAACGTAAAGGAAAAAAAGGAAATGAGTACAGAATTATGAGCATAACCCTTTCATTCTGGCTTAATAAAAACCATAAGGAACCCACAGATGCTGAATGTTTACTGAACCTTAGCTGGTCTGGAATCATCCTTGCAATTACTCTAGTTTTATGCTTGTGGTAATGTTGACCTCTGGCCAACAGCCACAAGTTTCTAGTGAAATTTTTGCACATTCTACCAAGGCCATTCTCATCACTGTTGTCTACAGAGATAATTAATAAACATAAGTAAAAATTTGCATTGATAGATCAAGGTATTTAATATTTCTTTAATATTTCTTTGTACATTTAAAACATGTGGAAATACTGACAATATCCAGCAAAATACTTAATGGAGATTAGAGAACCTCAGTGGAATTGCATTGTCAAAATGGTACAGCACAGACAGTTGATCCTTAGCCTAGCATTTCAGAGGGTGCTTACCTGTTTCCCATTTCCGTTCTGTCTTGTATCTGGTTGTCATAGCCCTAATACAGACCCAGTGGGGTCAGTGCAGGTTGTTCCATAGGAATGGTTGGGACTTGTACTGAAGACCTTGGTAAATGGGAGATCCCTGCTTGGCTTCCATCTCTGTGGTGTATTTGCACTGGGAACATAATCACTCTTGGCCTAGGGTAGACAGGGCTACTTTCTTATGCTTGGATAGTCTGCTTTGCGGCACAGCTTTGTTTGCTGCTATATTGCTGTACCTAGGAAGCTGGGTTCAAATTCCATTTGGTGCCCCAGGTTACTTAATGCAGCAATTTAATTTAGCCAGTTTCAAATAATGACATCAAGATAAAAAAACCCCAAACAAACCAAAGCCAAACCAAAAAACCCCTCCCCATCACATTAATTATCCTCAGAATAATCCATTTCCTTTGCAAATTTATTTTGGAAACTAGGCAAGGTTATACTGTAGTATTAAATGCAGTCATCTGTTTGGATGAAAGTATTTGCAAAGCTCCAGCTAATACTCTTATGAAGTTTATACTGGAGTGTGCATTCCACCTACTGATACCAAAAATACTTAGTGTACCAAAAATAAACATTTGTTTAAAGAAAACAAGGAGCCTTTTAAGTGATCACTCTGAAAATTTCAATGTCATTTTGCAGTCATTTGTGTTGCATGATTCATGCTTGAAATATTTTTTTCTACTTTCTGTTAAATATGCTTCTCTATTGTTGGAAATTAAGATATCTTTTACTTTGCACTGGCTGATAGTTTTGGAGGTAGATGGAGATGGTTGCTATTCTTTTATGATTTGCAGTAGTGGGGAAGTCCCTTCAGACTATATTGGCCTAAAATCATGTAAGGACCTTTAGCTTCATGTTTATATCCAGGCCAGTGGACATCCAAAAGAATTTGTCTCCTAGGTACCATCAGAAAAGCGGTGAGCAGTGTAGATGGGCTTGGCAATGAAACCCTGACTGTTCCATGACAAAAGGGCCCCATGAGGCTTTTCAAGTCTGCAATAAAGCACATGCTCAAGGGATTAGGCAGGAGAGGAGAATCTACTCTTTTTTTTGTCTGAACTCACAAAAAAGTAAAAAAAAGAAACATTCTCTCTCAGGCATAACCAAGATCGAAGGCAATGTCTTACTGACAGAGGAACATATATTTAGCACCATGATTTACTGGAAGTGTGTGCTTGTTTCCTGAGAAATACATAGAGCCTTTTGATAACACTAGATGATAGCAATCTGCTCTGTAGGCAGATGTGCACATAATAGGTGGTGCCTGAGGCATATTCTCCCACATTTGGTGAGTTCTCTTCTTGTTTACCTTACTAGGTGTTTAGTTTCATTATATTGACTGTTGAGAACAGCATCTCCTTAGTGTTGAAAATCATTGTCTTATTTATAGGTATGCAGATTTTAATAATGCAGTAACAGTAACGATTTTTTCAAAGTGTAGGATAAAAATAGTGTCACTATTTTCCTGTGGTTGAAAATACTTTAAAATTGGTGGACTGGTCATACTGATTTTGAAATAATCTATTTTTGATTTTGTTCTAGATGATGAAGATTAATGGAAAATGGTCTCAGAATCTGGCTAGACATTGGTTTTGCTTTTCTGAGAGCCTTTGTTTAAGAGTCTTTCTCTGTCCTCTCAGCTGAGATTTAGATGGGGTCACTTTCTTTGAAGTTTTATTGTTAAGGCTCCAGATCAATACGGGACTTATGTTTGCATGTTTTCAAGTACTCAGGTAGTCCTTTTGAAATCGGTGAAAAAAATTCTGACTTAGCTGATGTCAATGCCAGAACTCCCAGACACTTCAGAAAGGCCAGACCTAACCACATTTTTCAGTGATTTAAGTTACTTTGGGGCAGGGAAAGGGAGGATTGTTCTGGCTTTCAGTAGTGAATGAAGGGTAGTCATAGTCTAAGATTTTATAACATATACAGTACAGATGTCCATGGAGACCTGTCCAAAATAATTATTTCAGTTTTGTAAAAATCTGCTTTAGTAATTCTAGTTCTTTATTTTAGTCCTGCCTTTCACATTATATATTAATGTTCACCGTATTACTATGATGACATGAAATGTAATCTAAAATGGTTCAAGACTGCATTTAGATACAATTGATGTAAGGGTTCAAACTAAAACCATTCAATCATATCAAAATAAATTGTTTCGTCTTTACCAAAATACTTCTGGTTTAGATACCTGACTATCTTTTCTTCAAGACATTTGTTTAATGGGAATTCTGAAGTAGTGACATTTGTTCTGATTTAGAACATAATCAAATTTTGAGGGGTCAGGGTTTCCTGCAGAACAGAAATTTCAATTTTGACCACCTCTCAGTGCAGTGACTACATAATTCACTGTGTCTGTTTGCCAATTCAATGAAAAGCTGGGTGCTAAAGTGCTGTTCAAATTTGGAGCTTAGCTGGCTAATGTTATTCCTGATCAAAATAATATGAACATATGATAATACTGCTGGACAAATACATTGTCTGTGATGCCTTGATTTTTCACAAGATAATGAGTCCTTTTTACAGTTGCTCTTACTCAGACATTCCTCCCTATTTCTGGTTGACAAGATTTTAAAATAGAGCACAAGCTTCTGTAGAAAATAGAATGTTTCTTTTACCTTCCTTCTGCACTTAGAAAACAATTTCACGATGTACAGTCAGAAATAAGCCACAGCCACGAGTAAGTCCCATAGACACAAATAAGTAATAGCTTTACTATTAAAAGCTTTTGCAATTGTCTGATGTGCAGTATAGCCTCTTTTAGTGAGCCTTTTATTAATTTCTACTTATTTCTTAATTTCTTGTTAGTCTTAATTTCTTGGCACAACACAATATACTAACAACAACTCTTTATCCACTTAGCAGTTAACTGGTCACTTTATCTACAGAGCCACAGTGTTTTTCTTTTACTGTAATGGTGATGGTCTGGGATTGACAGTGTCTTTACACTATTTTATATAAATATAGTATCCTCTGTTTAATTGGAATGCATCCCCATTTATACATATGCTGCAAAAAAAGGACTTTTTGACATTTCATCACATACTGAAATTTCTGAGCTCTTGGGTAATAAAAGTGCCTGGCTGATGGTAAGATCCTCAAAATGTTTCTGCTCATTTCCTACAATATCTGCATTTTCAAAAGTTTTATTCACAGAGTCATTGAGTCCTTTGTTCAAACAGGGATGACTGTGGTGTAAGAACTGTCCCCAGCTGTTTCATAGGAACCTTTCACATAGAGGCTGAGTGATAACAAGTCACATGAACGTCCTTCCACATTGTAATGGACCTTGAAAATCTGCTGAGCCCTGGAGGACAAGGGAGGTCAAGGAGAGGCAGGATATAAAAAATAATATTAACACATTATAAGTGTAAACACACATAATGAGATTTTGCATTTAAATGAAATTTTATATACTCGCAGGAGGCATCATCTAGTGGTTAAAGTATAGAATTGGGAGCTGAATGATGCTTCTATTCTTGGCCATGCTGCTGCAGATTTTGATCCAAACAGAGAAGAGCAGAGGTCAAAAACATACCTGTATAAAAGAGCTTTCCATTTTTAATAATAACATAAGGCCATATCCCAAAGCATTACAGAGAAACAGAGCTTTGATTGTAGATAAGATTTTTATGAAAACCAGCTCAGAATTTCAAAAAAGGGACAGATCAGAGTTAAATGGATATGAGAGGAAAGTCATACTCAGTCTGATATCATGTGAAGAGAGGTTTGTAAGTGTAGTCTGAGGTCAGCCAATGTAGAAAGCACCAAGGGTAGTACTGGCACAATAATTAGTTAAAGGGTCAAAAAATGTGTCCATCTCATACACCCATGAAATTTCAGTAGCTGCCTGGCAAAGGATATTAAAAGCCTCCTTTGGTATGAATGTAAAATTACTTACACAGAGAGATTTGTGCAAAGTTCAGGGTATAATTCATGGTCTTCACCGGGTTGTGCCTGTAGTTTGAATGGGAATGGATTCAGACGAGTTCATGCCCAGCTGTGCTTAGCTGCACAGGTAACGTTCACATGTGAAACTGTGCATGAAATAAACAGAACTTAACTGAGACAGATTAGAAGGTATGCAGAGCTTTGACTGCATATTCTTTCTCCCAGCACACCTTCATGCTATCACCAGGTTTCTCCACCTTTCTACAGTATCCAGGATTTACTGAGTTTAGCTATTAATTTACAAATCTTGAAATAATGTGCCATAGATTTCTTTTCTGCTCATATCCTGCTGCTCTGTGCTCTAGATCTGGAACCTGGTGGTGCTTGGACATTCTGAAAGTGTGAAGGTATTTATTTCCAAGATAAAAAAAATATATAGTTCTTTGGAATCACATATGGGCAGAACCATTTGTCTCTCAATATCAAGTCTGGTCTAAGCATCTAATGTTAAGATGTTCCTGGTGTGCCTTATATCTTGCTCCTCTACATGCCCAGCATGTCTCCAGACTTGGCACTCCGAGCACTTTATCATGTTTTGCACCTCAGACCTGTCAGGATTTCAAAGTTAGAAATGGATGGCTCACCTGCAAGATTCAATGTTACAGATGTTCTTTGAGCATGACATTGACACCCTCAGTCTACTCTAGTGGCATTTTGCCTAAGTGGATATGAATTTGAGTTTTCTGCCTCACAGGGGAAGTGCCTTAAACAATAGGCTATAAGAGCAAACTTTGAGAAATAGTACTGGGACATGGAGTCGAAGTTGTCCTTCCCTTGGCTCAGCTGTTCCGATTTCTGTGAAGTGATTAAATGTTCGTTGGACTGGGGGGAAGAGGATCAATGGAGGAGGCAGGAGGAGAATGAATGAATTGTACCAAGGGGTAGAGGAGAAGGAGCCAAACATTTTCAGATATTTGAAGGACTTGAAGCTCGAATTTGAGATCCCAAGTGAGAATTCCAAGAAGGTTGGAGTGGATCTTATCTGTATTTTGTGAGTGAGGAATGGCTTAAGTAATTCATCTTCAGGAGATGGTTTGTAGCTATGAATTGCAGAAGAGCCAGCTGCAGTTCAGGATAGCACCTATGTTGGGGAGGAAGGGGAAAAGAAAAGGGCATCTCCATCTCCATCAGTGCCACACTTTCAGCTTCATTAGGTTGGCCTTCCATATGTCCCCTGCTGAAGCACCTGTCTGTCCCCATGCACTATATGGTAGCTCATCAATATCTAAGTCAGGATATAGTTTGTAAAGTGTCAAAGCATCAAGGTGTACTTCTGAGGATGTAATCCATCATACTTTATACATCAAGAATCCCAGTGGTACCTTTAAACCTCTTTGTAAAGCTCTTTAAAATCTCCAAATGAAAAATGAAATAGCAATAGTTTTCTTTTCAGAATGGATTAAATATCTAAGAGGGGGAAGGTTTTAGGGGACATATTATCTTTTACTAGATCAACTACTATACTTGAAGGAAGCAGGCCAGCAGGCATGAACTTCTTCTTTGTAATCTTGATCAATGCTCATTACCACAAGGGGTTACAAAGTCAACCTCTGAGTTTCACTCTATCTTTCAATGCCTTTCTCATTTTGTTGCAGGAAGTTATATTTTCCTTTATATTGCTGATTATTCTAGTTAGTCATCTTGCCTGAAGTATAGTTTTCAGAAGCTGGACTGCATTACCTTTTACAGCTCCAGAGATTTTTTTGCAGCATCAGAATACCCATCTGCCATGTTCCATCTGGTTTCTGCTTCTGCCTCTGCCACCTGAATGTAGAAAGCAAAAAGAGTAGGTCCAGCATTTTGCATTTTAGAAGGCATTCATGCAGGAAGTATATTTAATGATTAAATTTTTAATACTTAATTAATAAATTTTTACAACTGGAGCTTTAAAAAGATCAGCTGTTTCTTAATTTATTGAAGTTAAGTCACCCCAATTCACTTGGGTTCATGGTTAAAAAGAAGTTAGATCCTTGAGGGTTAAAAAGAAGAAAGAAGCTGGGGATGGGGGGAAATAATCACATTTTTTCCCCCTGTATTTCCAAAATGATTGCCAGCTTTCTGTGGAAAGTTTGTGTCCATCCATCTGCCCTTCTTTGACTTAAAAGATTCTAGTCTGAGTTCCAAGAGTTTCTGCAAATGGTCTACAGAGGTAATCAAACAGTTTGTTTTGTTTTGTTTTTTCTTTAAGATCTTTGTTTGGCTTTCAGAATTTATAGGTGGATATACATTAATGACAAAGCAGAATCTGGGTGAGAAAATGAAGTAGGTTTTCAATGAATGTTGTCTGTAGCATTTGCCCCCAGTAAACTGAACACTCAGTTATGCTCTATTTAAAGATGTCTCCAGGAACCTGTTCAGTTTCGCATGTGTACAAATTTAAGCCATTCTGAGAGGAGATTTTCTCCTAAGCTGAGTCCTAAGAATGGAGTTCAGCTACTGAAATACCAATGAAACTCTGTATTTTTCATTGTAAGTATTTTTCCTAAATGTTTGGTTGATTTTTGTTATTTTCAGCTTCAAATGACAAGCAAGTCTTCTCCCAATCCCCAAATGTTCATAAAATATATTGGTCATATCCATATGAAGCTAACCCATGACATGCTAACACCTGTGCCACATACTATGAGTTTAGTGGATTATTTATGGAGCCAAGCACTATTCATAGATATGAGCAAGAGTGATGGCACCCTTGCCTTTTGGTTTCCTTTTCTTCTTAGTCCTTCTAATAAACTTGCAAAATATAAGGAGGACTTCAGGTAACTTTATTTTATGGGAGGAGTCAAAATTAAGAATTGTGATGATAATACTTGAAAATTGTCAGTGAGAATAACAGGGCATAAAAAGTATCAAACCAATACCACATAATTGCTCCATTGTAAGACTATAGATGCTTTGCAGAGTAACATCAATGAGCTCCTCTAAAACTTTGGGGAAGGTTAAGCCAGTCTAAACTCACTTGCTGCTTGGGTTTAATTTATGCATACATTAATGTCTCTACAGTTGCTTGGTGCTGAGAAGTAGAAGGAAACCTGCTATAATCTACTAAATATGTTAGCAAAACTATCAGAATTAAAATACTTTAAATATATCACAAAATTAGTTACAATTCCAAAATAAATTAGAATACAGTAAATCAAAATAATAGCAAATGCAAGTAAATAAGAAAGTGAAATATTACATTTAAGAGTAAAAGATACAGAAACATTAACATTGGTCTGCATTTTAGAAATTACTAAAATGATGACTTAGGACTTGATGCAAAACTTATTGGTGAAGAATTGTTTCTGGAACAAGGCACCACTGTTTATTCTAACATCAGTAAAATCATGACAAAGGAGCATGAGTGTACAAAATTTCCTTCTCCACCCATTCTTCCATCTCTACTCCTTTCAGAACTGTAGATGTGCTTCCACATGACACAAGAACATATTAAAATGTAGCACATTTATTAAAAGCTATTCAGTTCCTTCTCTTTTATGCAGGTGCATGAAAAATGCTTTTGTTGGCTCAGGCATTGATAAAGTAATAGCAACGTCTGCAAGCTTAACTATTCAATTTCATTATTTATTTGGAGAAATTCTATGGAATGGAACAGGGGGAGTGAAATTGAGGGCATTTTTTGCAATTTAGAGTTGAAAAAAATGGCAATTATTGTGAAATAGGAAAGAGAAAACAAAATTCTCCTGTAGTTAGTTACTGGTAAGATTTTGAGGGGTTTTTATATGTCCTTTCCTTTCCCTTAGTAGATGTTTTCAGTGCATGACCAATACCTGTCTGACAGTATGAGAACCCCTCTTAAGGTGTCTGTAGAACTTTGCTAAGAAAATCCAGTCTATTGAGTAAATTTCAAAGAGCTGCAAACAAAAAAAGGTTGAAAACTAATGTTATATGACAGTACTAGTAGAGAGTTAGATAATTTTTTTCCGGTATCATTATTAAGTTCTTAAGATCTTATCCTAAAAACTTTTAAGTCAAAAGGAAAACATATTGACTTTCAGGGACTTAGAATCAGCATCTCAGTTTATTGCAGTTTTATTTGTCTTAAGTGTCTTTAATGTACATAGGAAGATGCTTGAATAGCAGTGATTGGAGTTTCCTGGTTTGGTCATTTGGCAGACAAGGGTAGGATGTCAGAGACTGCTCCTACTGAGTGTTGTATTAATGCCTTTCCACTGACTGGCTCTATGACCTTTGCACACTGACTCGCCAGATACAGTTAACTTATTATGAAGAGTCAGAAAATAAGAAGAACCCATTTTTTTCCTTTCAGCTGTGAAATTTAAAATAAAGCATCTTCAGCGATTCTTGGACAGGGAAAGAGGCAGAATACTTGAAGGCAGCCAAGCAGAGGTTTCTATGCCTGCAGACACATCCACATGGCTGGTAGCCAAATAGAGGAAAAAGTTGCTTGTGAAGATACCTGCACAAAAAGATTTTTCCTCTTAATAATAGTATATTCCTTCGAGTACAATGGAATATAGAATAATTCCACCAAAGATAATACTGTGACTGCAAGAACAGAGCTGAGTTATGCCATGAGGTGCAGAAATCTTTTGCCTTTTCCCTTGTGGAAACTGCCATTCACAGGAAAACTTAGGGAGGAGAGAAATAAGATGTTAAGCAAAAAGAAAATCATAGGAGTGGGAGGCTGCTGTGGTGGTGACCAGCCTTCCACTGCCTTAAGTTCTGATGCATATTATGTTATGTGTTCTGGGTTTAATTATGGATCTGGAGTGTTGTGCTAATAAGGCTTCACAATTTTGTCTTCCTCTCTCTGAGGCAGAGCTAATTAAAATAAGCATTAATTAATATGTGCTTTGAGGTCTCTGAACTTTAGGTGATTAAAATATTCTAAGTAATATAATATAACTTATAGCACATGGATCACTATGAAATAGTTTAAGGTCACTGACCATAAAATGTGACCTATCTCAAATGCCATACGTGATAGGGAACAGAGCAGTTTGAATTGACCACCTTCACCTCCCTGGAAGAGTAGCTGTCAATCCCTTGGCTTCCTTCTCAAGCCAGCCATGGAGTCATTAATGGCAGAAACTCTCCATCTTTGATCTCAGTACCTTTTTCTGATGCAAAGGCATTACCTTATAGTCAAGTACTTAACAGCCTATTGCTGTTTTTAAATCTGCTCTAGAAAAGCTGCAGGTTTGAGTAAGTAAAAGTAATTTCTTTATGGCTTTGTGCTTTTAGGTCTCTAACCCACAACATCTTTGTCCTCTTGTTGTGGGTGATACATAGGAAATAATTAATTAAATATTGAAAAAATTTTTACCAGCTTCACAATTTCTCTTTGCATCCATTGGTGACCATTTGTGATGGTTATGATCAAGCATGTGCACTGTAAGCAAAGCAGACAAGTAGACTTTTTGGTCTAGAATACTTATTTAGTATATGAATTCAGTGAGCAGTAAATGTGGCAGTGAATGCTAATAAATGCAAGAATTGAAACCACCTTATTGCTAAATATGGAAAATCCTGGTTAGATGGGGCAGCTTTTAAATGATTGGCACAGTGGTGCCATTCTTATAGCCACGTCAGGAATGATGATACCTTCTCCTTCACATCCCTGCTGAGAGGATGAGGTGACCTCCCTGCTAGGAGTGATATACTTCAGAACTCCTTCAGACATATTAGTAAGTTAGACAGTCCTCTCCTTCAAGGAAAAGTGTTAAAGATTTGCTTTTCAAAATGACCTCTCTGTTCCAGTCTTCCACCCCCATCCCTTTCAAAAATAGCGTGGCCAGCGGGACCAGGGCAGGGATCCTTCCCCTGTACTCTGCATTGGTGAGGCCACACCTTGAGTGTTGTGTTCCGTTCTGGGCCCCTCAGTTCAGGAAAGATATTGAGGTGCTGGAGAGGGTCCAGAGAAGAGCAACAAGGCTGGTGAAGGGACTGGAGCACAAGCCCTATGGGGA
>JAOXXN010000395.1:84205323-84215431 GCA_026770055.1 Myrmophylax atrothorax
AACCTTTCAAGAAACTGTAAAAATTAAAGGATTAAAAAGTGAGGATGGGGGAGAGAGAAAACTAGTAAGAGAAAGACACTTTTAATTTACAACTTGCTCTCTTCATCAGAATTACTTGAAGATAATCAGGCAGATGCGGATGTTTCTTGGAAGGTAATGCTTGAGTGCTGAAGGTAGAATACGATAGTCAGATAAAACATGCTTGCAAATTTGACAGGTTACATTATCTTTTATTGACATCCAAACAGAACTGCCAGACTCTGGAGGCTTTATTTTTGCATCAGCCTCTGTTTTTATGACATCTGCCATCTTTAGAAATTAAACAAACTTTTTATTGCTGAGTTTTAGCAGATTATTTCAAACAGTCTTGACTGCTTCTTGGTAAATTGTATGATATGTGATGTGCTTCTGACTTTAACCTGGATTTTTTTCTCCTTTCTTTTTTTTTTCTCTAAAATCATTCAAAATAATTTATGAAATTCACTCTATGTTATAATCTAACTTTGATCTGGTGAGACAATACCAAGGCGAAATAGAAAAAGATGGATTATAGTTCATACATTAATAGACTTGCAGAAAAAAAAAAAACCCTTACACTTTATGAAATGACAAAGATAAGAGCATGAATTAATAATGCTTTAACAGCAGTGGCACAAAATCCTTGAATGGTAATGCTTCCAAACTACTCATATTGATTTAAAATCTATATTTAAGACAGTTAGGTCTAGAAGTCCCCCTTCAGCCACATCAGATATAGATTTTCAATTTACAGGATTATTTTAAATTGCAGTCTTTAATTCAGAAAATATCATACAAAGCTTTCCATGTTTAAAAGTAAATTCCTTTGTTTCACTCTCAAAAATTATGATAGTTAAAGTTTAACAGTCACCACTGATAATGATCATGCTTATGCATGGCCATGTCAAAGCAGAACTGCCACATGTCCCACAGAGGCCTTGTCCTAGATTGCACAGTTATAGGCTTTGGAGTCTGAAATGAGGGAAATCTCACCATGGATACAGATCAGAAGATGAAGTTCATGGAGAGCTGAGGGCCAAATTCTGCCTGAGGTGATGTATACCTTTTGCATACTACAGGGGTTTGTGTTTGTTGTCAAAATTGTTTTACCACTAATAATTAGAGTTTGATCTTCTTAAAAAATAAAGTTAGCCAATTCTTTGCTCTGTATTGCAACAAGAGAATTGATTATTTCTTTCTTGCATTCTAAAGCAGTTCTTGAGGAGTTTGCTGGAAATGTGCACTGTTCATTCAAAGAGAAATTATTAGAGCCGGCAGCTATATTAATGTACTGAAATGTAATTAATACAGTTTCACCTTAAACAGCAAATTAATTCACAGTGGTTAGGTGATCTGTAACACATAACCACAGTTATTTTTCTCTAAAATGACTGCCATTTTTAGTGTGCTCCAGCAAAACTGTCGTTATCAAAGAAAAAGGTGAACTGGTGTGGAACATAAGTGAAATTTAATTAGAAGAACTAAAGGGTATTTGTCTCAAACTCAAAAATTGTAACAAAGAATGGGGGCTGGGAAAGAAAATTGATTCTAACAGTGGCAAGAAATTTGTCCCTTAACTATTAATAGTGGTGGACAGAGAAGGCAGTATCCATACCCAAAGGAAAGTGCTAGTTTACACTTAGTGGTTTAAAGATGACGAAAAAATCACCTGTCTTGAGTTCATACTCCCATTCTCTGTCTTTAGTATTCCTGTGATGTGTTTCTGGAACTGCAAAATAACCCCCATTCCATTTTGGGGCCAGCCACATCACAAATTTTAAGTGTGGGTTTGGTGGTAGAAGTCAGGATTCATCTCAGACCTCCAGTTTATAGGTTTGATTTGATGGTCAGGTTTGGAATGGCATCTGCCCGCCCTGAAGAGGTACCCTTTGGACACCTCTGAGGTCACATGAGTGTGTTATATCTGTTCTTTCTACTTATGCAAACCACAGAAGTAATGACTGTCTGATATCACCACTGATTGTTCTCAAACGGCTCACTGGGAAGATTACACTGGCCAGTATAGCTGAGGCCAAATTTCAGTGATCATTCACAATGATCTCACATAGGAGAGACGGGAGTGAAACACAAGGCAAGAGGTGATTTGCAAATCTCTCTCTCTCCCTCCATCAGTATTCATCATGACGCAAAGTTTATAGCCATGGAGTGAAAGATGATTGCACTGTCAGACCAGGGAAATGGATCCTGAGCAATGAGCAGGTTTCCCATTTATCCATAAATCGACTTACCATTGTTGGTAGCATAAAACAGGTAAAAGGATGCGCTGTATAGAGCAGGTGTCCATGCTAATGCATCCTGCTTACTATGTGAGAAGTTGCACAGAGCAGACAATGACACCCTTTCACAGAGGCTTGTGGAGTCAGACCAACTTCTCTTGGAAATGCCTTCAGTGAACAAAAAAGAGGAGACACAAGAAAGGAAACATAGAATAATTAAGTGTAGTCTTCTCTAACTCAAATGATTCTCATGCTTTTCCACAGGGCATCAGGATCTTTAAGGATGCAATTTCAGCTCTAACCTTGAATTTCCTTGCTGTGGAAATGGGATAGAGTGAATCATTTAGCTTTATCTGAACATAATTTTTCTGTAAAAAGCAGATTAATTCTGAGTCCCAAGTATCTAGTACTCTGTTTTGATTTCCTTTTAGTGTCTATATAGGCATAGTTTAGGGAATTGGTAAGACAGATGGAGCTTGGCATGATTTTTTTTTCACACTGAATGTAAAAATGGTTGGGGCTTTTTTTTCCCCACTATGCAGCTGAGATAAGAAAGGCAGGTGGCTGAAAATAACTAATTTCTAGATAAACTATATAATTCATAGCAAAAATCTCATAATATATACACACAAAGATTTGGGGGTTCTTCAAGCTGCAGACTAATGGCTGAAAACTGTTGTTGCACTCATCACTAGACAACCTTAAGAGCCATGTTATTGTCAAAAATACTGATGGCATTCCTTTTGATGCCCTCATATAGAAAGACCTTTTAATTCATAGCTTTGTCCTTTGCCTAATCTGAGCTGTAACCTGTACTTTATTCATGTGAGATAAATCTGGAAATGAACAAAGTTGATAGCTGTGAGTTTTATTTAAAGTAGATAGGAAAGCTTAAATAAAAATTAAAATCTTTTGAATAGAAGTTTGACATTTTAGAGCAAACAGCTTATGTAATTTGCTAAGTTCTGTTAATGTGAGTACTTATCATCAGAGTGCCGGTACAGGCTTTCAGTCGGTCATCTTCATAAAAATAGCAGCTAAGTACACTTCATTACCTCTCCCACTTCTTCCAGTTTGTTTGGAGAAGCAAAAGTACCAAACAAAGTAGCAACAGCATAAAAGTAATATATGGAGAGTCAGGGACAAAAAAACCAATAAATCTGCCAAAGATATTTTGAACAGAGAAAGCAATAATCTTGTCTTGTATACCTGGCTCCAAAGTACTGACCTGTATTGTAATGCACAGCAATATAGAGTACTGGATTGACATTTATATATATATATATACACACATGTAAAGGGATTTTCAAGCTCTGCTTTTTAAAGCATTTCAGTTGGGAACGAATTGTAAGTCAACAAGGAAAAGAACACACACAAGTAAATACTGTGCTCATAAGAAATTCAACAACAGCTCTGAATATTTTCACTAGCATTAATTTATGACTTGAGTTGAGCAAGCAGTAAAAAAATGTGCTGTCCTGTGAATATCCTCTTGGATTCACAAGTGAATTTCAGTTTAACTCTTTGAACTTTTTCAAGGGGTTGTTTTCTCTGGATATTTGGTACCGACCTTGATTAGCAGAAACTGTTCTCAGCAGTGCCTCTTTTCAATTCAAAAGTTTGGATGTTCACCAAAAGTGATTTCTTGAGCTGTGTATCCACAGTGTCAGTGAGTTAATTAGACAACTAACCTCATCAGGAATAAGTTTTACTTGGCTTATATAATTAAGAAATGCAGTGTGATTTGCAAATGTTCACAACTCCTTATGAGTGATCTGCAGACCTGGAATTATGAATTATGAAGGTATTCATAAATAATTCTGAATAACAAATTTGAAAATGTTGTGATGCATATAAGGGCAATTTGCAAACAAGAAACAAAAGGCAGCATTTGTTTTTACATGATTAGTTGCTAATAATTTGCTTAGCCTTATCTACTGTTGAAAGAACAGGTGCTAGCAAAGTTAACAAAGAAATGCTTTCAGCCTTCAAGATCTGGAGATCATGCTGGAAAGACAGTAGGGCTGATACAAACTGCTGTGAGCTGGTGTGTCTTTGCTGAGGTCAACTGAATGGCAGCTTTTAATTCCAGGTCAGAATCCGGCCTTTCTGCTCCAGGTTGGCAGCTACTTGGGTCCTTTTTTCCATTTGCTGTGTTGACAGTAGCAATAGCACACAGTGTTATCTGTGCACGTGTTTTCCATCCTTCTCCACTTCTTTCACGGACTGACACATAGGTTGAATTCAAAAGTGCAGGAAAAGAGCTTTGCCTACGAAACGAACCTGCACGCCTGAGGGTTTGCTCTAAACTATTGTGAGACCTCCGGCTACAACACAGGACATGGGAGCTTTTCTGAACCCTCGTGTCTTGTGTTGCAGCCAGAGGGGCACATCTTTTCAACTGAGTCTGAGACAAGTAGAAGAAACCGACGGGAAAGAGATGTAAAGAGAAAGTGAGAGACAGTACAGGCATGGGACTTCAGTGAACATCTGAGAGAAGCAGATTCAGCAATGTGATCCTTGGCATTAGCCTTTGACGCTTTCTCCTAGATCCAGAGATGTCAGATTTCTGCCTGTTCTTTAGTGCAGATTGAAAGATCTGAATCAGGTAGTAAAACTTACTGTACCTGCAATGCCACTGGCATTGATCTTTTTGTTTCTTTCTGCAAATTTGACTAGGATCACTGAATTAAACTATGCAGTTTGCAAGTATCTCATGATCAGTGCTTTTGTAACTCAGCAGTTTTGTTTCTATACTTCAGCAGTTGTAGGTGCGAGTTTTCTGTAGAAGTAGAATTCAGCACCCTCGCATGTTTTGAGTCAAGAGCATGCCTATGATTAGCATTGAACTTTATTGTTTCTCTCTAGGACAAATTTTTCACTTTTTCAGCAGCTGATTTCAAGTTGTGCCTGAACTTGGGTAGGACCTGCAACACGGTTTCTTTGTTTTGGCTTAACTTTGCCACTTGTTTAAAACATTGCATGCCTTTATGTCCCATCTAATAAAGTGTACTCAATGGAAATCTTGATTTTTAATGCTGCATTAGCCTGGATGTACTGGGGCATAATGTTTTAAATATATGCAGTAAAAATACATTGAAATACTGAAATACTCAGAGAGAACTCTGTATTTGTATTTTGAGTCGTTAAAATACCAAGGATGATTAAAAATGGTTATGTTCCAGGCCTTCGTTTTGATGACTTTTAGGAAGATACTAAAGACGTCTCCTCAAATGGCAATAGACATGTTTAGATTTTGGTATAAGAGCTGAATAATTTAGAGCATGTTTCCAGACTGTCTCTGATCACTCAGACTTTGCCCCATTCTGTATTGATTGATTTCAGTGGCAACACACACAAAACACGCCTGTTCAAGGGGTTAAGAAGAGCAGGAGCTAAACCTTGTATCACCACAAGACAGATTTTTTTGAAGATTGCCTTTACAAAATAAGTATTTAAATTGCTATTTCCAGGGTGGGGGACAGAAAGTAGTTATGAGAAATGTGAATAAATATTCTTACCTTCACTTCTCTAATCAGGCTTGGTGTTTTCTGCACACTCTGTGTAGTTATAATTCAAATGACAAAGAATGTTTAATGAAGATAGTGTCCTTCTGGGTCACTACTCCTGGCTTAGTTTTCAATGCCATTTACACTCTTCTGTTTGTTCTTCTGAGCTTTGGTACAAGTTCAGCAGAATGAATTAGCAAAATAATCCATTAGAGGCTGATAGTCCATTGCCATCTATTACCCCTTTAATTCCCACTGGGTTGAAAAGTCCAGTTGTATCTCTCTGTGTGCACATCTCCGCATCCAGTGTCTTTTTCAATCCCGGGACCATAAAACCCGATAATTTGAAAATTTTTGCTAGAGAAGCTCCATCTCTCGGTATTCGCAAATACAAGTCATGCTCAGACATCTTCTGAGGGAAAAGGGAGTGAGAAAACTTTCCCATTCCAGTGGAAGACCTTGGCGGTATCAACACTTCAGGCAAAACCAGAAATGCATGCACTTGGATAGAAGAGAAGAGCTCTGGGTGTAAATCTCTGCAGTTGCAAACTTTACTAGAGCCTAAGCATTTTACCTAGTGATTTTTCCCTTTCTGAACTATCCCATATGGGCTAGCAAAAATTCCAAGAGCTTTCTAAAATACTCAGAGTGAAGGATGTATTTTGGGGTTTTTTTTAGTGATCTTTATTCAAATACTTTGCTTCCTATTGCATACATTAAGTTTGCACTTGAATTACAAAGCAAATGGTTTGACGGAAAAATATGCCTATACTGCAGGAGAGAGGTATTTTTTCTGTTCTGGAATCTACCAGATAGACTGTAGCAGTTGAGAACATTTTTCCAAGTAGTTAGCCATCAGATTGTAGCCAAACCCTTATTTTAAAGAAAAAACTCAAAACCCAGCAGTTAAGTATAGTTTAATTTTTTTTTGCCCCCGGGAAGTATTGTTATTATAAACTGTAATTAGTGGTTTTAACTCAGCAGTATTTCATTTCTCTTACAAGAGAAAAAGCTTCCTAACTGAGCATCTTTGTTAGAGCTGTCAGTGTCTGCATTCATAAAAGGAAAGGAGCTGTGATAGAAAACGGGTAATTTCTCGGGAGTATAGATGCCACCCTGCCAATCAAGAAAGCCAAGGCCTCCTAAAGATATTAAAATAACAGAAAATGGAATTTTGTCAAACATTCAGGTGTTTTTTTAGAGAACTTATTTGCTCAAGTGAGAAGTTTATTTGTTGGCAATGGCTGAATACTTAATTACAGTAGCTGTACTAAATATCACTGCTGGCGTTTGAGATATATTTAGATTCAGCTCCCTCTGTCTTAGGAAACCCAGCAATTAAAATGCAGCACTGTAATGTAACTTAACTGATAAGAGGTATAGGGCTGAGGAAGCTTTGAGATGTTGCCAAATCTGCTATGGAAACCATAGATGAAGCATGAAAATGGTGTGAGCTATTTCTTCCTGTATTAGTCAGAGCCCTTACTCAGTTCTGTCAGTGCAACATGCAGCAGTACAGGGATTTTCCGGGGAATCTGAAGGAGTTAGGTGCCTTTGACAGTAGTAATCACTACAGCATTAGTCTTACTGTCTTTAATTTTTCTGCTTCCAGAGATTTACTTCAAATAATGAACCAAAGCTTAGTTCTGAACAGACCTAAAGTATCCCTTTAAAAGGCTCTTTCTCTTCTCCTTTCATATGAGGTTTATCCATCCTTTGGGTTCTGAATTGCAGCATGTGATTCTCATCTTGTCTGACTTCTTGCACAGATCAGCACAAGTCTGCATGATCATCCCAGTTCTTTCCATAGAGGCTCTGATTTCATCTTGTGTTCTCAGATGGTCATAGAGAAGGAGACTGCATGTGGGACCTCAAGGTTTATCTAAGCATGCCCGAACATTTTGTGATTTCCCCTGTCCTCTGCTTCCCCATTCTCCTCCTCCCCTTCTCTGAGTACCCTCAACCCCTCTGGTTTAATGATCATTAAGACTGTTAAGCCCTATTAAGGCTCAGACCCTTAGACAGTCCCAGAACAGAGCGTGTAGCAGAATGCAAGGTCTAATATGTAACTCTCAGCTGTATTTTTATCTGTCATCCTTGTGCAGGCAATTCAGCACAGTATGTCTTGAAGGTCAAAGAGGGAAGGCATTGTCTCCTGGGCACATACTGTTCTGACTTTGCTGGAGGAAACCTGCTTTGCAACATGTATGGAAAAAGCCTGCACTTTTACAGGCTCTGAATTTTCCAGGAGTTGCATTAACTGTGAAAAAGAGATGTTATAAGGAACTATCCTTGTCCTCACTTAAGCTCTACTTGCACTTTAAAAGTCCCATGCAGTTCACTGAAAGAGTTTCTCAATCCCTCTTCAAAACATAGAACTTATTGTCAGAGCTCAATAATGACAGGATAAAGGAACTGACTTAGCCTGTTTATCCATAAAACAGTGGCACTATATAAGTTACTTTAGCCAGTGAGTTGCATAGAAAGCAAAGGCTGATTCAATCTGTGATCGCTATGTAGAGCATGAGAATAAAAGTGACAATTCAGTCAGATCACAAAAAAAATAGTCTGTCACTTACAGCACCATTCTTTAAAGCTCCTTTCTTTCAGTATGTTTTTTAAATTGAATTATTATATGTATAGTACATGTCTTTGTTTCACTGAGTATTTAATTGACAAACCCTCATTTTCAACTGAAAAAAGGCAGCTTTGCTTGAAGCACAATAATCCATGCACCATTAGCCTTGGTTATAGTCAAAAAGGAACAGAAAAAATATCACCTTCTAGCTCAGGTCAGTTTCCTGAGTGGATCACAGGTGGTGTTTGTTCACTTTACTGACTAAAATAAATCTTACTTCTCTTGACTGCAAGAACAATGAAGCTAATGGAGATTGAGGTGGGCTTCAGGCTCTGTCACATATATTCAGCAGAGATTAATTTACTACTTTAATGAAGAATGTTTATCAGTAGTCATGATGCAGGGGAAACATCCATTAACAGCCTTGGGTGAACTTCCAGTAGTCAGAAAAGAGATTGTCCCTGTAAATTAAGCCAAGTCAAAGGGGCATTGTGAGCATGCAGGTCCCCATAGCGCTCTTAGATGGGGCCAGGCTGGGCAAGGCTGGCTAGTTGCAGGGGACAATCCTCCTCCCTGTGGGTGAAGGAAGGGAGCAGGACAAGATCTGGCAGAGCAATCCCATAACTCTGACAGAGGGCTGACACAGAATCCCAGGCAGAGTGATGGTGTGAGTGAGATCAGTGCCTGCGGCAGCAGGAGCGTGGGGAGGAGGTTTCTTCCCTCTTCACACTGGCCTGCAAAGCTAGCTATCTGTGAAAGGACATTTTTCAAAGTTTTCTGCCTTTTTAAAGGCAGAGTGGCTTCTGTGGCAGTACAAGCCCTGTCCTGAACCCTCCTGCATCCTGCTGCTGGCTGACACAATCACACCATGGCAGCATTGCCAGTCATCATGCACCCAGTATCAGACCATTGGCTCTCACCTCACGCATGGGCTCATGTCTGGCCCCACTGCACTTCTGATGCCTTCCTGCCTTCTTCCTCCTCTCCAAAGATGAGATAGAGCCAGCAGCAGAAGGGAGATTGATGGGATTTTCTACACAATACCATCAGTACATCTTTTCCTCACCATCCCTGTGACAGAGAAGAGCTCTGAGCTATATGAACCCAGCAGGGGTCTGTAGGTCATATGGTGCAGCTGGAGCAGGAGGGAACAGTGTTGGGATTAGGGCATTCCATTAGGATAGAATGGGAGTGGGCAAAGGTCCCCAGCATAGGTCATTCTGCTCTAAGGGGATTGGGAGGGAGAAAGAGTCGGGAGGTGAGGGAGAGAAAAAGGAGATCCAGACCCAAATTCCTCAGGACTGCACTGTCTTCCCCTCCAGGAGGTTTTGCAGTATGTACTTATACCAAGCTACTATTTCAGTGTCAACTTCATGGTTGTTTGGAATGCCATTGGCCCTCAACATTTGACTCAGAAAGCAAAACCACGATCTCTGCTTTAATTACAGAAGGAGGCTGGGACTGTTTTGAATTTTGAAGCCATGACAATCAAAAAACATTTAGAAAGGAGAGTGGTACAGAAAAGGAGACAAAAACAGCATGTGTGGGTGTGTGCAGGTGTACTCTCCAGATCATGGACTGAGGAGAGAAAAAGTGCAAACATTTGGGAACCGATGTTAAAGATGCCTGTTTCCCTTGTGTCTTAGTTTGAGGGAAGGAACTGAAATGTTTACCAAAAAAAAGCAGAGGAGAGGATTCCTCCACAATAATCACGTCACTCTTTATTAAATTTAAGAAAAGGAACTTTAATTAGAAAATGGATATAA
>JAOXXN010000395.1:84224634-84234787 GCA_026770055.1 Myrmophylax atrothorax
TGCTTGCCATGTAGTGGTAAGATTTGTGATAACTGGTGTTTTCCCCAGTGCCCCAGTTCTTTGAGTCACACAGCTTGGTGAGAATTGTTTTCTTAAATGTTAATTTCCAGGAAAAAAACCCTGAAGACGTGATCAGAGTCCTCCTTTCTCAATGAGAAGTGAAAAGAAAAAAGGTAAAACTTACTGTTTTAAGCAGTAAATTTTAAGCTTTTCTGAGATCTAACTTGTGGGGGTTTTTAAGTGTAGCTGTGACAACACTGCATTATGTTTATGCAGCACAGTATATAAATGCTTTCTACTGCCATCACTACCTCTTTACCTTGGTAATCCTTTCTGCTTCTCCATCTCCTTCTTCCTGGTGTTACTCCAGCCCCCATCTTCCCTCTTTATTTCCTTTGCCAGACTTTCCTCCCTCCTCACCACCTCCTTGTGCTCCTCCCAGTCACTGCAAGCACCCAGTGAGCACCAGCAGGGCTTTAGTCCCTTGGTCCGCATCTCAGGTCCCCTCCATCAGTGGATTTCTCACCCCAGGCTCCTGGTGGCTTTCAGGGGCACAATCCCCCACAGCTTGCTGCCTCCTTCAAGGCAAACATACACTTGGCAGAGGACAGTTGTGGTGCTGAGGTTCATAGGGCTCCCTGGCACTTCTGTAGCAGCCAGGGTTTGCCATGGCAGAGAGCGTGCAGCTGCAACAAGAGGTACCAGAGGGTCACAACTCCCAAAACTGATCATCTCAAGGTGAAGGAACATCATATGACCTACTTGAGCAAGGAGAAAGATACAGGAGTAACAAATGATGGTGCTTATTAAAGGTGATATGGGGTATTAGAGGAACAGAAATGGAAAGGAAGGAAATGGTTGGATATCAGACCAAATATTTAACAGTGTTTTACAATTTAGGCTTCGTTTTTTATCCGGTTGAAGTCTGTGGGGCTGTGATTGCTGCCTGTGAAAGGGAAAGCAAGGGAAACAGCTGCACAAGGAAACTGTTGTCCATGGTTTCCTCTGTCCATGGGCTCCACTGGACACGCACTGGAAAAAGCTTAACTCTGCGGGACAATTCAAAGCAGAAAATTAACTCCATGTTCTCCTTTTTCCATCAAAGGCCAAAGTTCCCCTTTCTGAATAATGCCTTCTCTGCTTTTCTTAACATGTTGTTTTGTTGGATTAAATGGGGCTCAGCGTGTGAGTTGACCTGGACAACCATTGGCAAGCACATATAAAAGCTACACCTGCGAGGAGCAATTGCAGGGAGGGCTGTTATGCAGCTCCACAGGCTGCTCTGGCTCAGAACAGAGGGGACTTGGCAGTAAAGAGTGATGGCTTTATTTGTACACCAGTTCAGGTGTAAACTACAACTGTTTCATGCAAAACCTTCTGTTCATAAAGCTCTTCTCTTGCCTATGGAGCCATTCAGCAATCACTAAACCCTGTTCAAGTGCAGATGCTGTTTTTTAATTCTGAAAAGATATATATGTCTGATAACTTAGTGTTTCTACCAACAGCGATCACCAACATCTGCTTGAAATAACTCTTCTGGCCTGTTTCTCTCCCCTGCTCTACGTGTTCCCAATCCTACTGAATTTCCATGTAACCACGGGCAGTGTTGGCTTGTGGCACTGGACTAAGTGTGAGTCAAGTGTGAAACTGTGTCTGTACACAGCAAGTGACAGTCACATGTGCCATCGGGTGCAGCTGTAAAGGAGAATGAGCTCTGTGTGTCACCACCACAGGAGGCTGTTGGCAGGTACTAAGGTGTAGCTCCCTGAGGTTGCTGAGTTGAGGTGCTGATCACCTTCAGTTTCCAGAAATTGCTCTGGCTGGTGAGACCAGAAGGCTTCATCCCTTGTAATACACTGCAAGCCTCTTCTGTATAACTTTTGCAAATACTCACTGGATGTGCATGCACTGCGGGACTTAATGGTGCTATTATGGTTAGCAGGAGTTTGCATTTCCTTTATTCATGCAAAAAGTGCCACCTCCACCAAGGCCCATTAAGGTCTTCCTGTCTCCAGCTGATGCTAAATATACTATTTAGAGTCCTTATGACCCTTTCAAAATACAGCTTACTTCCTGGGCAATTTCCACAAGTATCCAGGACTCATCAGAGATCATAAACTCCCACTGGTAGCATGAAGCCCTTGAAGCATAGATGCAGAGTTGCTTGCAAATCTACCTCAGAGAAATAGATAAGAATCCCAGAAAGAAGATGCCCAAGCTCTGCAGAGGTATGCCCATGCTTACAGACATTTCCAAAGCCAGGCATGGGCTACACAAATGACGGTGGGAGAATGAGAACAACTTAGCTGGATGTGGGGAGCCCAATTCAAAGAGTTGCTTTGGAGGAGGATCTGAACCTACCTCCAGATCAAGACATCCCACCCACCAGAGTATTTGAAAATCTCCAAATCACGTTTATTCACACCATCTTCCTTGACTACATGAGGAAAAGCTTGCCAGAACATTTCTACTGTTCCAGAGAGAGATGGTTATCTGATTGGCCTTTCTTTCCAGCTGTCTCAGAGAAGCAGGATGAAGGGTCTGAGTTCACTTAGCTCTGAGCCACAGGGTTTTGAGGACCCTTCTCATTGCCATCTCACTCTCCCTTGAGTTAGGGGACTAACCCAGAGCTTTGCTCTGTTGTCCCTGCAGCAAAATCAGCATGATGCACCTGAATACTTCCCAGGACTAGGGTGGCTTCTTGTAAGCTCCAATGTTTAAGCTATGGTGTAAGCACCAACGTGGGTGAGGAGTGGGTGCCCCACACTCTTGAGTTGGTTCTGTGAAGGTGAAGGTAACCACTAGCTGGGATTGGATGATAGGAAGCAGCACTGACATGAACACAGTCCTAAAGTAAGTGAGTAGGAGGCAAAGCTGTACATTTTTCTCAGGTTTAAGCTTAAAGAACTTTACAAGCTCCTGGGAAACAAATTTTATTGCTCTGTTGGCAAGTTTTATAGGTAAGTGTTTAATCCTTGTTCTGTTAATAAGGCAACTAATGCACAGAGCATGTGATCTTCCCCTTGGTTGTGCAGCGTACTATCAACCATGCAAAATGTCTCCACACCAGAATGGAAGGGTCTTGTCTGCATCTCTGGGCATGACACACACACAGCAGGATGCCTGGTGTGGGATAATGAAAGCCAGACAGATGCAAAGCCTCCAGGGATCGCAGAAATTCTTGCTGATTTTCTTTGGCATGGGGTGCATTGAGGAGTGATCTGCCTGGGGCCACAACACAGCCTGTACAACTGTGTCTGAAAGCCATGGGCTGGACTCAGGTCATGCTCCTGCTCTTGGGCTGAGGTCTGCTTCCCTTGGCACAAACAAGGGAGCTCAACAGGCTCCATCATTCAATTTCCCTAAGAACCAAAAAAGTTAGTACTGGAAATGCTCTTTTTTGAAACATTAGTACTTGACAGCTCCTGGCAAGTATTAGCAGGCCACTAAAACCTCTCTACATAAATTGTGTTGTAATTAGCATGATTTGTTTAATGTCACCTTGTCTGGCTGTCTGAGAAACTGTCTCAAAATATAAAAGCACCACAATTTTCAGTTGAGAGAGTGGACCCTGACTGCACTAAGACATTTTTATTTCTCTCAGTTTTTTTACAATGGCCTTTTCAAGTCATTCAGGCTGGTGAGTCTAAGCCACGTCAGGCAGGAATTCCCAGATGAGGAAAATAAGACACAGTAACACCATGCATCAAAATTTCTTAATAAAGGTGATATGCTAATAATTAATGGATGTTGTATTTAGTATGCAGGGCAAACAGTAAAAACGTCCTGGTAGCCCAAAAATACTTTTGTACATGTGCAGAAAAGCCATTTGAGGCAGAAGAAATAGCAAGGGTGAGAGGAGAAAACAGTTTGCTTGCTGGAAAAGGTCATTAGGTGCTGGTGTCCAACAGCCCCTGCACTGGTTCCCCTGAGCTGCACACCCAAGTCTGAAGGGCCAACACAAGTGAGTGATGGCAATTTTTCCACGAGGTAGCAACAAGGAGAGTAATACGAAAGCAGTCGAGGGGCACTGGAAAGACTAGAGAGGAACTGGGTAGCAGCACTGGGGCTTCCCAGTGGACTCCAATACATTAAAAAGTCTGAATGGAGTCCTATCCACCAGAGCCCAGAAGAGGCTCATGACAGACACAACAGGAGGAAAAACAGTTAGGTTTTACCCTTGGGTGTTGGAACCTGATAAAATGACTTCTGCATTCCATGAGCATCACCAGCAACCTGAGAAACAGCAAGAGAAAAAAATGATTGGGGAACCTTTTCAAGCATGAGAAATATTTGGGGATGAGAAAGGTGCAGAAGGAGAGCTGTATGCCCAGCTGAGCAACAGCATTTTTTAGTTTTAATCTTCCTTCCAAATGTCTTGCTTTTATTCCAACTAATTGAACAAATGTCTTAAAATTCACAACACAAACTGAATTTGATTAAATCTAACTTGGTTCATATGATAAAGCACTGCAGTTAGAATGCAGCTAGAAAAATACATTATGCTAGGACAAATAAGTATGGTTAACTTCAGTAAGAACTGAGGTAAATTGCTTTTTGCGTGAGATGTGCAATTTTACCTCAGTACAGCTTTAATCAAAGTAAAATATTATAGGGTGGGGGAAAAAACACCTCGCAATGTGATGTTTTGTCTACAAACAACTCAGGAAAATTTCAATTACAAATTGCTAAATAACACCAAGACTATACATCATCTGTCCTAAGTTAGTATGTAAACAATTAAGGCAGTATCTGGCTATGAACTAAATTATTTTTACAGCAGACCAAAAAACCCACAGATGTAAATGCAAGCTGTCCATCAGAAGTTTGTCTGCCACCAAAACTTTTGCTGAAAGGGGAAGAATGAAAATAAATACAGGTATTTAAATGGCATTTGCATTCCCTTTATGCCAGTGTTTTCGCAGCCAAATGAAAAAGAATGTAAATTAAGCATAGGTAATAAATGAGGTAGAAAGTATTAGCCTTGCGTGTATGAGAAATAATGTTGCTCTTTGCTCTTCAGTAGTCTGTAGTTGATGTTATGTTATCCACACTGTGTGCTTCAAATTCCCACTTATGGTGCATTACAGCCTACCTTCTCTCTGGGGAGGACCTGCCCTTTTTTGAGAGGGCTAACACTGGTGTGCTGCTACCATTCCCTGCTTTGGCTATATGAGTGCCTGCTTGTGGCAGAGCGGGATCACCTGCAATGCCTCCCTCATGGGCCCATAGCTGGAGATGTACCTCCATTTAGGCCACAGCGGGAGAACGTGACACACCAAAGCACAGTCCATATTCTGGGAAAGAACTCAATCTTTGATTGCATCTGTGGCCAGGATGGGAAGACACTGACAAGCAGCTTCCAATAGACCCTGGAAAGGGTCTCACTCTCCTATATTTTTGTATGCCACAGGAATGTATTGCCTAACATGTAGCTGGGGGAGGCACAGACTCTTCAAGGGATGCCTGACCGTATTAGAAGTGGATGGCACTCAAGACACAGGCTGCTTTCTTTACTGCAAGAGTTCTTTAGCTCCAGCACACCCTTTCTGTGCAGGTTTCCTCCTCAGCTTTCCAGCTGGGCACCACAACCAGCCAGAAGAGGGAACAACACTGGAGGGTACAAGTCATGAAACTTTGTGCTGGTGAATCATCAAGCTGCAGGCTTCTGAGACCAAAAAAGCTCCACCTACACATCTGTCTGCCATGGAGAAAATGGAAGGAAGTTTTCTGACAGTTCGTGATCCATGTTGTGCTGCCCGTAAGCTGCATGACTGCAGAGGGAGAGAAGAACTTGCTGCAGATCTGAACCTGAGCAGCGGTTGTGTGAGGATGAGGGGTGCCTGCTCCCTTTGTCACACTGGTCAGTGTAATCCCTTGGTCTCCATCCTTCAGTCCAGCCTAGAAAGGGCATGGGAAGTGAGTCTCAGCCACCAGTTCTGAGAGGATCTGCATGGAGGGTGATGTAGCAACCTGAAGAGCCATCAGAAATGCCCCAAGAGAGCTAGTAAGGCAATTCTCTACCACAGTGTCAGCTGGAGTAAGAATCAACTAAAGCAAATTTGTAAAGTCTAAATTATAGTTAAATGTTTGATAGAGGCAAGATAAGGGTTCAATAGATGGAAGACAATCTGGACTTAGCACTAAGGATCCCATGCAATAATTTCTCAGAGACATAAATGATTTGTTGTCTCACCATTCAGTATGCTTTTTATTGAGTATCCCACCAAAATCATCCTCATCTGGACTTTATGTGAGAATTTTAGCTTCTGGGAGGCAAGACAAGTAGGGACATGATACCCTCCACTGTCTGCAAGTACACAACTCTTTTGCACAGAAACTAATTCTGGGATGATGGAAAGGTGACATGTGCTCTCAGGCATCCTTCCCACTCAGAGCTCAAGGGAGACTTGCATGGTACTCTAACTTTGAGCGCCTAGCTTTAACCCTGAGGTATAATCCTGGTTTGACTCTGGGGTGGGGGACAGGTGGGGTAACAGGCACTTCCTTCCAGTGGGGTTTCACAGCAGACAGGGCAGGATCCTTTGCTGGGTTTCTTGGCCAGCCAGAAACTCCAGCCTGGGAATCAGGCATCCTGGACAGGTAGAGGACATGGAGGTGTGAACAAGCTAGTGACTCCCAGTGCACACAGAGATCTTCATGAGCTGGTGTAAACCAGGGTTTTCAACCTTGCCAACAGACTACTGAATATACTTTCTGGTTGGCCCTGGAAAGAAAAGGTGACCAAGCAGTCTCTTTGCAGAGGTCAGTGAACAGTTCCAGTTACCTCTTACTGTTCCCCAAAGCTGTGGGGAGCCTTGAAGTCAAACCCACTCCAGGGATGACCTGAGACTACAGCCCACCTGAGAAGATAGGAGAGCACTGAAGGGAAATACAGCCAATTTCTACTTCTGAGGAGTCTCTCTCCCTCTGTTGGGATGGACCTACTGCCTCGTCATATGACCACATGCCTCCTGATTTCACAGGGAGTCCTGGATCATGTTTCAGAAGCAAAATGTCCTGGTAGAGGCTGAGAAGCAACTAGTTTTCATTGCCTTCTTTATCCTCTTCCCTGTGCCCTCATCTCTGGCACATTGCAAATCACAGCCCCTGCCTCCTCATGCCAGAAGCCCAGCAGGGAGAGGAGACAGGACCTTCAGGAAAAGAGGGGTGTTCTGGTGCTCCTGGTACACAGCCTGAGCACATCTGACTGACTATGGCCACCTGGGAATGGTCTCTGCTACTCTTATCTGGCCAGTACCTTATCTTGAAGTAGGAATGCCTCCCACACCAAGGGAAGTGTTTTCACACAAGTACTTTAACGTGTGCTTTAACAACCCACCTTGCTTCTACTATTTTTGGAGACTGTCTTAAGGAGTGAAGCATGTGCATCTGACTCCAGCTGAAATTCGGCAAATCTCACTAGTCTTCAGAAAATGTTTCTTTGTGCCGACTGGATAATTTTTAATCTGCCACAACCAGTGACCCAGATACTGGTCAGGTCAGGGCCAGGAGGCCTTGGGGGCAGAGATGGATGTTTGCTTCTGTGTAGCATCTCCTTCTCAGCTGCCTTCCTTCGACAAAGGATCTACCATCTCTGTCTCTTGAGGATCAACCAGGCTTTTCTGCTCCATGTTTTCAGCTGTGATTTATTCATGTCCTTCCTATTATATCCAGAAAGAAATGTTTTCCTCTTTCCAGCCCCTCCGTTTTATTAGTGCAGAATTGTTTGTTGCACAAAGCTTCACACGTGATGGGATTTAACCAGGAACATTTCACCCAGCCAGATCAGAATCTACATCCTCTTGGCTGCACACATATCAGTGTCTCAAAGCATAGTACTTCATGTAATTTTGATTCTGACAGTAAAGGCTGCACTGAAATCTCATCTGGGCTTGTTAGTGATATATTGACTTAAAATACCCACTTTAAAGAAGGCTAGGAAAGCAAAGCAAGAAAACCTCAAATCTCCCACTGAAAGCCAATCCTTTCAAGGGAGAATGGGCAATTTGTGAAATAGAAGTATTTTCAGCGCAAGGGAGATAGATATTTTGTATTTCAACAAAGCCCAGATACTTCTGGGTTATGTAGTCTTCATAATTCAGCTTTTAGTAATTGTAGTTAGTGCCACAGTCTAAAGCCACATTGGTAAAACTGATCACTCACCTCACGCTGTCTGTAACCAGATCTTTGCTACAGCCCCCAAACAGCTTAAGTTATGCTGGCCAGCAAGCAATTTAGAAAATTTTCCCAGTGAAGGCAGGCTTGAAGAAGCAGCCAGTTTATTGCAATTCATGTAAGTGAAAAATACATGGCATTAAGTTGCTTCCTGGAGCCATTCTTAAATGAATAATGGATAAACAATGTCAGTGACCCCCTTGCCCTTAAGTGAAGCACAAGAAAAGAACACCCATGGTTGAAGGTTTCGTTCAGCCTGGTGGGAAACTTCCCAACAGAAGGAGTCCCAGGCAGAAAGAGGTTATGTGCCACTGCTTTATATGGAGATTACTTTCCCCATGACCACTCACTCTCCTATAAATTTTTTCTGCTCTGTAGATTTACGCCCTAAAAATATGCAGTAAGGAAGGAAGGAATATAAACTCTCACTTTGTGGTATCGCTGGCTCACATATTGCAGCTCAGCAGTCATGGACAGCATCCAGCATTAACGCTCAAAGGGAGCTGCCATATTTATGACTTCTCCAGCCTCGCAAGAGCAAGAAGGGCTGGAAAAGAGTGATTGAAGAGCAGCTGAATGAAGGGCAGAGTATAAAGAATGCATAAATAAAATAATTTTGGGGGCTAAATTCCTAAAGAATTGAGGTTTATGCAATGCAGCTTGTCTGGGTGAGGAAGTGTGGGTGTGTGGCAGGTGCACTTTCTGCAAGCCCCATACCATACTTTGATCCTGCTGAGCTGCTGCCAATGACTTTTGACAAGGGGGGATCAGCAGTCTAGGAGGCAATTCAGTTTGTCCATGGTGAATCGAAACAGATGCTTATGCCTTATGGGTGGAAAGGCTAATAAACTCATTGTTATTAGGCATCAGACTATTAGAAGTGGGTAGAGGGTTTTGGAACTGCACCCTCTTATTCTGCAGCCCACAGAAGTTCCCCTTCATGGCTTAAACAGCCTGAAAAATATCTTTATATATTTCAAATGCATTTGCCAGCTTCTTCAGAAATAAAAACATTTCTGATGTTCAGGTCACCTGGGAAGAGGTGACTACACTTGCAGTGTATTTTTGTGGTACCCTCTTATTTTTCTAAAACCATCTGCAGATGCAGATGCTGCTCCATCAGAGCAAGGCTGCCATCACCCAGCCCAGGCTTTACTGAGGGCAGAGCTTGTGCTGCTGCTTGTGAAATACACCAGTGCACGTGGAATGTAAAGCGGGAACTTGAATTTATAGTATCTATTCAGGCTTCTTGGTAAGCTGAGAAAGTGAACATTGCCATATCTGCAAGGTGGGCAAGGTTTTCTGTGCCACATAGTGAATGATGTTTATACATCACAGATACATAACTGGCAAAATTGGGCTTGGGGAGGAGGAGAAAGTTTAGAAATCTACAGAAAATTGTTTTGCAAGATCTAGAATTTTATACATATCCAAATGCCACAGCTTCCATTAGAAAGATCCCCAAATATCCTGATTTCATCAGTAGGAAAAGAAATCATAACAATGAATACAATGACATCTAAGAGAGGCCATTACCTGTGTTTGTAACTAATATGATCGTGATGCAGCAGTGTTGGGTGGATATTCACTGCTTCTTACTGCAAACCATAGTGGTACTCAGGTTTTTGCACCCACATTCATAACATAGTAAGGGGAAAAATTTCAAAACAGTGGCTAGTATCAAATGCCTCCATCCAGAGAAGGCTGTGAGCACACTGTCTGATGTTCAGAGGTGAAAAATCACCAGCAGCTTTCATTTCATCATTTTTAAAATCAGATCACTTGCTCGGGTGCTGCTGTGATTGATAATGCCAGTGCTTGCTTCAGAAATGCCTGTGCTCACACCTCTGTGAAGAATATCCAGAAGAGCAGTCCTGGACTAGGAAAGAAGTTTTCTCCTACACTGTATCTGAACAAAATGGAGCTCACACTGTGGTACTAATGATTTTGAGTCTGTTGAATTGAAGAAAGCTCT
>JAOXXN010000395.1:84234887-84269994 GCA_026770055.1 Myrmophylax atrothorax
TTCTCCCCACATGCAGGATCAGCTTTTACTCAAACCCCTCCCAAACAGTAAAAACTTTTGACTTGATTGCAGCTGCTAAAGCAGGATTAAATATATAACCATTGTGTAGGTTGAGATCCCTTTGACTCTGAAGAGAGCCTGAAGCAATGATTCAAAACTATGTGAACTTTCAACTCCAGCTTACTCAGGGCTGTGGGCTCTTCTGTTGTAAGCTGTGTTTTTCCAAGGTTTTGTTTGGTTTTTTTTCTTTTTCTTTTGCTACAGCATTTGTTATTTTGCAGAGGATGGGTCTTTCTGCCCTGCAGGGATCTATTTATCACTGCTGACTTTCTGCATCTTCTCCACATGGAAGAAGTAATTGGATTGTACTTTCTGCACATGACCAAGGCAGCAGGGAAACCCAGAGCTGTACATGAGAGAACTGAGCTGTCTAGAGGGTAGGAAAGCACCTGATGGCTAAGAAAACAAAATGTCTGAGTCTTACAACATCATTCCCTTATTCCCATAGAGGAACTTGGACATACTGGACTGAACTCACCAGGCTGACAATGAAGGTCGGTGAAGCCTTCAGGAAGCAGTGAAAAACAACTACTCAGATAATCCCTGCCAAAAACCAGACTAGGGGCATTAAATGTCTGTGAATATACAAAACAATAAGTACGATATGCGATGCTAAGAGTTCAGTACATTTCTTAAAATTACATGTAATTACCGCAGAATACAGTGGCATTTTTACACTGTCAGGGCCTCTCGTGCTATCGTGTGGCTGGTGTATATGATTACGTAGGAGCAACTGTGATGCTTCAGCCCAGAAAACAAGTAAAAAGAAAAAAAAAAAAAGAAGGCATTTGTTTCATGTATTTCCAGATAAGGATGTATTTATTGCAATTACAATGTTGCCAAATGCCAAGTTGTAATCTTAATCATTATGCTGTTTCTTTGTTCCTAAAGACATCAGAATCCTGACATTATTGTATTTGGGAAAACTGATGAGATTCCCAAGAATTTATGCTTTAAGTCTTTAAGAGTTTAGTAGATTTATTATTTTCCTTCAAACGAATGCCTGCTTGTCATTGTCAGCCTTCCACTGCTTGTACCGCTCTCCACCTCCTCAGATCCAAGCCTAAAAAAAGAAGCTCTTTGGAGCTTGATGTGTTGCTTGTAGCTATGTTAGAGAAACTGTGCTATTCCAGGAACCCTAAGGCTTCTCTAAAAAGCTCTTCCAGTGCTAACATCATGCATGGTCTTCATCTCAGCAATAAGAACCTTCACTGGTGTCCTATCTCCACCAGCCAAACCCCAAGTGCTGACTGATCTGCAAGACGTAAAAAATGTATGTGTGAGTATGTCACACATACATTTTGTATGGGTGTACGCACACAAGCTCATTTGTTCTCATGAAGGGGAGATTTCATGGTCAGTTTTGAAATCACCCCAGCCCCATTACAGCAGACTCCTCCTGCAGACTTGCTCTGACATACAGCACTGACACAGACTCGCAGACCTGACCTAAGCATCACTGAAAGGTTTACTGCTGAGATGTGTTGTTTTGCTCTGGATGAGCCATTACCTCTCTCTGTCCCTACAGTGGAGGCAGAGGAGGGTCCTACATGCCTGTAGGATGGTCAGTGTCTCAGGAGAGCCCCTGCCTGGGCTGTGCCAGTTTAGCTTTGCATGAGGATGGCTTTGTACAGAGATGGGACTGCACTGCACCAGAATATCACCTCCAAACTTGCGCTCATCAGCAATGACATGGTTTCTTATGCAGGCTGATTTGTACATTTCTCTTCAAGAAATATTTTATCAGCTTTAACTGGAATAAAAGCACTGACACAGAGGGAAAACTGTCTGCTATTATTTTCCACTTATAAAGGACACAAATCTGCATGATGAGCCAAATTCTCATATTGCAAAGATTATTTGTTACATGAAACAGCTAAAACAGCAGAAAGAAGCCATTCCTGGAATTTACGAGGAGAAAGATTTTTCGTTACAGCAGCAAAGCACCACCATTGTCCCACTCAGCATATTAACACTCAGTAAAAGATGGCAGTTGCAAAAATGTGGGGGAGTACGATTAAATCAGTATTTCTTAAATAGTTCTGGAGTGTGCAAGCTGATATTCTGGAACAATAATGGAGTATGCACCATGTTCTGAGCTGTCAGAGTTTCTGAGGGGGCAGATTCAAAGGTCTTGTGTCATTTAGTATCTCCTAATTTCCAGATGAATGAAAAAGGAGTAAACAGGACAGGATGTTGTATTTGCATGTTGGATGATTTATGGTTTTTTTTAAAAAATTTAAATCCATAATTTAAAATCTGCTGTGATGGAAAACTAAAATTGCACAGTATCATACATAGCTCTCCTACAGATAGTATGAGTTGGCGCATATGTGTGTGAGTGTATTTGTGTTGTAATTTAAAATATAACATCATCCCAAGCTAAAAACACTTAGGAAACTCCTTTCAGAGAAAGTCTTCACCTAAAAAAAGGATGCACGGTAATGGAAATCAATGTGGCAGCCAGAAATAGCATTGAACCTTTATGAGCAAGATATGGCACATCAAAGAAATTAAATTGATCTTCCAGCCTTCCTTCCCAAATATCGCTGCTGCAATATGAGCTTCCCTTTCTCTGTGCTGACAACTACACAGTTGTTTCTTGTCCCAATCAGTGTGCACTGCATGCCATCTTTGCCACCACCCTCGCTCTCCATCTCCAGATATCTGAGCTACAGTTAAAGGTCTGGATTAACATGAGCAGAATTTTGCATGGGCAGTGATACTGTGACATACAGTGAAACAAAGGATATATGGACCTTTAGCTTGTGAGCAGCCACAGACACTGGCATTTCAGTATACAGCATGGCTGAGGCTAAACTTGGTATCATAACAAAGTGCGGGTCTAAATAAAAGCTGCCTTAAACTCTCAGGAGGTTTGCTGCTTCTACATGATGACAGTTGTTAGAAAGTAGCTCTCCTACAGAAACAACCATACCAAATATAGCGTGCTGGAGTAAATGCAAGAGGCATTGCTGGAGGAACACTAAAAATGTTTTGCTTTCTCTCTGAATGTAACACTATTTCTGTGAGAGGTCATAGATGCCGTATCTTAAGATATTTGTGTATTTGACCCTCTAGCTCCGTGATTCCCTCAGTAATTAATACAACTCCATCATTTTTAGAAGCTCTTGCTCTTTCTTGAGGCTGTTCTTTGTGCTGAGAGACTCCTTCATGCACCAGCTCCCAGGTAGCTGGTGAGCAACTTTCTCTCCCAGATGAATGCCAGCTGCATTGAAGGTAGGCCACTAAGAAACCCCAATTATGTCACCTTTTGTACTGGTCTTCTGTTAATCAGTTTCACAGCTAGTCTTTATTTAGCCATGTGTTCATGCAAGCAGCAGGATGCAACTGGGAGAGGAACAGCCAAACACAGTAACACAGACATTGCCTACTTTACTACAATGGTGCATTTTCATGGAATTACAGAATGTCTTGGGTTGGAAGGGACCTTTAAGAACATCTGGTTCCAACCCCTCTGTCATGGGTGGGTTCACCTTCCACTAGACCACTTTCTGACAACTTCTCTGCTGCCACTTTCCTTCTGCTCTGCTCAGGATGCAGCTGCTGTGACTCGCAGGAACTGTGCAGGCAGGTACAAGCTGCAGAACCTGTAAGACAGCAAAATGGAGACCTTGCCTGGAAGCCTAAGTACACAAAAGCTGAAGGCAAAGCTCTTCTGGTCCACAGAATGCCTGGATTTTCACCTATGGGTTTCAAAGCACAGCAGGCAGCAGTGCTTGTAAAGGGGCTTATAGGAAGATTCACTCTTTGGCCTTTTTATTTGACATAGGCTTCCTCCTCTGCATCTTCTTTTTTTCTGTTTGCAGTGGTTTTAACATCAGCACACAAAGCAGAATGCAGCGAAATCCCTTGTATGTCAGTACCAAACTGTAGCAAGAAATGCTTTCTACTGAAGCTGGGCCAGCTTTTACCTGCCTTGATCCATAACCCTTTCAGCATCCCAGAGGAGTGAACTTGACGAAAAATGATGCAAGCAGCAGTCTGGTGTAGCTCCATGGCAAGCCAGAATAAAATATTACTCTGGACTGTGAGAGGGATAAGATGTCCCAATACTTTTGAGTCTCTACAAAGTACACTGCACAATGTGGGTCTCACTTATTATGGAGAGGGTCAGAAACAGCAATACCTTCCTTAATGGCCCTTGCCACCTATGGGTGGCAGAGGGGGGATTTGCCTAAATAAAAGTGAGACTTTGGACTGCTACAAAACAGGAGATGTCTGAGGTGCATATGCATACCTCTGAACGAGGGCTGGGCCATCTGTGGCCACCTGCAAGGTGGAGCTTGCCTGATGCTTGAAACATCATCAACAATCTCATCTATAAGCCCCCAATAGTTAGTTTGAAAATTAATTTTCTGAGTAATAGGAGCACATTCACACTTTGAAAATGCAGAGCACTTAGAGTCTTTTTTATTTAAGTGCCATAAAAAAAGAAGGGGACAAAGTGCCAGGAAATATTGTTTCTTGGCTGAACTCTTGCAAGACTGAGTTTTGCTCCAGAGTGGGGTTTTTTTTGCATGACTCAGTGGTAAGTTCTGAACAAAGAACTTTATGATACAGAGGCAATACTGCAAAAAGCATTTAACACTAGATGTGCTGGAGGTGGTTTTGAAAACTTCTGGTATCTTTTCTTTCCTTTTCACAGCAGTGCTTGCAAATGGATTGAAACCTTCCTTGGGGATTTCTGTAACAAAGAGAATAAAAATTTAAGTGCTTTGTGATCTGTATGAGAAGAGATAGTATCAGGTAGAGTAGATAATTTGAATTACTTAGAGCAATGATGTTTTTGGAAGCCTTACTTAATTCTTGTGAAAGCTAGTTTGTAGTAAAATTACCTTCCAAAAGCTTCTCTGCATACTCCCCTAATGAACTTCTGATTTACATGCAGTTTGTAGATATGACTTCTCTCTCCTAATGTCATTTTCTTCCTTTTATTCAAGGCAGATTTCTGTTTTAGGGGGAAATGGTATGTAGTGTGCATAGCCACTGTGGAGGAATTATTGCAAATACCTCATTTGCAATGCTTTTGTTCTTCCAGTCTGAAACCCCACATCTCACTTCTCCAAGGAGGAAAGAATATTGTGTTTGACTTATTACCAAGCCTAAAGCATTGTTAGGATTAACTGCAACTAATCACTAAAATATGCCTTCTCATTTTGCAACTGTTGTAACTCTTCAACATGGGAAAAGTGCTTCCTGCTTCAAAATCTATTTCACTTCTAATTTTTTTCCCTCCCCAAAGGCTAGGTCTGGGCTTCTGCCTCCCTCATCAGCATGCCCATAAATGTCATCAAGACTAAGGACAGGAGGACAATAAGGTGTCCAATACACAACAGTGAAAGCATGCCTGTACAAGATGAAAACTGACCAGCCTTCAGCCAAAGAGGGAGTAGGGAAGTTGCTGAGGTCTCCATGCGAGTGTCCAACAAACAGTTTCACTAAAGTGGAAGTGAAACTGTCTCACAACTCAGCATCTTCTCCCCAGTGACTGTGGAGGCACTTTCCAGCATGGCACATCCCATCTTTGCCTCTTCAGGTAAGACTTAGACATTAGTATGAGAATTGGGAAAGTTTTTTCTTCTTCTGGCATACAGTAACTGCTGTACATACTATACAATAGATCTATGTAATTTATTGAAGAATAGTGCTGAAGAAGGGGATGACAGATACTGTACTGGGGTTTAGAAAACTGACCACTAACCTGGTGTTTTCCAACAAGCCACTCTGAGTTACAGGATGGAATAAAAGTTGTCTCAAAAAGTAAGTCAAATAAACTTGTGCTTCAGGGCATAGGCAAGCTTCATGAAAGGTTGGGATAGGAACAGTATCCCCTTCTGACACATTACTTTATAATTGCAGAATACGGCACTGCTGGCATCGTCCTCTGAAGGGTATAGTGCTGGTACTTTCAGACACTAGGTAAGTAATTTTTTAAATTTATAGATTCTTCAACTTCTTTCAATGGAAATACAGGTTTTCAAGGACATTTTACACAGGTCAATTGCTATGTAGAAACCAAGAACTTTATTTCCTCAATCACATTTCATGATCACATTAGGGGTAGTTCACAGATGCCCAGGGACCGATGAACCACATGATGAAAACCACGAGACAACTCGGACCAGGAATCAGGTTCTGTCTGGCAGTTTTCTAATGTCTGATGTCTTTAAATCAATGCTTGATTTTTTTTTTTTTAATTGCAGAAGACATGCTTCAATTCAGCTAGAAAATATGAACTTGGGGGAAGAACTTAAAAGTCTGTGGCAAGCTTACAAGGACTGGTATGCGACTTGATTGTAATTGTTTAATTCTAGACTGAAAACGAATGCATGTACAAATTTTCATATTTCTAGGAAAACAAAGACATAAATCTACAGTCATGTTGACAAACAACGTGCAGATTTCTCTTGGGGAGTCTGAAAAGAAGGCCCACACCTGTGGAAAGGGTGTTCCCAGGATTATGTTACTTACGTGTATCATGAAGGAATTTTCTCCTTGGCTGCTCAGATGAGGATTTTTAAAAGTCACCACCCATTTACTCCACAGTATTTCACTGCTGAGTAACTTGTACTTCTTCACATCATTTTAATTTGATGGCATGTACAAGTAATGCAGAGACTTTTATTTCCTAGGGGAAATGAAGAAAATAATTCATTCTTTCACTCAGGAACTCAAATGAATTCAATTCTTGTATGAAAGGTGTTTAGCTAATTCTGTCAAATTAAAATATGAAAGAAAAAATGTCAGTGATACTGACCATCTTATTACAATTCTTGGTTCTTTCGTGTCATGCTTCCTCCACTGGGGATATTTTTTTGCAGAGGGAGAAACTGGCATAAAGTCTTAGAAGGCTTAAGTTACATCTGTAATTTCTGCATATTACTAAACACAAACATACATATATGTACATGGAACAAAATCTCAGCAGCACTCTTTTCACATTGATTTTGCTTTTTGGTTTCATTTTTGAGATTTTTTTCCTTATATTTACTTTAATGTGTATTTGCCAGATGCATTGTATGCACAGAAAGAGGTGCAAAAACAAGACAGGAGTGTTGGCTGCAGTCTGTGTCCTTAGGAGGCAGAGAAGAAATAGTATTTGGAAATTTCTATGGCACAGGGCCCTGCTGGCAGCTGCTGATCTCATTCCTATCCCTCACATGTGCCTGTTAACACAAGGACACATAAGGGAATGGCCAAGTATTGGAGAGGCTATGACCAAAGTGAATATTGATTCTCTTTTTCCTTTGTGTGACTGGCTGTGTAGAAAACATTGATGACTAGTGCAGCCTTGAGAGAAGACTGGATGAATTCATGGAAGAGAAAGCCTCCTGAGAGCTACTGAATACACAGAAAACGAGTCTGGCTCGGGATGTGCCTGGGCTGCAAAAGGCTGTAAAGTACTTGGAAAAGAGGGGAGATGCTGCTTGCGTTTCTCCAGTCTCACGCTCCTTGTTCCAGCATCAGCTCTGGGGCGTTGGCATTAGCTGTTCTTATTTCATTATGCTTTTATTTACTGTTGGAAGGAGATGAGGACTGGAAGCTGCCCAGGCTGCTGGCTGCAGGCACCCAGAGACCTCTCTTTCCCAAGGACTGGCTACAGCACAGAACTGACAGGCGCTGCAGCTGCCCCATAAGGGTGTTTCAAATCCAGAATGAATTTTCCAGAGTGATTGAATGGCTTGAAACTGCAGGGTCTGTTGGCCAAGATCAAGTGGCATGCACATATTGGGAAATTGCTTTCAGTTAGCTTTCTCTCTTTTTGCCTCTCTACCTGTGTTTGCACATTTTCAATTATGTAGAAATGCATCATTAAGCTCCACATCTCTGTATTTAAGCAGGAAAGGAACAGTGAGCTTCAAACTTTGACAGAACTGCAGAATACCTTGAAATATTTCAATGTGAAAACCACTCTTTTTTGGATAGAAACCATGCATTTCCTTGTTAATTCTGAGTCATGCTAACTGGTACTGGGAACTTTGTACCCACAAGCATAGCACACTAGATGGATAGACTGCAGCAAAACGAGTTACATGTTGCGTTTAGAAGCAAGCATCACCTTTAAAACGTTTACCTGTCTGCCAAGAGTTGGCAAAGTGAGAAAGTTCAGCTCAGTACTCAGAGCAGTTCCTCCCTACCTGACTCTTATGGCTGCCAGGAATGGCTGGCATGTCAGGTAACACAAGCTGAGCAGCAGTCAAAAAGCCCTTCATTTCTTGTAAAAATGGAACAAGCTCCTTACTGAAAAGAAGTATTATAGCTGCAGATGATGCTGTAGCCGTGCTTCTCAGCCATCAGGCAGAGCCCAGGAGCCTGCCAGGGAACAGCTTTAAGCACTTTTGGTAGGTAACATGGATAAAAGGGACTCCACAATCCCAAGGAGACAGGTCCAGCTGCCTTGCGCCATAGCATCCTACCTTTCTTTACACCTTCATTACCCAAACAATGCACACTAATGGCAAACATTAACATGAAACAAGCAGTAGTAAAATAGACCTGTTAAATTGTTCACAGTCTGCTGAGTCAGGAGGGCCCCTGGGACATCCTGAGCTATTTTGACCTCCAGCTCTCTCCTGACTCATCTGCAGCTCTGCTGTTTCATGCTGGGAGATATTTCAGTTTTGGCTTCACCCTGCCTACTACATCCACAGTATAGGTGCTATTCTCTCCTGGTGTGACTGCAGCTGGCTGCCCCTTCCTGAGGAAGAGTGATGATTTTTTGAAGCTGTGGTGTTCTGGTGAGACAGGTGGCTGTCAGTCTCAGCCAGCAGGTCTCAAATAGCAGTCTCCTGTCTGTTCATGACCTTACAAGCTGAATGCCTTTGTAACCTTCTCCCCGTGGGCTTAAGGCTGGCATCAGGTGCTGAGGCTCTTTCACACTGCAAGGTTTGTAACATCTGGCCAATACCATGGGTTGTAACAATAAATGACAACACTTATAACAAATATCTTCAGATTTTCCCAGACTTTTCAATGGTTTTCAGGCTTCCTGTGCCCTGTATCTGTCTGTATTAGAAATGACTATTCAAGTGATTTTGACATTGAGGATTTGTGGGAAGCTGGTGCAGAGGCTGATAACAGACTGCCTGAATTTTTAGGGCCAGGAGTGTTTGAACCGAAAGTGGAGAGGCAATAGAAGGGTCAGATAGATGTGTATGATCTCACTTGCCTCTTTCTGTCATGGGACTTAGGGCACAACTGGCAATTAGAGATGTACCCCTAAACACCAAGTTTCTGACCTGTTGTTGCATGCTCTTTTATGCAGCATATAATGTCCAACATGACTGTAATGTCTTCTGTTTTACTCAGATACAGCTCTGTCTGCTGTTTTTAAAAATTCTCTCCCAAGAATTTCTCTTAGGCATACTTTTACTTCCATTGTTCAGTTTCAATTCTGATTTCACCATTGTTTTGCTCCATATCAAAAGCTGCAACCTCACTTCCTTTACACTTAAGGTTCCCAAAATTCTAGAAAGCTGCTCCAAGGCAGCTGGTCTCTGTGGAGCTGGGGCAATGAGCTGGGGTGGCTATACACATTTCTGTTATTAAAAGCAAGTAGACCTGTCCAGTTTGTTTGTAGTTTTGTTTTTGTTTTTTATCCCAGGGGTCAGGCTGGGCTATTTCCCTGCCAGCTCACTGTTTTCCCTGTCTGACAGTGTTTGCTGTGGGCACTCATGCTTGGCCAAAGGATACGCTCCATGGCTTTGCTCAGGCAAGCCTGTCTCCCACATGTTCAGCGTATGTTGTATAAACAATGCAAGGTCTTTGCTGCAGTTACTGGGTGGCTGCTTAAGAAAAATGCTGGGAGTTACACAGGCACATCCCTCAGTGCCCATTATGGGCAGCAAGTTATAGCAATTTCTGGAGCCTCCATTCTGGGCTGTAAAGGTTTTGCAAACAGACATCTGTGTGGTACTCCACACACCATCCCCTGCCCGCTGTACTGCCAGAGACACTGCTGGGCAGTACCCTCTCCTCACCTGAGAGCTTTGGAGTCCCAGTGACATGTGTTATAGTTGTCTGAGCACTCATCAGTGACTTCTTTGTGATGCTGACTAATTTCTCCAGGGCTAGATCTGTTTCTCTTAATAATTGCCCTTACACACTGGAATCCCACAAGCAACTCTTGTTTTTAATTTGGGGCCCCATATTGTGCCTGAAGATACACAGAGTATCAGAGATCTCACATCTGAAACATAAGGCTCTATTGCCCCTTAATTTTATTCTCAGTTTTGAGCACAATTACTGAGTCCCTTTACAGTTTATTCTGTCCAGGTCAAGTCTTCAAATAACTTTCTTGATGGTTCAGTTGTTCCAAGTATTATTTTGAAAATAATAAGCAACTCTCTCAGGTCACTTCTTGTCCTCCTTGCTCAGTGAGACAGTAAAAAGTTTTACTTCCATGTTTTCTCAGTCTTTCATGGCCAACTCCTCATATCAACTCCATGCTCATATGGACACTTCAAACTGGCTTTTTTGAGCTCTCAGTGACCCAAGCCCCTTTTGGCAGTTTGTCTGCTTCATTTCCAGGCTGTCTTTCTTTGCCTACACAATGGGGAATTTGTCAGCAGGGCTGCTGTTGCAGTGATGGGTGTAGTGCACTGGCTGATGACAGAGCTCTGTCTCACCTCTTAGAAAGAGACGGTTTATCTCCAGCCACAGGTCACCTCCTTGCTCTGTGCTCCCTGGTGTCATCTCTGAATGCTTCCTGCATGAAACCTATGCCTGATCCTCCCTCCTCTGGAACTGAGCATATAGAAATACTTGAATAAAAGAACTCAAAAGTAATTTCTACCATCTCTTATGGAGTAGCACCGCCACTGGTGTTAATAAGAGAGAAGTCTTGCTAGAGCCTTTAGCAAACATCCCTCAGGTAGCTGTGACAAATGAGGAAGCATTTAAAGGTGGGCTATGTTCTAATATCATCTGTTGGAAAGGACATTATGTTTCATATTTTTGATGTTATTGCTCTGAAAGGCTAAATGAGGGAGCACACTACCAGCTGAACTGCTTATGGATATTAAAGCCATGTTTAAATGAATTTAAAACTTTTAATGCAAAATTCAGCACTTAGAAATTTTGCATCAACTTCTACTTAATTAAAATTAATAAGGTTTCAAAGAGTTTTAGTTGGGATAGATGAGGAAAGAATTTGGCCTTAAATGTGTAATTAAAATACAATTACATTGGAAAGAAGTCATTACTGAGGTTGTACCTCAAAAGCATACCTAATGGGCTATCAGAAGAAAAGGTTTATGCATTTGGTATTCCAACTATATAACATAGAAAAGGATGTAGTCACTGAGAGAAAGAGATATTAGTAAGATCATTTAGGTAAATAGTAATGGTTATTTTATGGTCAGTATCTTTTCACTATATTCAGCAAGGGATCTGCTTCATCTTAGTTTGGGATGTACAAGCACCTCTGCAAGATTTCCTGCTGATACAGTTTTTTCCCAGCCCTCTCTCAGGACTGTGAGAGAGGGAAGCATTGTTCAGCCATGCCAGACATCTCTGAATGATGGAAACACTGAAAGAGCTCAGCTGTCTGATTTTAGGAGTATACAAACATATACTCCAAGTGAAGGACCTAATCAAACCCTGGTTAAAACCATGTAGGAAGTTTTCCCCTTGGTACCTGCACCAGGTTGCATGAAGCCCTGAGCCCAGGACCAGAACTGGGGTGTCAGGGCTATGCACAACCCTACACTTGCAGGTTTTGTTTTTACTTTATTCTTCTGGCACACCTATGAAAAATGGATTAATAAATATGGCATTCCACAACATGCACAAAACAGACAGGTTTGGGAGTTAAAGTTGAAGTGTGAGCATTAAAAATGAAGCCACATTTTGCTCTGTGGAGGCAGAAGAATCCATCATTCATTTGTTTGGTGCTTTTTTTTTTGGTACTGTGATAGATTTGGGGGTTGAAGTCAGGGGTGAGGTTTCTCTTGATTGTACTGGGATTTGGATTAGGTTCTTGGAAATAAATGTATTATCTTTTATCATAAATCATATAGGAGGTCAAAGATGGAAAGTTCACAATCCTATTCAGATCAGCTACTAACCTTGAATTCAAATCACATTAAGAGGATTTGCTTGTAAGCTTTTGATTTAACCTTGCTTCTTCACGTAACTTTCTGAATTTTTAACTACGATTTTTACAAGTACAGTGAATTTTGTAAAAGAAGTACATGAGAGGAAATGTGCATCTCATATCTATGCAGTGTCCCCTTTGATACAGTACAAAATCTGTTGTAAGTAGCCTGATGTTTTAATGAACAGATATATGTTCCTGGCAAGGAACTGAACTTAGCACTTAGTGAAATGCACTCTGCTGAACTCGTGACATTCAGTTCATAATCAAACTTTTATTGTTAAAGGGAAACTGTGGTCAGACCCTTTGCATTGAAGATTTAGTCCAGTAAAATAAAATTCTGTGACAGTAATTTCTCTCTACCCTTAGACTCCCTGCAGTAATGCTTGTTACATGGATAAGAAACATGTAGAGTTTGACCTGGCCTTTCTCACAGCAAAATTAGGTGTTTTCAGTAATACTCAACAAGGATGTTTTCAAACATCTTTTTTCATTTTTAATGCAATATCAAAGATGTGTGATTTTCAGTGTTGTGGTACTTCATCATCTGAAATGGCTCTTGCATCAGAGCTCCTGAAGAAGCCTGAGAAGGGGTGTTTCATGTGCAATGTTAGGAGCACTTTCAGCAGGGCAGAACTGAGTGAAGTCAGTCTTCTGTGGCTGTAATAGCACAAGCATATCCTTCCCTTCAACAGGTTCTTTTTTTCCCCTAGGGTCTTCTAGTATCTCACACCTGAAAAAGCAGATTTCATCTTCCTCCAGCTAATTAAAATACAGATTCAAGCAGATGAGCAGTATTGCAAAGTGTCCATTTGTTAAGTTGTCAGTCTGAAGATTTTCACGTTTCAGTCATGACTGAGGTAAGTGGCAGCAGAGTTCTCAGCCATGGAAACCACATCTGGAGAAATTGCACCTCTCAAAATCGCAAAACTCTTAAGGATTGACCTGGGTTGACATTAACTACCAGGATCAAATAAAGGTAGTGAAAACATGCTCCCTTTTCAGAGGTCACTTTTCAGTGACCTTTTCAGAGGTCACTGAAAAGCCACATAGTTTGGCTTGTGCAGAGTTTTGCCTTTTTGTACCCATAGGAAATATTTTTTTAATGCTTCCAGTGAGGGTGGTTAATTTTAGCAGAGAAACTAATGGCCTGAGGTACACAGCTGAGATGGGCAAGGCCCATCGCTTATGTCCACACAGCATCAGTGTGAGCATATTGTGAGTGTGACTCGTCCCCTGCAAGCCATGGCTCCTCTCCAGATGGAGTCCCTGGTAGGGCAGGTGTTGTCAGAGAGCATTATGGTGGCTGATCCCTCTCAGGTGCAGAGAGAGGCTGGATGGATGACGTTCAAGCCTTTTCACTTGTATTTTGCACCAAGTTCTGAACAGTCTGGTTTAGCTGATATGGTGGTGTTCAGTCAAAAGCTGGACTTGATGATCTTGGAGGACTTTTCCAACCTTAAAGATCCTATGATTTTATGAATGTAGGTATTCACTGGCCAACATCTATGCCATTCAACTCACAGGGTTATCCAAGTCCTTTGGATTTGTATTTTGTATCCTGTACACAGCTTAGAAGATGCATCTTCTGCCTAGGCTTTTAATTTGTAAGCCATGTAACTAGAATACACTAGGGACTTATGTCCAAGAATATCAGGATTTGCCATCAGTTTTGCATAGGGACATGGGATAATGCCTACTTCCTTCTTTTTCTTTTTTTCTTGTACTCATTGAAGGCAAAACACAAATCTCTGCATTTTAAAGCAGCTCTCTGAAATTGCATGGCCATATAATTGCAATCTATTGGACTAAAAATTAAATCTAAAATTAGACATAAACCCCACAACTTTACCAGTCCTGGATTTAAGGCTTATATTTCTGTGAATTTCTAGGAAAATATTTAAGAATCAATTTAAATGCTAATGAACTGGTTGGCAATAAAACTAGGTAGTAGTAATTTTCAATAGCTTCTTCAGAGCCATAGTATTGGTCTTTCCTTTGTTGGGCTCCACTTGTGACATTAAATTTACAGTGTTGCTGTGTATCACAGACCTATATAAAAAGGGGCTTCCCTGAAATCCTGAAGAAACCAAGTTCTCAAAACCAGAAATTGTTCATGTGGACTTTGAAAATCTGATTGTAGAGCCAGACATGAACTTGTGTAATCCCGAGGAAGAGTTAAAGGCAGGAGTACTTGTCTCTTCCTGTCCTGTACCTGATGACTTGTTGTGGTCCACTTCTTTGCTGATGGGATGTCCCCTATAGTTCAGAGGCCTCAAAACAGTCTTACTCAGGTCCCTCTACCAGCTTTGTGCAGGCCCATTGGGTTGCACTTCTTCAGGGACCACAGGCACTTCCCACTGTGAGACTGTGGGCTTACAGCCCATCAGAGGTTTTATTCCCATTTAAATCAGGACCAGTCTCATTATTGCCTCTGGAAAGCATGGTCTCTGTGACATCTATCACACTATCTAGGGCTGGGCCCCAGACCATGTGACAGAGGTGATGATGAGGTGGCTCTTTTGGCCAGCACACAACCAGTGACCTTGTTAAATTTTTGGTGTAGGGCCTGGAAATAGCACTTTCACACCCATTTTTGGAAGCAGTCATTAGCAGTGCTGTACAAGCAAATGTCCCTGGGTCAGGCCGCCTGCACAAACCTGGAGCACTTGCTCTATTCAGCCAGTCACAACCAACTCATTCCTGAGCTGATGAAATCTGGTTTGTCATGAGGTTGTGTTCTGTGGCCAGGCTCTCTGGTGTCAGGAGACAATCTGGTGTAGATTTCTCGCTGTCTGCTATCTGGCTTCCATCTCTGTTCAGTTTGCTGGCATATCCATTGGTTACATCTATCCTAGAAAACTAAGCTGTGGCTATGGACACACAGTCCTCTACACAGAACAGTGATGATGGTGACCCCTTGCCCCATTTTGGTCTGTGCTGACCAGCACTCTCCCAGCAGTTCCTGGACATGATATAAGAGTACAGACCAGGACCATTCAGTGTGGGGAAAAAGTAGTTGAATCACATGGACAAGAAGTGTTCTGTGCCAGGGAATAACTCCAGACATATCTAATTCATTGCTATATTTGTAGTGTTTGAAGCCACTTCCATTTGATCAAACTTGTTTGGAAACTGCCTAGCCAATCCCAAAATCATTTGGGAGAGCAGGAAGGGAAGAAAAAAAGGGAATGAAAAAGCAAATAAACACATTTGTCATTAGCTTTTTTTGCTAAATAGCCAGACTGGGAAAAAAATGAAAAAAAAAAACGAAAAAGAGAAGAAAGCTCTCCTGGCACTTGTGGATTGGTTCAAAATAGAGAAACCATAGGCAACCATAAGCATGTTCATGATCTGCAAAACATGTATGCAAGGGAAGGGAAGATCCAGGAATGACAAGTTAAAGGAGAATGAGAAAGTTACTCCAGTGAATCTGTTGATGGAGAAGGTTGTTCACGGTTGTGTCTCCACAAAGAAGAGCACACTCACCAAAACTCCTGAAATGCATTTGGACTTTCTGTCAGAAGAGGAAGCATAACATTGTAATGCAGTCCAGCCTGAACAAGGATGGAGGGGGATGACAAAGCCTCAAACCCTCATTAACCTGGTGGGAATATAACCTGTAAGACAGAGAAGACAGGACAGTTCTGAAGACCAGAAAATTTACAAGCCCAGCAGGTGTGCAGTGCACAGTGCCATCTTGTTTGTACTGTATTTCTGCTTAGGCTGTACCCCAAAGAGTTGTGTCATGGATGTGGCTTCCCTGTGTGAAGTGTCAAGCACCCCAAAGCAGCAGAGAAACATGGTTCCTGCTGGCAGACGCTCACTCCAGAGAGCAGAGACACCTCTGCTCCCCTGCTGCAGCCAGAGGGAGGGATGGGGCCCCTCAGCTGTCACCCCTAAATTGTTTCAGTATGTTCAATAGCCTTGGGTGGGACCAAGGTATGGGGACATCTGCCTGCACCACTTCTGAACAATTGGATATTCATTTTTATCCTGTTAATTGTTCATCACGTTGATTGTTAGTGGGTATGGAGTTTGAATATTAAGGGACAACCTCAGAATGAAACAGCCAGATACCTTAGTCCTTTTTCATTAAGAAAACATCTGAGGGCTTTTTGGCCCTCCTGAACAAGGTTCGAAAAGACAAGTTATCCTCATAAAATCTTATAAACACCCACAGGACAATTTTGCTTTGAAGCTTCAATGTGACAGGGCAAAAGCAGAACAATTTGATACTAATGATTTCAGTCACCATTCTAATGCTTCATGTTTTAAAGATAATTTTGCAATAAAGACATCATGATTTTACAGTCACATTAGAATAATAAACCATAGCACTTACCAAGTACTTTTCCACTAAGACATGAAATAAATTGGAGCAATAAGTGTTTTTCTCACTTTAGAGTTGGAGAAAAAGAGGCCCAAGGACGTGACCTTCTCATAGCATAGTCTGTGAGAACCTCACCTGCCTCCTAGTTCTGCAGGCTGCCTGTTGGGTCATGCTGTCCCTCACCTGCTAGTTCAGACAAGATGACTGATGACAACTCCCTGCAGGAGAGAGCAGATGCAGATTGATGTTCTCACTCCCTCTGTAACTTCAGGCACTTCACCAAGACATCTCAAATAGGAGTGTTGAAACTGTCATTAGGGAAAAAAAGATAAAAGCAGAAAGAAGAGGTATCAAGATCTACTCACAATAGACAAGATGAATACAATTCACCAGACCTGCTGATAATCTCTGGAGGGAGGCAGGGTGGCCACAGTCCCCTTTCCCCAGCATTTTGGCTGGCACATTCTCTGTCCTTTTGTCTACATGAAAGAAGGAGTAGTGTTGTTCCAAGTCTGGGTGGGTTCCCAAGCTGGTCCCACAACAGGCTCCATCGCTGGCATTACAGTCACCAACAGGTGAGGAACACACAGACCTGTGGCTGGTACCAAGCACCCTTTCGAGTGCAGGGAGCGCAAAGGTGAGATGTAAGATTCCTAATTAAGACTGACCAGCCTCTAACCTGAATCCACTCATTATTCATCTGAAAATTTTTCTCCCTAACTTTCTTCCTTTCTTTTGCTGTCACCCACTAAGCAAAGGTATTTATTTCCCTCCCATTGGCATCTCTGCTAATATGTTGCTCTCAGATTGTGACATGAGAAAGAAATGGTTACAAACCAGGTCCTGGAGCAGTCATCAATATTTACAGGAGTCTGACAATGACTTATCTTAGACCACCTACATTTAAGTCACAGAAATGCAAATGAGATGCTGTTTTCATTGTAAGCAGTAAGGTTGGGAAATTCTTACACAGGAGTTCACCAGTAGAAATCTGTTCCTCTTTAAGAAATGCATCTCACTGTAACATATAGTGAAGAAGTGAGTTGGGAAAGGCAATACAAAAGAGAGGGTGGGTTTCCTGGCTTAGAAACAGGTGTCCATAGCTTAAAATTTTGGCAGAGGAAAAAAGAGAGAAACAATTCTTTGCAGCAGTCGTTCACCATCCAGAGCCTTTGCTGTGCTCTTTCATGGCAGTTGCCCAGTGAGCCAGTGAGTGCTGAGCTGATTTAAAAGATTGATACAGATAAAATATTTAAAGATTGACATGATTAAATATGCAGGCATTGATATGAATGCTTCTCTGTCCATTGTTCTTCTCCAAAACATGATCCCATATGTTGCACATTGTGGGGAAGATGGCATGGGTAAAAAGAAAAAAGACGGGAAAATCTCTACACTGAAGGCTCTCATCCTGAGACTTCAGAGGAAAGAAAGCTCATTCTGATGGGGACACAATCCTCAAGGTGATGTTTCATTACAGGATGTGTGCAGTGGAGGAGGACTGCTGTCTGCCTACCTGCTGTCTGCCTACCTGCTGTCCTGGGGAAGGACCCACAGGTGCTCTCCTTGTGATGGTCATGCTCACCCACTGCAGCATCCTGGCCCTGGGACACTTGTTGAAAGCTGTCCAGAGTATCAGATGGCACATCAGAGAGCAGAAAGCTATTTCAGCCACGGGATTTCTTCTGGTAGCAGCACTCACTGCCAGTTCAAGGTTGCCAGCCTCCAAAAACTGAGTTTTACTCTCAGCTAGGGATTCTTTTTTATTTTATTTTATTTTCTAAGCACAGCAATCTTTATGCAAGACATCATTTGCTGAATTGGCTGGAAAGATATAGATCATCATTTCATCAAGTTCACTAGATCTGAATCTTCATGTTTATTTGTCTTTGCATGACTGAGGAATGCACTGAGGACTGCTCTAGGAGTAGAGGCTACCCTCAGGAATAAGGAGAAGTCCCATGAGTCTAGAGATAATTTCACTACATCTTGTATGTGTGATGTGTGGGAGGATAGCCCCTCTCTTTTTTGCTGGTTGCTTATGTTACTGTGTATGAAGTTATTTCCAAATGATGAAAGTGTTTGCCAGGGGTAGACAGGTTGTTATGAATGGCAATACTTTTGAATTCTGCTTATAATTACCCTCCTTTCCTGTGCATTTTTTTCCTCTTTTTTTTTCCTATTAACTTTTTATTTTAGGGCCTGTATCTAGTACATTTCTTCCCTTATGTGAAAGACTTAATAGTCCATTGCTTGATTTCCATGTTAATTAAGCACGTGGCTTCTCTAAATAACTGCCACATCCTCACTTACTTAATATGTACTTTTATACCCTTAGCAATGATCTGATAACATTGTCAGAGCAAAATGCAGAACAAGAAACTGCGGGGATTAGATATCAAGGAGGACACTATAGGGACTGTGTTAATTGAGGCAATCAGCAAGATTAAGATAAGTCTTGCTGCTTCCTCCTGTTGGTCTTAATGACACAACACAGACCCCAAAGCACTTTACCTGCTGTACAATGTGGTTAAGTCACTTTCTTCCCTTGGGTGTGTAATCTAATCTGCTAGATAAAACACTTAGCAGACTGAAAACAGCTGGTGTTAAAAGCTGTATTTCTAAGATATGGCACCTGTGTAAGGTTTTAAAGACTACTAAAAGTAGTGAAGGCCAGTGAAAGTTGCTATTTGATGTGTATGTGCACACACACAGAGACAGAAATGTGTGTGTATGTGTGAGTGCACAGGCTGGACTGAGCTAGGTTGATGCTGCTCCAGCTTCAAGAACGAGGGCTTGCCCAAATGGTCCCCAGGGGTCTTTCCATTCCATACTTCCCTGAATTTCTGATAGAATCGATGAGTGAGGATGTGACACAATTTAACATTAAGATTTTAAAAAAGACTATTCCTACTTCAAGAATATTGGTGATATTCCTTTTTTTTTTTTTTAGGCTTCTTTCTATAATTAAACTGAAGATGTCTCTGCAGCAAATGATTTTGCATAAATAGGCTTTGAATAATGGAGCTGTTGTCAAGGAAAAAAAAAAGGCACTACCCAAACCTTTTTCAAATCAATTCTTGACAGAGTTCTTCAAACAGAGATAAACATTGCTGGTGTAATGATTTGCCACATGACCTTGCACTTGAAGTGCCAAGCAAAGTGAAAAATAGCATTCAAACAAGAAAAAGTGCTGATTCTGATTCCCAAAATAATATTTTTCTAGATGGAACTACTTCTGCTATGGACCAACATGCACATAGAGAGAGAAAGTTAAGATTTTCTTTCAGCAATATATGATATTCCCCTCTCAGCTTAGATAACTGAGAGGCTATTTGGGCTCACTAAAAACACTTCTGCACATCTGGGAGCAATACAACTCAAAAGCAATTTGGAAGGATGGATAAGTCTTGCAGTCGGGGCAGAGGATTAAAAGGGAGAGTTTAGATCAACGCTGTCCTGACCTCTGAGGCAGCCTCTTTCTCCCTCTGACCTTCCCATTACCATAAGTCCATGTGGGTCAGGGACTCCCATTTGGCCAGACAGCCTTCCCATCTCCTGTGTCACCAAAGCCTTTGTTTTCCATACATCTACAGACCAATGCGAGGAACTTGGGAAACAAGCAGCAGGAAATGAAAGTTATCCCAAATAAGAAGAAATCTGATATAACTGGCCTACTGAAACTGCCTGGAAGGCTTTGTATCATGGCAGTGTTAAAAGCACTGGATAAAACCTGCCCAAGCAGGGCACAGGCTGTAAGGGGGGAGGTGGCACATTCTCCACTGTTCCTGGTTTGAGGACTGTAGGCATCTCAGGGGCAGAAAACCTCCTCTGCCTGTGTGTCAGGGAACTGCTTCGTAAACTGCACACACCTGAGAAACCAAAACAGTGTCGTTCAGAGAGGAGAAACCTTTTTCAGCCCTGGGCCAGATGCAGACTGGTGTCCTCCTTCGGCATTGGAGTGTATGGCAAGGAAACTGTGCTGAAGCAGAAGTCACAGACTGCCTAAGGACAGCTGCCAGCACTGCCCTGACAAGTTGTGTGACTCTAAGTGCCACATGCGCTAATTTCTCAAACTGAGAAAAGTTACCAGTGAACCTGAGTGGAAAAACTTATTAGGCAGAAGCACATATTAAATGGCCAAAAAGCCATTACTTCACAGTAAAGATGCTGAATAATATTGGTGAAAAGCACATTCTCTTTCAGTGGAAGAATGAAGGCAGGAATAACAAATTAAAAAGTAATATGCAACATATGGCAAAAAGGGGGAGGTAATAAAAATCCATATAAATAAGAGTTTATGAGGTGCAGCAAATTGATATAGCAAAGATATTTTTGATACTAAAAATATCAGAAAAAACTTCATGGCTGCTCAGATTTTGTTTAAGAAGGATTTTCTTGAAAACATATGAATAATAGCAGAAAAACTATCAATGCCATAGACTCATTACTAGCTGAAGACAACCCAGTCATTAATAACAATGAAGAAAAACCTCAAACTGTTCAACAATTATTTCTGCTCTCTATTTGGAGTAATGTATTTCCTGACATATTACTAATTAAAAATGTATTGAAAAACTTGCACTAGGGTTAACCATTTGTTAAATTAGAAGGTCCACAGAAGTTGCTCCCAAGAGTCAGTGCAGGATATTATTTAGCATGTGTATGTAAATTTTTAGTATTAATATTAATATTTTTTTAAATGGGGAAATTCTCATAGTTCAATGTCAATATTGCATAAAAATTCTGAGACAAATGAAATCATGCAGACAAATATGGTCCAGTTTGTTTGATATCAATATCAGGCAACATAAAGGAGAAACTAATGGAAGATTTAATCAATAGAGTGAGAAGAGAGATGTACAATTAACATGGCCTTACTGAGGAGTTTGTGATTTCAGACTGACCATCTGCAATGGGAAGTGATAGAGGGCAACCAGGCAGGATGGATCTGTGCAATGCACAAGGCTGGAGAGTGCAGGACACCCAAGACCAAGACAACAAAGACTGTGGCACCACTTCCCTTCAGTGTGCAAGACAGATGCTGTAATTGCCCTCTCCAGTTTTCCCTAACTTTGCAAGGGTTGAGTTAGCCCCTGTGGCTGGAACCACGCAGTGATGGGTGGCACAAGGGAAAAGCCACAGGAGCCAGGGCCAAAGAGTCTGAAATGTTCCCACTGAGCAGAAGGTCAAGGAGTCTGGTGGCTCCTGGTGACAGGGGTAGCCGAGGTGGCCAGGGCAGTGGATGCAAGGGGTCTGGGGCTGTGACAAAATATAAGACACCAAGATAGGGTCAGAGAGTCAGTGGGTCAGGAAGGCAGAGTGGAGGCAAGAGCAGTGGAAAGGCAGTGGGACAGGGAGCTTTGCGGCAGAATGAAGAACATCTGAATTTAGCAATAAGATAGCATTTCCTGGAACAGCTGCATCCTAAGCAAGGGACAAGACAGGCTCCCTTGGAACAAACTGTGGGCTGTTGTGCTGTGGTCCACTTTATTGCCACATGCACGCAGTTCATGTGAAAGGAAAGCATTCAACATTTGTTTTTCTTTGACACAGGAAGTCATTCAGATAAATAAATAAGACAATTCTGCAGAAACCTGTGAAGAAATAAATGAAGCAGGGGCAGGAAGCGGGGAAGTGTAGGTGCTTCAGGAAGTGAAAGAAGGAGCTGGGCTGTGGGTTGCTCAGATGGCAAGAAAATTAAAAAGGGAGAGAAGGAAAGGGGCATGTGATATAGACTTTGGAAGCTTAATCAAATGTCCTTAACTAGCTTTTGTGAAATGATGAGTGTGTGGCTGAACCACCCTTCCAAAAGAGTGCTCCAGCAGATTAGAAGGAAATACAATGAGGGGTCATTTTTCTCTTGGAGCTGTTTAATTTCTTTCTTTTATTGAATCAGTGAATTGCAGATTTTGCTTATCAAAAGTCCAGGTTCCTTTGGAGCTCTCTGATGATGAGCCATACTCTGCACGGACTTCCATCCTAGGCAACCCCACCAAGTTCAATTACATCTTGTGGAGAATAAAGCAGGACAGACGTTAGCTTGATGTTTTTAATAGTGATGTGGCTGCTAATGAAGCATGGTCTGATCTGGTACATGCTCAGACAATGCTGCCAGTGTCTGCAGCAGAATAGACTGTCTTTAATGTTAAGATGCATCTGATTCATCAGTACATCATGTATACAGGAAAGTAGAACAAGTTTTCTCTTTTGTTTGGTTTTATTCCCATTGAGGAGTCACTCAGATAAAATATGCAAGAAACAGTTCAGACATTTTTGGCAGTAAAAAGGTTTCTTTTCCCCCTGCTCCTGCCCCACCCAATGTTAAGGGAGCTGATTATCTTGTTAGCTAGCATGGGCAAGTTTTAAGACTCCCCTTATAAAACAAAGGATGGGAATTTTGCTTTCATAAGAAAGAATTGCAGAACTGGAAATGATCCATATTTGGGACATGAATGCAAGCTGTTATGCAGATCAAAGTATCTATTTGAAGCTGAATTACTCAACAGCATCTATCTATGCCTCTTCAACACCTGCAGATTACCAATGTAATCATGTGGAGGTTGCTATAGCTACATCTCTAGAGCAGGTGGAGTTCTTCATCTCTTGGAGCATTATGTTCATTCTTTGCAAATAAACTATATAAAAGTATATTTAAAATGCCACCCTAGTGGTATCTTCTCTTGTCTCTAGCTGACACTGTCATGTCTGCTCTATGCTTACCTTATTAGTCCTGATAGTTTCCTCTAGAAGCAGTGCCACTTCCACTGGAGCATCATGCCTTCTCTCTATGTACATGTGAAGAAGCACCAGGGCCTTGCCAATCCAGACCTAGTAAGGTCATAAAGTAAGTGCTTGAGTTTAATCTGAGAAAGAATTTTCAAGTGTATCTAGCAAATGTGTAGTCTTGCCTTGGGGTTGATGGCACGTAAAACTGTAAACTGGAGCTAAATACAGCACATAGCAAAACTACCAACCTTTAGCAACAACACTTTCCAGGGTTTGACCCAATGCTCAGACAGCAGCACTGCTGCTTGTTATTGCTTTCAGCTGGTTGTTTGCCTTAATCTCTTTCAGAACAACAAGGGCTCCAGTCACATTTATTTATTTCTTTTTTTTATTATTCAGTACTTCAGCCTTCTTGTTTGGATTCCTCTGCTGTTTACTATAGCAAAGGGCTGTCCAGACGACCTTTCCTTCTAGATATCTGTCTGCAGTGACTGGCATATGCAGTAACCCTTAACCCTCTGACAGTCAAGCCCGCAACACGCTTACCTTTGTGAAAACTCAATAGCAATCCCTGTGCAAAAAGCTGGTAGACTAAAAGAAGAGCCCTGACAAGGAGAAAAAAGTAGACAAGAAGCTAAGAAGAGAAAGTACCAAAGAGTAGATAAAAAACAAATCAGAATGCTTTGACTTGTCTAATTTTGTCATTTGACTTGTTTGTCTTTTGCTCCAGCTCTTCATCAAGTGTATTCCCTAGTGAAGGTAGGGAAGGATAGACTTCTTACTAAAAATTCTCAACAGCAATAACAACAGAAGAGAATGTTTTCCCTCCCTGGCAAATTTTAATTACTACACTAGAAAGCTGATATCAGAAAATGCTCCCATCATAACAATACTTCAATAGCTTTTCAACAGAAAGCTTGAGTTTTCCCCAGAAAGCAGATGCTGTTGAAAGGGCATTTAGCAAAGAATTTTTGCCAATGCCCAACTTCATCTTCAGCATTGCTCTGGTTCCACTTACTCCTTTTCCCTCCAGTTTGTTTTTGTCCCTCAAGTCATCTCTCTGATACACTGATGCTTCAAATTTTTACAAATTACTGAAATATGTATGCTCCTCAGAGCCTGCTAACTTTTGTCTGCCCTGAAAAGCAGTGTTGTAAAATTTATTTCTATACATTCAGGCAGATAAAAAATATGTCATGTTGCTTTGAGAGAAATCCACCTTCAGGTCAATTGGTGCATTACATGTCATAGAATCGTAGAATTCTTTAGGTTAGAAAAGACCTTTGTTTTTCTCTCTGTCTTTAGGCTGTTTCCTTTCAGGCAGTTTCTTCTCCATGTTCTCCAGACTGCTGGTACTGATGACAATAATGAAGAAGCCACTCATTAGGAGAGAGGCTTTTTACTGACCAGTCTTTCCACTTACTTCAGGAATGGCTGTTGAAAAAGGTGAGCAAGACAAAGGCAGTGTGAAAAAAATCACATCAGCCTTGCCTTTCTTTTCTTCTGATGTTGTTTTGGTCATAACCAGCAATGAAAATGTTGCCAAAATCAGCAGTGTATGTTCTGGCTTTGAAAAGGGTATGGTTTTAAAGCACAGAGGTGAAGCCAGCTACAGCACTGTGTGCTGTGAGAAATGGTTCCTCCTATCTGGGTGCTGAATTCCCATCAGGATTGAGCGATTACAAAGCAGGAGTCAAGCCCTGGTAAATGTAAGACTTGGGGAAGGCGTGGCCAATGGACAACTATGGAAATTGATTAATATGTTTTTTTCAAGCTTCAAGTCCAGAATTAGGGTTATATTTTTTATCTCTGAGCTGTTATGTCTTTGAGGCATATTAAAATTTGAAAACTAGTACTTTTGTACTACATCAAATTAAGAGTAATACCTGTTCATTATTTAGCTGCCAGGAACTTAATTTTGCTTTTTGTGACCTGCCTGACAAAAAAAAGGCACACACAAATTTGCATGACCATGGTTTTCAAAAGCAGCTGCCAACGTGGATGACTGTCGTTCCCCACCCTGAGACTCCAGCAGTGGACTTCCTTCCCTGGAGTCACACCTTCCCTAGGACAGCTCCAATAAAGCAAATAAAAGACATATGATGTATCATTAGCCAATTTTAAAACAAGATACCTTAACCATCAAAAACAAAGACTATGGTTTCAATAACTGCCAGTGTGCCCCAATTGCCCAGAGCACTCAAAGAACTTTTTCTGAAGGGCAAAACCTCTTCCTGAGAAGTCTCCTGAATGACTTTGTTACAGAGAAAATAGAAGAAAGTCAGTCTGCTTGAAGTGGTAGCATTCAGTACTCAGGCTGAGGCAAAATTTTGTTTTATGCCTGAAATAAATGTAAAGGGAAGAGAAAAGACCACAAAATGCAGCATCTGTCTCTTTTGGGGGGAACAGAGTTGTGGGAGGAACCTAATGTCCATCCCTCAGTACAGCACTGTGCTCAGAACCCCTAACTGGGCTTGACCACGGACACTGCTGTGCCCTGCCCTGGGGGTCTTCAGTGGGAGAGTGGTCCCATGCTAACCTGGTGCATCCTCCGCTGGCTGCTGGCGGCAGCCCCAGGCACACTGGCCAGCATCTCACTGCCAGCACTGATGTGCCCAGCAATTCAGAGGCCAAAGAGCTGCGGTGAGTTGCCCACAATCCTCAGCACAGCTTCCTCTCTATTCCCATTGCTATGGAAATTGTTTCTGGAGGCAGCCCTAATTTTCTTTTCATCAATCAATTAGGGGCAGACTTTGCTCTGGGTTGTTTGTTTCCCCAGCACTGCTCCATTTGATATTACTTTCTCCGTGATAAATTAACCACAGCTGGACCTATCTGAAATTGCTAAGAATTCTCTTATATAAAATGAAGAAAAAAAAAGGAGAAAAAAAGACATATCAAGCTTGAGAAGCATGAATATATTGACATTTCAAAGAGGAAGAAGTGGGAATAGCTGGGACCTGACAGCTGCCCAGGGAAAAGGATGTCCTCTGATTGTCTGTCTGGTCAGGTCCCACCATCTCTCAGAGTCAGGCAGGCTAAGAGTGTGGTGCAAAATCCATAGCTCCGGGGTGTATTAGTGGTGACACTCCTTGTTATGCTGGACTATGTAAATAACCAGAAACTTTCTGGAATGATCCAGTTGTGAGGCTGTTCCTTATCCCTTTACCACAGACTCAGTCAAGCCAAGACTCCCGTGTTCTACATAGGGACATGTGCTCTCAGGGAATAAGAAAAGGAGGAGAAAAAGAAGTTCTTTTTTTGCTACTATAAAAGTCTGGCACCAGAAGTTTTGACATTCTCACATCAAGTGCTCCTTTAATTAAGATAAACTTATTTTACATTTTCCCCCTGCTTCCCCCCACCTTCTATGTTTCCTTGCTGTAACAGTCTCCCATAACATATTAACAGATTAAAAATAACCTTCTGCCACCCTTCATCTACTTTGACCAATTTAAAATGAGACAAATTACCCCAGGCACTGTGGAGTAGAGGAAGCAATGTGTGCACATGTGTGTGCATATGGGCTCTGACCTAAAGGGAACAACTTTAATAGCAAGAGTCAAGAGGTTATTTTTATTTCTAAGATGTCTGATTTTGCACCTTCTTTTTTCCACTGCTTTTTTTTTTCTCTTCTGCTAAGACAATCAGCCAAAGGTCTAGAAAAGTAGTAATTACAGTTATTGTGTGTCAGGAACAATGATTCCTGAAGAACAGGACACAAAAATACCCTGTCAATGCATTCATCTTTGCTGAAGCGATCAAGTCCTAATGATCTCTGAGCAAGCAGCAGAGAGAAAGATGCATGGAAAAGCACATGTGTTTTGAATTGGCCCTGGGTGAAATTTCTCAAAAAGGTGTGTGAAAATAGTTCTTAACTGCCATCTTGCACCTCTGTATGAAGTATTTTGAGGGGATCCTTGACTCAGAGGTGTCATTAAGAGAGTGAGCACAGCATCATGTGAAGAAGGAGCTACAGTCCTAAAGCAAGTGCAACCTTTGCACCGGATGCATGTGCTTGTGAGGAAGGATGTAAGGAATCCAAGGAATACAGGGGCTTGGAAATACATTGTAATATCATGAGTGTTCTTGCAAAATTAAAATAACTGCAATGCCTGTATGAGCAGAATGAGGTTGGACAGCAGAAGAGAAACTGTGGAGTGTCCTCTGCTCACTCAGCAACTAAATGGCTCAGGATGCCTGAGATCCAGCAGTGCAGAGGTCGGAGGCAGAAGCTGGACAAGAATAACTCCAGCACCCTGTTGATACATGACACTCACCTGTAGAAAGTGACTGCTGGGCCATGTAATGGGCAATTGCCATCCCAGCTGGTGGTCCCCACTGACTTTCTACTGTGACTGACCTCAGTATTCACTTCAACATGTTGTCTCTTTCACATCTTCTTAAATGACTTGGACAGAGGACTCAGAGGCATATCAAGTAAGTTTGCTGATGAAACTAAACCAGGAGGAACTGCCAACTACCTCAGAGGCAGAGAGACTCTGCAGAGAGGCCTTAGTTAAATCAGAGGGCTGCGTAAACTCCAACTGTATGAAGCGTAACAAAGGCAAGTGCCATATTTTGCACTTGGGATGGGGCAACCCTGGATATTAATGCAGACTGGGGAATGAGATGCTGGAAAGCAGTGCCATGGAAAGGACTGGGGGTGCTGGTTGATGGGAAGTTGAATATGAGTCAGCAGTACCCTGGCAGCCAGGAGGGCCAGCCTGTCCTGGGGGGCATCAGGCAAAGCATCACCAGCCGGTCAAGGGAGGGGATTGTCCCGCTCTGCTCTGCACTGGGGCAGCCTCACCTTGAATGTTGCGGGCAGTTTTGGGCACCACAATATAAGAAAGATATTCAGCTCTTAGAGAGTGTCCAAAGGAGGGCAACAAAGATGGTGAAGGGCCTTGAGGGGAAGCCGTATGAGGAGTCACTGAGGGCACTTGCTCTGTTCAGCCTGGAGAAGAGGAGACTGAGTGGAGACCTCATTGCAGTTACTACTTCCTCGTGAGGGTAAGAGGAGGGGCAGGCACTGATCTTGTCTGTGGTGACCAGTGACAAGGGAATGGCATGAAGTTGTGTCAGGGATGGTTTAGATTGAATGTTCAGAAAAGGTTCTTCACCCAGAGGGTGCTTGGGCACTGGAACAGGCTCCCCAGGAGAGTGGACACAGCACCAGCCAGAGTTCAAGAAGCATTTGGACAGCAAGAGTACAGGTCCTGTGCAAGGCCAGTAGTTGGAGTTTGGTGATTCTTGTGAGTACCTTCCAACTCAGGATATGCTATAATTCTGTGATTCACAGAAAACATTGTGTGTAGCAACTTAAGATAAGAAACTCTTTAGCAAGGATTTGGAGCAAATTCTTCTCAAGCATTTTGCTTCAAAGATCATTTGTGCTGGTTATTATGCAATGCTAACTAGGTTCAATCAATCTGGCAACTGGATTGGATGGCAAACTATAGAAATTTCTGGGTAACCTGAGCTGACACAAAATCTGTTTCGCCATTGTGCTCCCTTGAGAACATGCAAAAATCAATAGCTCAGAAAGCCCTTCAATGCCTCTGTCCCCACATGAACTCTATTTTTTCCCAGCTGCTACTCATTTACCTACCAAGGCAACCAGATGCTTCCTGAGGTTTGCTGCCAATATTGTGTCATCAAAGGTGAACTGATGTCAAGACACAGCAGAGTACATGCTGAGAGACTGAGCTTATTCAGAAACCATGGTTTGCTTCCCCCAGTCTTCACACACATCTGTACCTATTCACTCATGCACATATTGCTAAAAGAACACCTGTTGTAGGGAGAACCACCTCTGCAAACGGATGCATCCTGTCTGCTTCTTTCAGTCCCCAACTTCAGCCTTCGTCCCTCTCTGAGGTGCATCAAATTTCAGGGTAGACAAAAAATGCTATTAATTTGGACCTATTTAAGAACTGGACTTAATCCTAAAGTCTCTCTGCCCAGCCTGTAAAGTAAGGAGGGTTTGGAGGATTGCTTTCTCCTCTGACTTGGTACAGAGCTGTTCATTGCATGTGGAAAAATATAACATCTCATTAGACAAGTCCTGGGAACTCAGCTCTCTCTCATACTGCTGCATGGCTGCATCTCTGGCATAAATCAAGAACTCTAAGTTGACCTAATGTCTGTCTTACTTGCTACACAAAGCTTTTAATGCTTTTTTTAGGATTGTTATTATTTTTTCCCTTCATCTGAATTTGTAAACATTTCCTGGTAATGGATTATTGAATAAAACCTTTGGTGGAATTGATTGCTTTTGTCTGGGTAAGTAAGGACATTTCAGCCCTGACAATTGTGCTTAAGATCCCCTAGTTAGTTAGATGGTAATTTTCTTTCAGATTTAAATACTCTTCAGGATAGAATTAAAGTCGTCCTTTTTGAATTTAGTGCACACTAGGACTTGTAAATTCTCTGCTGATACACCAGCTCTGGGAAAATGCTCGTTAATATCTGTTATTGGCTTACTAACAGTAATTCTTAAGGCCTGTTCCACAAATATTTTGTGTAAAATGCATAGTAGCAATTTCCTCAAAGAATTTAGGATTATTAAGGTAACGACAAGAAACAGTTATAGCCTTGGCTTTTTTGATTTGCTGTGCCAAATAATTCAGCAAAAATGCCAGTGCCAAGATGGTAGCCATCATTTCCCATTTCCCCACTCTGAAGTTCTGAATCAATAACTCCTATGTTATGGAAATTATGTCCACCTCCTGGTGACACTCTCATGTAGGGACCAATTATTTTGTCCTATTATAAATTCTTTCAAAATTAAGCCTTTCCCTTTGTGCATGAAATTTTTGACATAGTATTTCTCAGCTTTCAGCATTACTGAGTGACAACAAGAGTTCCCAGCAACACTGCTTTGGACAGCCCTGCTCGTTGGCAGAAGGTGGGAAAGGAGTTCCCTCCTGGGTACCTGGGGAGGGAAGTGAGTGTTGTGGGTGGAGAAATGTAGACAACATACCCAAAGTCCCACCATTTTCCTATGCAGAGAAATCCTTCAGCTTGACTGGAGTCAGAGGAAACCTGGTCTCTGTGCCCACACAGATCACACTGCAGTCTTGGGGATCAACCAGAGTCCTCCTCCTGGTGGGCACTCTCATACTCTCTTTCTCTAGCAAGCAGCCTTGATTCAGGAAACTTTTTTCACTGATTGGGTATCAGGTGATTGTTACTGGAGTGATGGGGTACTGGGGAGTTGGGTGATGAAATGCCTGACCTGTGCCTGCCCAAACTCATACTGCTTCCTCTGCAAAATGCTCCCACACCGACATCCATTTATTTATCTAACCACGGGCTAAATATTTGTCTGGTTGGTTTTTTTTTTTTCTGGGCCATTGTAGGACTTGTTTGCAGTAGGCGTATTACTTGATTAATGATCTTTCTTTTAACACTTGCTCATATTCCATATGGGATCTTCTTGGGCTATCTAAATGCACAAAATACTTAAAACAATCTTTTTTTCTCAGTTCATCTCTGTTTTTAACAACAGAATTTATTTCTCCCTCCTCCAAAGAAAAAACGAGCATTTTCTAGCCTGCCCAAGCTCATGTTGAATGTTACTTGGGATTCATGTTGTCACCTTGTGCAGTATTCCAAGAAAACAGAGCATGGACAGACTCTGTCAGGAAGGGGTTTGTAATGTATTTGTCATTTCTTTTCTGCATAGATTAAGGGCTAAATTTTGTGATGGTAGATGAAATTGTAGACCCCATCTCTTTGAAATCACACCAGCTATTCAAAAGGGAGAAGCTGCTTTTCTTTCAACCAATGACAGCAGCACTTCTGTGGATACAAGTCAAAAAATATTTACATCAGTATAAATAAGCACTGTGTAACTATAAATAAAGAACACGGGTAATAAAGTGTTATCACTGAAGCTGAAATTAAAATTGGATCCTGCCAAGCCCTAAACATAGATCACGACAGAAAAATCCAATAAGTTTTGGTTGTTTGTTTGTTTGTAAGTGCTGTAATTATAGACCAGGTAAAGGAAAGAAAAGATTATACAGCAGACATAATTTGTAAGGATTTCAGTACCATTTCTGATGCAATGCCGTGGATAGAATGACTACTTGTGCACGGCGTCTGCATGTGCATCCACATCCCTCCACAGGGAGGGGCTCTAGGCAGCACTTGGCTCTTAACTTGAGCCATGTCACAGGCTGTATGACCACGGGCTGTGTGACCACAGCCTATATGGCCATGGGCCTGTTTCCAAAGAATGTGAACTCGAGTCCACTGGGTGACTCCTGCTAGGGCTGTCCCTGACCCTGACTCCCTGCAGCTAGTTCCCCTCGCCCAGGGACACCCTGTTGCATGATAAATTAAGAAGCCCTAGCGCAGAAGGATATGTTGACTGTCTCTAAGCCCAAGACATTCATCTCAAATTAAGTTACTTCTTTATAGCCAGAGCTTGGTCCGAGCACCGTGCCCTCCACTGGCAGAGAAGGAAATAATTTGCATCCATTGGGAACATGGAAAAGTACAGGTGGGCTCAGAAAGGTCCTCAGAGATTTTCATACCAAAACAGAAAACATGTTTTAGTTACCGAGAGTGAAGTCTCTTGCTGCCTTTCTGGAAACCAAGGCTTGAGGCCAAAAGCAATTTCTTGTACTTCAATAACTGAAAATAAAGCCTTAAAAAGAACATGTCAGGGAATTAAATGAGAACCACAAATTTAGCAGGGCTAGTGATTGCCCAGGAGAATATTGAGGTGAAATGTATAGAAAAGAGGAGTTTTGAGACACAGTTAAGTGAATTACTGGTCCCATCTGTAACATCTGTTATAGTCCTGACTGCTGGGTATTTACTTTCTAAGAAATCAGCTTGCACTACTCTGCTGAAGAGCCCTAAATCAGGTGTGCAGGTGCAATTACTGAAAATGAATCTGTCAGAGCAAATCTCAGGTAATCAAGGAGTCCTGTTTGGGCTTTCCTCTACCCATCCTTGCCTTAGGGATAACCAAAACCAATGTTCCTCAATCTGTTGGGAATGACCAACGCAGGTACAAGGTAGACTTACTAAGAAGGTAAATGAAACTTTAAAATGTTTGCCACAAGCTGATAATGGCATCTGGGAGTCAGCCATCCACAGGGACATGTCAAATGGTGTTTGTCTTTGTATCTCCATTAAAAGAATCAGAATTATTTTAGTGTCAAACAGCAGATATAACCTGATGGCACTTTCAGAAGCACCAGCAGCCCCTGATGAACAACATATGCCCAGAGCATCTTACACCTTCCTGCAGTAAGCAGGTATGTGTTCTGATAGGGTTTCAGTGCACATGATGGTGCATGACAGGTGATTTGTAAAGTGAGTGTTCCTGAGGAATGGGTATGAGACTCTTGTTTGCTTCTCTCAGCTCAGTCTACTGACTTGTGTCTCTGAGCAAAGATGTCTTTTTGCATTAACTAGACCTCTGTTTAGTTGTGCCTTTCTTATTAAAGATGGGATTTCCCCTAACTTATCCTTTCTCTCTGTGGCAGTTTCTGTAGGAAATTATGCATGAATATATAAAAGGCTATGGTTATGGACAATGTCAAGACATTAGTCTGCTAACATTTCAGGTTTTCAGACATAATTTTGGTGGGTTTGGTTTTGTGTTATCATGAATTTTTTTGTTGTTGTTTTAATAAAATTTTGCTCTAGGGACTGCTGTTGTCTGAGTTTCTGCAGCATGTGTTTGCTTGAGTCCCTGCTCTGTACACCAAAGACATATGGAAGCTCATTGATCCATGGCTCCTGATTAACTGCAGGCAAATGTTTCAGAGTTCTCCTGAAAGGGGATCAACTGTTTTTCAGAGCAATAATTTCTGTACTGTCCCTTCTGTGAAGCAGACAGGAAAAAAGGCAGGTATTACCTTCTCGCAGGTTCTGTCAGAATTACTCTGAATATTTTTGCCCCCAAAGGACGTACTGCTCAGATGAAAATGATAACATGAAAGTTTAGATTTGACAAAGATTTTCAACATTTTTTAAAACTAGATGGTAGAGGGTTTTTTTTCATTTTATCTTCTCTCTTTTTATTCAAGTTTGGGCAAGAGGGAAAAATTTAAATCCAGCTGTTATATTTAATGAGAAAGAGTTTATATTTCTTGCTTTGAAAATAAAAACCCTACTTTCAAATTCCAATTATTTATCCAAATGTTTTTATTTTATTCTGTACTCTGGTCATCTGATTTATATGAGGCAATGCTGTGTTTAACCTTACTAGCACAGAAAGCGATAAAATATAAAATGAATAGGTGAAAAGGGATAGCAAATCCCAACTGCAGAATTACCTGTCAGGTTCTGAATCATTGGAAGAAGTCAACAAAATAAAATTTACTTAATACTGATGAATGTGACAGTAATGCACCTGGAGAGAAATAAGAACAATCAACACAAATATTTAGAAAACATTAATATAGGAAAATACCTTGAGGTTGTAGCAGGTAATGAAAAGCATAAGAGCTTGCACTGTGAGGAGAGCAATCTCTGTCCCAGGGAGTATAGAGTAAGGAGGGAACTGTGTGGCAAAAAGGGAGCGATGGGTGCAACATTATGCAGTCTGGGTAAGGCCAGAGCTGGAGCACAGCATGAATTTTTAAGCCTCACTTTCTAAAAAGGACACTGCAAAGTGTCAGAGGGTGGGCAGCAGGAAAGCTGAAGGGAACTGCAGGGTGGGGAATATGATAGAAAGTAATTCACAGGGCAGGAGGGAGCCCAACTAACATCAGCATGAGAGTTATTATTTTTGTGCTGTTAGGATGGACCTTCCCTGCACCAGAGATGGTAAATGGTCTCTAATTAAAAGTGGAACAATCTCATTTAGATACAAGAGAAATGACTTCATAATAAAGGCTATTACACAGGCAATAGAATAAACTGTCTGATGAGCAACTGAACATGAGTCACCATTGGTAGAAGGTTTCCAAGGCGAGACTGGAAAACGTAGCAGTGGGATTACCATAGAAGAGGCCTCTCAGCACCATTTGAGCACAGCTCATCTAAAAGCTCATTTGCTGTTGTTTTCATCTGCAATTCTGAGATCTCAGAGGCTGCAAAAAATTACTCTACACACAGCAGAAGAGGTGATACAGACGGTTTATTAATTAAATCCATCTGCCAAATGTGATAAGCCTAGACTGTGACTGGGACAAAAGGTGCAGCCCTGCCAGCCTCACCCCAGCTGTCCCATCTGCTTTACAAGTGTTTGCAAGCGCAGGTCCAGAAGCTGGAGGTGCTGCTTTCAAAATCATCCGCAGAGGTGGCTTTTACCACACGCATTTGCAAAGAAGGCTGGCACAGCTCCTGCTTATTTTAAAAGGTTTGCTTCTGGAATTTGCAATGCTTGTACCAGTTAAATACTAAATTATCATAAATGTAATTTACATGTTTCCCAAATAAGGGCATGCTAGTGGAGAAGAGGGTTTCTGAATGTTCATATTTCCAAATTAAAGGGATGTAAATGAGCCTGCTGTTCAATTCAGTATGTAATGTGTTATTTCACGGTTGTCTCCTTGATATTACAGGCCCTTTTTACATTATGCAATGTCACATCCCACCCAAATCACCATGAGATAAAGATGTTCCCCTTTAATGTAATAAAGGACAATGACAATATTCCAACAGAGAAAATAGCATGCGCACTGGTTTGGTACAAATGAAGCAGCTCCTGCTGGAAATACTCCACTGTGTCCTCTCTGCCACTACACCCAGTTTTGCGTAGCACCTTTCAACAAAAAGCTCTTTGTGGCAAGGCTCCCATTGACACCTCATCCCTCCTTCAGCACCCCACACCTTACTGAGGAAGCAGCTGCTTCAGCTTCCCATGGAGCAGTTTGGCTCCTGACAGC
>JAOXXN010000395.1:84270009-84286195 GCA_026770055.1 Myrmophylax atrothorax
CAGCTCAGCCTGCTTCTCGCTGGAGGATTTCTGCTCTGCTTGTTTTCCTCCTGTCATTATAGCTAAGCAGAGGGAAATTATAGGATGGCTCAAAATTCATTCATTCATTAGGTACTGGTGACAGCTGTTCCCTCCTTCCCCAATTATCTTTAAAGGAAAAGTGGGTTCTGTGTGGAGCGTGGTTAAAGACACAGTGGGAGGAGATTGTTTGGTTAGACTTTAAGGGAATTATTTATTAGACTTTAAGTCAATCATAGCTCAGTCTGGACAACCATAGAACATCTTTACTTCACACCAATAGGTGAAATTTATAGTGCTGTTCACTGAAAAGTGAAACATTCCCACAGGCTGAAGGGAAATCTTGAGAATTTCTTATTCATTTAAGGGGGAATGTGTTTCTCCTTGCTCTTCTGTCCTCAGATTTACTTTCCAGCAGACAGCCCCATAAATGTGTTTTGGTGACAGCCCTTTGGTGGTGTTGGGAAGCAGAGAGTACATTCTGAAGGCAGAGTGGTTTAGGGATAGACAGATCTCATACCTTGCTGCTCATGCTAAGCTAAATGCTTCAGGGCTGCCTTTGTCTGCCATGACTTCAGGGTTTTTCTGGATGGCTGAGCTCAGGCAGCTATTCTGGCCAGTTTCTCACCTCTCTGAGCTGCTTGGTGTGTCCACAGCACCAGGGCATTGCAGCTGCTCTTCTGCAAGTACTCCATGGTCTCCTCTCTGCAGGGGACTGAATAAAAGTGGGAGAGTAGCCTCAGATGCTCTTTGCATTACAGTGACTGACTTCCTCCCCCTATTTGCACTGTGCCTCTGGATCCACCAATCTCCTCTCAGCTGGGCAAGGATGCCCTGTGTCCTCCTCAAAGGGACTGACCCAGAGCAGAGACTGCTCCTGCCCTTTGGAGTGCTGCAAGAGGCCATGTTTTGGGAAGAAGGGTTACTTCCTCACCCAGGAGTATAAACAGCATCCTAAGCATGATGCTCTCACACCTGGAAGCATAGGGAAGTCCAGCATTATTTCCTTTAGCTCCTGACATTATAGGTAAGCTGCATAGGGCATTTTCTTGGAAGAAGATAAGTGGCCTCATAGAAGCTTACAGCTGGACAATACCCTCTTGCTGTCCCCAGGAGCTTTCAAACTGAGCCGGTGGAGGAGTAGCTCGGTTTGGGGGAACTGACCCTCTCCTGTGTCTCAGCAGGAGCAGGTTTGGGACAGAGCAATCCTGTTACTCTGGATCTCTTGCACTTTCTAACATTTGCTTTGGCTGCGCAAGTATAACATTGCCTGAAACACAACTCCTGCTGTGATTTTTCCAGCTAAGTGATAGGGATTGCAAAGACCACAGCCTGAAGTGACAAAAAAATTGCTTGATGCACTGCAAACCAAATTCTGACTGGGTGAATCTGATGCAAATGCAGGTCCATGACACTTGCCTTCATGTAGCCACCCAGATTCACAGCATTGCATCTGAAAACATATTTCAACATATATTGTGATTTTTCTCCACAGCCAAGTTCAAGGCAATGTGCTGGAAGTGCAAAATACTGAGTGCTCATGTCTCACACTGAGATCTACCATGGGTTTCATGTTAGTTTTTCTGTCTGAGATGATGCTAAGATGCTGACTTGAGGGTTGGCAAGTTGGTAAAATAATTTTTCTGGCTATAAAAGAGTGATATGACAAAACAAGCCTTTCCTAGGAATATATCTGTCATAACAATTTTATGTGGCAGGCAAGTTTCTCTGGTCCAGAGGGAGATGTCCCATTTCATCAGAATGCTCTACCGCAACAGCAGAGGAGTAAATTAAAAACAACTTCTTAGTGCTCCATGCAAAGCAGCAGGGAGTTGGTAAGTGTTGTGATTCACAAAGCAGAAACAGGTGAAGAGCATCTGACTTCCACAAAGTCACTGGGATGGATGAAGGGGCAACGTATCCTATTGCAGAAGATGACAGACCTGAACCAAACCTGCATGAGCCAGAACTGGGATATAGAAGTGTTGCTTCTATCTTTCAGGCAACTGCTCAGTCACAAATCCACAGAGCTGGTTTTGTCCCCATCAGTGTGAACAATCTCCCTCCACAAGAGCAAAATTACTGCAAACATTGCAGTGGTTTGGTCACATTTAAGTGCAAGGTCTACTCTGGACTTGAAGGCAAATCCCCCTCAGCTTGTATGTGGTTAACATACAGTGTGCTAGTGGTGTCCTGGTTTTTATTAGCATTTTTGAAAGGCTGGATTTGCTTCTACTTCAGAATGGAAAAACCCTGGATTTTTTTCATGAACCCGTATCTGACTAGCCCTCATTCTGATCAGGATAAAATACTTTGAGAGTCGTCAGTGAAGAGCAGTATTGCGATATTATTTCTTGACTGTCTTGGAAGATTTAAGATTTACTCCTTGTGTTCTAAAATTGTCATTAGTTTGCAAATTCAAAACATCAAATATTTCTGACAGAACAAAGGCAATGCTCTCCAGCAAGTACTAATTTCACAGGAAGTTTTAACTTCCAAGATTTATCCATATTTTAGCATAAGTCTCATTTGCAGTTATTTCATGCAGTTTTCTGCTTGAAAAAACAGTCTTAGCTTTAGGAGATAGTATATCTTGTCAGCCTTCATAATGCAAAAACTGTTAAAGCTATTACTTGGCTTAAATGCCTTGGAAGAGAATTTCTCCCCAAAGAAGTTTTGCAAAACTTAAAAGAAAAATGAGAACTGAAGTTCAGAACAGAAATAATTTTGCAGGCTGAATTGCAATGGAGGTGAACGGTATAGGCTGGAACATAAAATCCTTATTTCTGCTATTGCAGTGCTGGAAGGCAGACGTTACTCACCAGAAAAAACGAACATCATAAACTCCAGCCAGTCAAAAAATAAAAAGGCTGGTCTCTAAAAGGTGGTTTTCCTTCATAAACAGTCCTGTAATGGCTAAGTTATTCTTTAGTGAGGGCTGACTGAGGTGCTCAATTGCTGCATTCCCTATGGCAGCACGAAGGCCACAGGACAATCAGGTTAAAGTGAGCAATTGTAAGTCTCACCCATGAGCCACCATTAGCAGCACTGCATCCTCACTGCAGCAAAGCCACCTTGAAAGTATTCCTCCTACCCCTCTGAAGTGGCTGCAGGCCAAAAAGGATTGAATCTGCTGCCCTCATTCTTGAAATAAAGGCATCAAAACAGAAGAGTGTCCCAGGATCAATGCTTCCTGCTTTGAAAATAAACATTCTGTCTTTCCTTTTGTATTTACTGCATTTACCATTTATACAGCAGCAGGAGACCGCTATTGTGTGACAATGTTCTGCTCTACTGACATTACCTTCTAATTATGTCTTCATTAAAACCAAATTAGAAAGTGGTCAGGAAAGTTAAGCCAACTGAATTGCTCATTTGGCTGAACATCCTGACACTTTTCTTTAGAAAAGTGATGCTGGCTCATGCAACAAAATGTTTAATGATCTGCCTCACTGCTGGGAAGTGTTGATTTTCACATTAAACGGTAAACTTGCTGCTCAGTCACTCTGCATTTCCTCTGAATGGACCCTACTTAGTTAATTAGTGTCATGGCAGTATAGCAGGTCTAGCCCGTACCTGAAAGATGATGATGCCAGGTTGGGTTTGCTACTGCAGTCTCTTGACATCGTTTCTTCATTAAGGCTGCAGGCAGAAATAATCTGTGCCTGATGAGTGCAGAAAGAACTAGGAAATTGTATTCCGCGAGAACAGAGTTGGTACCTCCCCTTCACTCTTCCCTCCCCTGCACTGTGATGAGGTCGGCTATAGAGGGTGCTGGGACAGACACCAGCTCAGCCAGCCAGCTGTTGGAAACCTCTCCTTCTCCTGAAGGATAGAGGGCTCCCTGCCAGGCCAGCTGTGGCACTGCTCCACCCTCAGGAGAAGGCGCCACATGCTGCCAATACCGTGCAGCAACATTTGACACTGACACAGACACAGCGGGGCTATGCTCACACACCTTACCTGCATGCTGGAGCAGACTCAGGGTAGCATGACTCCTGTGGCAAGCTTTTGCACAACCCTCTGTCCTCCATCCATCCAGACAACCTCTCTGTGCTTCGTGTATTGTGGGAGTTGAGTGAGAGAGACCCATGCCTCATGTCCTCGTCTGGACAGATTTGTGACACCAACATCAGAGACGAGCTCAGACACCCAGTCCTTCAGCTTTAACAGCTCTCAAGTCTTTCTCCTATCCCCCAGGCTGCAGCATCCCCTAACAAATATTTTCCCATAGCCTATAGCACTCAGGCTCGTTGGGAATGAGTTGTAGCTCAGGCATTACCCGTCAAGTGCATCCACAAGCCACCTGACAAGTGTTATCAGCCAGATGAACTGAGACAGAGATAACCTCCATGAACCCACAGACATAGACAAAGTGCCACAATTGACAGTGCTCAGCAGCATGAGGACACACTTCCTCTTACCCAGTTCTTGTCATCTCAGTTAGCTGATTTTTAGGGAACAATCAATTAATAGTTAGTTTTAATACAAAGAAAAATACCTAGAGAGGAATGTGTTTTGTGTGGAACTATTCTACATAACACTATGTAGGAGAGAAAGAGAAGTATTTCGTTTTGAGCAGACAACAGAGATCAGACTTCTTATAGCAGAGGTCTTAAAGCAAGGACAGTTTGCAGAGTCTCAGTGAAGAAAGCCAGAAGCGAAGTTTACCTACAAACCTGGACAGCTCAATATCATTCACGCTCAGCAGCTTTGACAGCCAGAAGAACACGGTGAAATGGGAATACTGGAATCATGGATCCCTTGATTCCAGTGATCTGACATGCACTTACAACTGCAGTTTAAATAAGGGAAAAGATTTATTTTTGGTCTGAAAATTGAGAGAAAAAGAAGGAAGGATGTGTTAAATGTATATCTAGCTCCTTGTTCAGAGTTTAGAGTAAGGGAATTTATAATGGTATTACATGGATGCTACAAGGTAGACCAGGCATAAAAAACCCTTGCTCTTTCAGAAACAGTCACCAGCTTTCCATTATGCCTTTGAAAAGCAACTTAATATGGAATTTCCAAAGAGAATCAATGGTGGCACTAATGTTGGCAGTCAGTGAAAGTACCATATACATACAATGTCTGACGTAAAAGAGAAATCTCTGCAGTTTGGAGCACTTAGTCCAATCTCTCTTATCCCTCCGCCTCTCAGATGCATAGCTGCAGGGAAATGACTCCACCTGCCACTAAGTGGAAAGTCATCCTTATAAAAAGGCTGACCTGCCTGGGATGCAATGGATGGATTGTGTTGCATCTGGGGTGAGGAAAATAATCAGAAGAAAAATGAGCACAAGGAGGAGGATACAAAGTCCTAATCAAGGAGTTATAAGGAATCTCTTTTTTTAAGATCCTCTAACATAGAGGAGAAACAGCAAAGCTGTTGTTTTTTGAAGGACTGTACCTTAGTTTTAGTGGCTGTATTTTATGGGTAATCTGTGAGGCTGCATTTTCAGTTCAAAACAAATGTGAATTAAAAGGAAAAAAAGGCAGACAGGGAAAGAGCAAGAACATGCAACAGGAATGAAGCTGATGCAATCATTTCCAGTCCTAAAACAGAGCAAGTAAGTTGAGGATGTGGCTGGTTTAGTGATGACTGTAACCAGCACAATTGACTGCTTACAGATGACTAATTTTCAGTTCTAGGGAGGTAAATTGAGACTTATATAGTTCAGCTCTATGCTAGCACTACAGGTAATGAAAGACAAATGGTCTGTGAATTCCGAATACCGAAGAGATTTGTGGATTGTAAAAGAGCACAGAATGGAGATTTGGGGTGAAGTTGCAGAAAAACAGATTTGGCATCAGGTGAAATTTTAAACAAGCCTTGATGTGAGTTTTCTTTCATTTTAATTACTCCTTAGATCCATTGAAGCCCATCTGTATTTTAATCAAAAGTGATCATAATGCTTTCATGGATAAATGGACAACGGATCTCAATAGATGGTCATTATATCTCATTTTGTTAAATCAAAGAATCAACAAGAGGAATTAATACAGCAAGAAGTGAAGTTCTGAGAAAGAGTAATGAGGAGTAAGTTAAAAGATTATTAAATGAAATGAACTGAAGCTGTGCCGGACATCCTAATTAAAACAGAAAGAGGAACAATGAAGCAGGAGACATGTGAGTATTGACAGATGTGGATAAATAGCACAGAGGAGGAAAGGTTGGGAAGATTGAAATTATCCTAGAGAAAGAGAGGTAAGGCGGGACACAAAGACATGATGTATTTCCCTCATTCAAGAAGAATAAGAATGCAGGGAGCAGAAAGACATAGGGATGGGTATATGTTCCAGGACTGGGACCCCAAGAGCACTCAGAATGAGGCAGGTTGGAGGTAGGACCAGGCACTGGGAGCAGCTGGCAGAGTCCTCCAACTAAAACAAAACATTACTGCTGACTTTACAACCCCCTGACTAGGAGAGGTTACCAGGTCCCTCCTGGTGCAAGGATGACATGCAGCTCTGTGCAGGGTAGAAGCACATCACAGGAAAATAGACCAATGCAAATTTTTACACTTTTTCTGAAAAAGAAAAAACCCAACCAACTGCCTGAGTGCCAAACAACAACTCTGCCAAAATGTAACAGGAGCCTGCTCTAGAAAAACCTGAGCCTCCCTGCTGCTGTCCACCAACAGCACCAGTAAAGGTGCATCTATACTGGTCTAGGTGGCTCTTGCACCAGGTTGTGTGAAAAAAAATGACCAATGAGTGCAGTTATTTACAGACCCTACTTCACTAAACAAAGTCTAGTCTTAACCAAAGACACTTCTTATCAGAAGATTATAAGAAATGGGGACCTGCACCACAGCCCCTTACCAGGTCCTCTCCTGCACAGGTCATTGGCAGTGTACAGTTTGCTGGACTTTGTCACTGGTGAGCTACAAAGGCCCAGAGAACACGGTGGTTTTGACCTTTAAAATTCCTTTCCAAAGAAAGAAAGCATCATGTGCTGCAACAACCACAGCAGGAAGGATATGACAACTAACAGCCTTCCAGAAAGGCAAAGGCCAGCTGGGGACAGAAGGCAGGGAGCTGTGCTCCTTGAAAGCAGACGAAGTGCCATGGCCCACAGTCAGATGAAGATGTGTCAGTAGGTGTTAGACAATGTGATGTTGTATCACAGCAGAGAAGAACCAGTCCATCTGCTGTCATCCCGCAGGGAGCAAGAGACAGCTTGTAAGGGAGCATTGAAACAGTTGGGAGGGAGCAGAACTGCTACACAGAGGTCAGGGGTAGGGGACAAGATAGGGACAGAAGGGAACAACCTTTGTCATACAGCTGTTGTCCTTATCATGACATGCTGGTGAGAACGGGCAAGAAATTAGAGAGGAAAGAGGTTGAATGAGTGATCTGTATCAGTCCATGCTGAACTTCCAGTTTTATGGGGAGCACTTCAGGAGTAGAGACAGAATCCATAGAAGAGAAGGGATGCACAGAAGAGCAGTGAAAACAGCACATAATAGTTACGGGTGAGACAAATTAGAACAATGATGTAAAAAAGAAAAATGTTGCAAAATGATGACTCTACCTTTCAGGCTGAAAAGGCTATAGAATCTATATGCAGCTGGTAAGGAAATAAACTTGAATTATTTGTACATCTTTATTACAAGTTGTCTCAAAAAAGTTCTTTTCCCCCCCTGTACTGTCTTTCTTCAAATCATGCCCCTAAGTCCTAGACTTCAGGAAAAATAATTATGTTGCACACGTCTAAATTTTATCTGCTGTTGGCACTTACGTCACTGAAGTCAGAGGAGTTATTCCTGCAAATCCCCCAATTCTTGATGAAGAGCAGTGTCTTTCCTATACTGGTTCTCTTCTGTCTTCACGAGATGCTTGAAATATCACCATTTTGAAACAAAACCATTAGTATATTAGTACCTTTACAGTGATAAACGTCTACATTATCCTCTTTCTTGAGAAAGACATTGCAGCCATGAATTTTTCATGTCAAAGCTAATATAGTCACCCATGGATAATAGCACACTGTTGACAAAAAAAACTAGCTCCAAGGAAAAATATTTTTAGCTTTTTGAAAAACAAGGTTATCGTAAAAATTATGGTAAAGCTGAGTGGTGAAATGATGAGACACCACCACAAGCAATTCCCTACACACTGGAGAGAGATTACCAGAGTTAGTATTTATTTTATTTATCTACACTGAGAATTTTGCATTTAAAGAACTTTATATGCAGAGCAGGGGCAGCACCCTCCTCGCCCAGCATGGATGGCACATATCACAGCCATACCAATGTCCCAGTAGGACCTCTACTGCTTTCAGGCTCAGCTGGGTGGCCCACAGAGTGTGGGAAGCTGTGAGCTGGGGCAGAAGAAGGACTCTCCTTGGCATTAAACTTGTTTCAAGCGTGTGAACAAGCCCTGTTTCACTGGGAATGGAAACAAGGGTTCAGAGCAAGTCCACAAGGAAACTCTGTGCCTTGCTCCATATCAGCTTTGTTAACTCATATGGACAGAATGAAACCTGGTCAATAGCAGAGCAGACCCTGTGGGGACACTATATGTGTAAGGGACATGAAGTCCTTAGTCCTCGGATTATAATTGGAAAAGCAATCGAAGAAACAGCATCCCACAACCTGCCCATGAATTGGAACAGAGTGAATTTCCCCTTCTTAGCCATACATTATTCTTACAAAGACAGCTTGCCTAAAATTTGGGGAAGTTTGACACAGCAACCCTTTTTTGCTCATTATCCAATATAGATCAATTCATGAGTAATAAGCTAGAAATCAATGAATAGAATTCAAATCAAGCTAGAGACCAATTCATAGAATAATAAGCTAGAAATTGCATATGTGTCACTTCTAGGTCCCTTTCTTCCTCTTTCCTCATCATACTATCCCTCCAAACTACAACTCTTCCCACGACATGACCCTTCCAATGCTTCCCATTTTCCAAGTCCACTGTACCTTGACCTTGTGGTGTCCTTCACCACATCATGAGAATGCAAGTCTTACTGGGTTCCTGTAGGCTCATTGATAAAAGAACCATTGCATTAGCTGGAGGCAGGATACAAAAAAAATTGCTGCCAATTTCCTTCTTTGATGCTGCTTCGCAGGGCTTGAAGGAATTCAGCAGAGCCTAGGCATTCAGATATAGGCTGTGTTTTTTCTCTGTGATAGGCAGACTTTCAACTGTTCAGAAATATGCTTGACAATTAATCTCATGCTTTGCATTTGAGTAAATATGATGTATTTTTACTCTTGCTGAAACCTAACATTGCTGTTTGAAAACGGAAGGAGCTGTCATATTCCTGCAAGCGTTATTATTCCTACAGAATTAATTACAACATCAAATCAAATTTGACTCTCCTCTGGCACCTTATTTGCACCCATAAGCCAGCAACAAGACATGATAACCCAAGTGAAGGGACAGAAGTCCAACTACAGCTTGAGACGATAAACAGAAACCTGAATTTTTGAAACTATATTGCAGACAGCAGCACTGTGCTCCCTTTGGCAAAGGAAATCATCCTGAGGAAGAATTTATCTAGTGACTGACAGAAAGCAGTGGGCTATGAGCCTAGAAGATAATATTTTGGCTGGCTCATTTCTTCTCCTCAGAAACTCTCCTGTAGAGCTCTGTGCTGCACAGCACTTACCAGGGTAACCGGTAATGAGGCTGCATTTTGATCTTGTTTATACTTTGTAGAGGTTTTCCCTGCATATAAACTTACTTTTATAGACTACAGAAGATGAGTACTCTCTGATCACTCAGCCTAAAAGGGCTTGCTTTTAACATAGAGCCTTCCTGTGCTTATTGTGCCATATCTGGTCAGGACTCAAACTTTATACTGGTTGCCTTAGAACATTTATGCTTTAAACATCCCCTCATCACCATGTTTGTTAAACTTACAGCTTTGTAGGTTCACCCTGAAAGCAGAGGTGGATATCTTCCCACCTGCTCATTCTGAAACATTTTCATCATGGGTCCAGATGTTATGACCATGTTTGTGCCATAATGAGCCAGGAGAAAGGAACTAGATATGGAAGTGAACCCAATCCAAGATTCCTGACAGCAAAGCATGCACTGTCATTGTGCTGACCTTGCCCTAAATGAAAAACAAGGCTGGGCACTGTTCTACTTATGTAAGGCACTAATGTCAGAGAGGCATGACCTTCTCTTTGCTGATGAAGGTTGTTGACCAGAAAATAGCAACTCTGCATGAAAAAACCACACAAACAACTTTTAAAGGAAAACAGAGAGGTTGAAGTAGGCAGATATTCCTTGGCTGACACATTACATAGATCTAGAGTGATGAGAAGGCCATTGCCAGCACAGCCAGACTGAGAAGGGGGCATGAGTTTCCAAGGGTTACAGATCTGTCCTTTCCCTTCTCAAGATGAGGCTTGAACAGAGCATACAGGCTGCTGTCCCTTGTCCTATGACCAAAAAGAAATTAGGTTGAAGATGCCTGCAGGAGCTGTCTCTTTGCTTTCCATTGAAGTTCCAAATTATTAGTGCTGTGTTAATAAAATCCATTAAGGTTATCTGAACAAATCTTTCTATAATTTTATAAATCACATAATAATTGTGTGAACTCAGCTGTGCTATTTCTTGGTTAAAACATGTAACTGCTGACTGATATGCAGGCAGGTAACACTGCTGGTTAAAGCAGTTTAAATTCAACTGGCACATCAGTAAAGAAGTCATCTAAGGACCTAAGTAATTAGAACAAAAGATGTCCATCAGCTGTCGTGAATTTATGAGGGTGTGGGATTGGATCAACAGAGGGATTTACCCCCTTCAGAACATCTTTCATTAGGAGAAAGTAAAACCTCTGTGAGAGGGCACCATGACAGCATCTAAATTGCCTGATCTGAAGGCAATGCTTCCTGTTAGCTGTCACTGCTTCCTCCAGCTTTCACTTGGCAGCAAGCCAGAAATGAGCACATCTCGACAGCCATCCTCAAGCTCAGCTGTCTCTGTGTGTGTATGAGCATTTATCATGTGTCGTCTTCAATTTGTTTCCACTAAACTGCCATTTCAGGACAGGGAGTAGAAGAGAAGGAACACTTAACAATGTTTAGGCTCCCGGTATGTGGGATTACTGGTTTTCTTACTGGGTCATAGTACATTATTTCTTCTTTGTGGTCATTTCAGCTGCACCTCAAGAAGAGTTGTCACAATGTAAAATGACTTGGCCTGTAGGAAGGTAGCTCCTCGGGGCCTGGGTTGGGTTCATCAGGAAGGGTTTTACATGGAACCTTGGCCCACAGGATTCAGAAGAGAGAAGATGAAACAGTAGTCAAGACATCTTCATCTATCCATTGACTCCTTCCCTCTGCCCCCCTTTCCAGGAAATTGAAAACTCCATGCTGGGGTGATAGATCACATAAAATAGAAACATTGGATAGGCAATGCCACACTGAGACAACATTTTACATGCCTGGTCTGGTCACCTGCCTCTCCTCTATAGGACAGAGCAGAGATGAACTCTGCTGTGGCAGCATGCAAGGGAGAGCTCACTGTGTTCCCCTGATAAAAGGGAAACCCTTCCTCTTAAGTCCTGTCATCCAGACGAATGTCAAATCAAGGACAGATGAGATGCCAAAGTCCCCACGTATACACAGGAACTGCAGAACAGCAGGTTCAGTGATTTTCCAAATCCCACTCCAAGAGGCTGTGAATGAGCCAAGGGAGCTGTGCCCAGGTACGTAAGCATAACTTGGTGTGCTCAGTATGCAACCACACAGCTGATTTCCTGAGAAAGGTCACTAAACTGGCCAGAATGGAGTGATAAGAAGGAAGATATTTTAGCAGCTGGCAAAGGGAGGGTAGGAAAGCACAGCCCATACAGCAATGCCTCAATGACAAGATGGTTCTTGTTTGGCATCAAGAAGAGCATTATGCTTCAAGAGAAGCTCACATCACTCCTACACATTTCTGTGGCCAAGAAACTGCCTTACAAAGTTATTATATTAACCTGCATAGAAATTATTTGGGATATTATTAAGAGGCTGACTTAATCATCATTATTTAGGGCAAAGCTAGGACTTCTCCAAGCTGATAAGTCAGAGTGTACCAATTAGAAAGAATCAAGTGCAGAATCAGCCTGATTTAAAAATCATCTTAAGTGAATCAGAAAGCAGATGTGCCTTTAGTTGGCGGCAATGAGGAAATGAAGTCTGTAAGACCTCAGGCTGGGAGGCCAGGATGGAGGTGGAGGAGAAAGATTTAACAAGCAGTATCACTTTATGGCAATTTGCTAGGGCAGCAACTATTCTTCCATAAGTACAATCAGTTGCCAGGAATTGAAAGAAAAGTCTGGCGGAAGTCCATGCCGGACCTGAAGTCTTCTATCATCCAGTTTAGTTTGTTACAATTAATTTACATACATACAAAGATGGGAGAATTTTCTCCTGAGAACATAGACACATGCATGCCTTACTTACAACCCCTGTGAAGGTGCTGACCAATCCCTCTGGGAATCATGTCCAAAAACCTGAAGGACAAGAAGGTGACCTGAAGTCATTAGCATGGATCATCATGCTCAGATATCTTGACAACCTTTTACAATTATAGGACTTGAGGGAAGAGCACTGTATTGTGTTCATCTTGTCTTAATCAAAGCTTTTGACCTTGTCTCCCATAACACCATCATTGTTGCATTGATGAAATACAGGCTAGGTAAAGTGGATAGTGAGTTGAACTTCAAACTGTTTTGATTCTCTCAACAGATTTCAGTCAGCAGCATGAAGTCTAGGACCACTAATACTGTGCCCCAGGGATCCACAGCAGGGCCAGAACTAAGAACTGGCCCAATCTAACAACTACATTAGCGACCTGCCTGACCTGAGTGTGTGTTCACCCTCATCAAGTTGTGCATTTGACACAAAATTGGATGGAGTACCTAATACACCAGATGGATGTGCTGTCATTCAGACAGATTTTGGCAGGGTGGAGAAATGGACTGACAGGAATCTCACAATGTTCAACAAAGATAGATGCAATGCCCTGCACCAGAGGAGGAATAGTAGGCACCAGTATAGGCTGCGGTCATACCAACTGGAAAGCAGCTCTGCAGAGGAGGACTTTGGCATCCTACTGGACAGCAAACTGACCATGAGCCACAAGTGCACTGCAAGTAAGGCCAGCAGCATCCTGGGCTGCATTAGGAAGAGCACTAACAACAGGTCAAGGGAGGGTATTCTTCCCCTCTCCTCAGCACTGGTGAGGCAGAACTGCAGTGCTGGGTCCAGGCCTGGGTTCCCCAATACAAACCATACATGGGCATAACGCAAGAGGTTAAAGCAAGTGGCCACAAAAGTGGTAAAGGGCTTGGTTTCTAATGTACAAGGAGAGGCTGAGAGAGCAAAGGCTGTCCAGCCTGGAGAAGAGATGACCCAGGGAGATCTTGTCACTGTATATAAATACCTGATGGGAGGAAGAAAAGAAGATGAAGACAGGCTTTTTCTTAGTGACAGTACAAAAGGCAATGATACTAACTGAAACACAGAAAAATCAATTTAAACATGAGAAATAAAAACATTTTCACTGTCAGGCTGGTCAAATATCAGGACAAAGAGACATTGTGATGTCTTTGTTCTTGGAGGTGTTCAAAATCTGACTGGACAGTCTTGAGCAATCTGCTAACAGTCCTGATCCTGAGTAACCTGCCCTAGGAGATGCTGCATTGAGCATGGGGATTTGGACTAGATGATCTCCAGGGACTTCTTCCAAACTCAACCGTGCTGCTCCCTTAACCTCAGGGCCTTGACAGTGGGAAAGCTGACACAGACCCGTAAAGGAAAGAGAAGCTTAAGGGTAAAATACTATGCTTGTTTGCTACAGCATACTTCCAAGTGGCACCCCCAGCTGAGTTATTACACTGGTGACCTAATTAAACCACATCCTTTCCATCTTGTTTTTCTTCCTCCATGGTTATCAAAGACAATATTCTCATCTGAGTAGTACCATTCCAGTTCTAAATCTGCTTCTACATTCCTTTCAGTGCTACATACACTATTCTCCATTGCCAGGGGCAGCTACATGAAAATAGGACTTTAATTAGAAGAGAACATTTCCTAGTCTCCTCACCTCCCTAGGGGATGTCCTGCATCTCTAAGGGTAGCTGTCTATCCATTATTTACCACCATACAGGCTCAGAGACCTCCAGCAAGGATCATGTCTTCAATGAAGCAGTGTGTTCCCAAAAACCTTTGATGGTGGATTATAGGGCTCCAGAGAAAGAATCACACTGTAGGTGAGTGCTTTGGGGGCCTGCCTTTCAAAACAGAGATGCCAAAATTGGAAAAAAAAGCTTGCCTGTGAGGGCCCCATTCATATGACTTTGGATCTTCACTCACTGCATGTCAGTGAGACTACCCTGAAGGCAACAGACTTGAGATGACACAGAGGGATGTGCTCATTTGCCTGTATAATTTATGCTTCATTGTTAATGACTGCACCCACTTTTACTGATTTCAACTCATCAGCAAGCTGAAGGATAAGAGGTAGTCCATTTGTAAAATACAGCTTTGGATTCCACCAACAGCAGAAAGCCAAAATAAGTGAAGAACAGTGCAAAACACAGTAACTGCTTAAAAAGAGTTGCTCCAAAAGGGAGCAGGAGGAAACCCAGACTTGACTGCCAGAATGTCTCAAAACATCTGCTCTTTTTGGATGTAGCACTCTTCTCATCACACCACAGGACCACGGTGGTCTGTGAAGTAACAGGAAATGCATGCTCTAACCAGCAATTTCTCATCTGTTTGAAGGCAGTGATACCAAGTGTCCGGTGACAGCCTTGGCACTGGAGGAGCTATGCTGGACTTCCCTGCAAAGTTTCATAGAGGATGTTTTATATTTTTTCTTGACTTACTTGAGGTAAAAGTGACGAGGTTTCTTACCACACAACATTTCCTCTGAACGCATGTAAGCGGTATCCTCATCTTCTGATGAGCAGCCTACTTAAGTAGCACTTGCCTGCCAACATGAAAACTCCAAGAGCCTTTTGCTTTGCAGGCATTGTTTCTTCAGTTCATTATCTATTTATAGTTCTTGCCTTTGATCGATGTTTGTATTTAACCTTGTATTTCTTAATTTGTAGGTCAGTCTGTATTTACCATGGTTAATTTATTAGGGCAGATACTTCTTCTCAGTCAGCTTGGTGGGGGAGGAAAGTGTGTTTAGGAGCTGTAAATCATTCCAAACAGATCTCATCTAGTAACCTTAGTAACTGAGTTTTATACTGGAACAAGTAATACTTTTATGGTGATATTTTTTCAGTGTGAATAATAGGAAAATAATGATAAAACAACACATTTGAGGATGAACTTAGCAATAAAAATTGCTATAAAAGCAGCAGCTTGTTTCAGAGCAAAATTACTGCCGATCCTTTTCCAGAACCTCTGTAAATTGTCCCAGAGCAAAGCATTTCTCCTGTGTACACTGTAAGCTAATTCTTCTATTACTGCACCTTGTAATGCAGACTCTAAGCATATTTTATTGAACCTCAAGTCACAAGCTTCATTTAGCAGTAATGTGTGCTGCTTTGATAGAAAGGATCATGAGGACCATAACCTTCATCAAATATCACTTTCCATGACAAAGGCAAATTCTTCAAAATACACCAGAACATTCCTGTCTTATCAAAATAATCTTGGAAGTCTGGATAAACACCAGCTCTGCATGTCACTGTATCTAAAACTACTATTAGAAAAATCCTCATCTGACCAGGAGGCACCCAGACTGCTCTCTGGTGTGATTTCTTAACTCACTCAGGTGTCTCAGGCACCTAAAGTCAAGTTTTGCAAATTCTGAAAAATTCCAGCAAAGGCATTGTTTAATAATTAGACTAATTATGTGTTGATTAAGGGTTTTATGCCTTGGTTAAGGTTAAATAAGGTAATTGAAGATATAAGGAAAGTTAGGGTAGTAGAAATGGAAGTTTTTCCATTTTGTTAAAAATTTCAGCATTGAATCTTTTGTTAATTATGATGTTAGTGTTAGATGTGAGTGTTAGAGTTTGCTTAACAATGGTAGGGTGAAGAATGAATATGAAGGAAATGATTTAAGCCTTCATAGAAGTAAAAATCTGACTTTTATGAGTTTCATGTAGGCCTGAAGAATTTCGAATTTTGTTGGCTATTGATCTATATTTTAATGCTAATGAGTTAGATAAGGTATAAGTGAAGTGATG
>JAOXXN010000395.1:84293373-84312101 GCA_026770055.1 Myrmophylax atrothorax
ATAGGGATGTTTAGAGAGGTTTGAGCTTTTTTCTGTGAAGTCTGCAGTTGTGTAGGAGCCAGATTGCTTGTGCATGGGAAATATATTCCTTGCAGAGCTATGCTTTATCTCATGATCCAAACCAGCCATCACTGATTCAGTGATCTGAGGCCACACACTGAAACTTAGGTGACCTGGGCAGCATGAATAGCGAATCAATAAAGTCTAGAGAAAATCTGATGATGAATATTTGGTTGGGCTTCCCAGCAAGGAGAAAGTAAAGATCATTAGAGATTACAACAGATTACTACAAATTACTCCATAAATATAGGTCTGTGAACAACTCCTGAACAATAACAGAAGTGAATAATTCATAATTATTTTCAGGGAAATCTCTCTCTCTTTTTTTTTTTTTTTGTAAACTAAGCAAATTAAATCCAGAAATTATGGAGAGATTAGGAGAAATATTTAAAATTAGAATACTTTACATATAAGATTCTAGAACTTGAACATTTATCTTTCACTTCATTTTTATAGAAAATTTTGCCAGGAGCTTTCCATTACCTGCACTTTGTATCAGCATTCAGCAGAGAGTCTCTGCAACAAACTTTCAAGATATTCCTCAAAATATGTTCCCCTAAATAAGATGAGAATTTACTTTTAAACATGAATTACCCAGGCCTGAGCTCTGTGATGGTCTTAAAAATAATGAAAAAAAAATAGTAATACTAATAAGGAATTTGATACACACTAATTTCAACTGACTTTATATAATATCCTTGTTTATCCTTGAACCTTCACATTTTAGTGACCCTTGCTTATCTTAATTTCCAATATTACAGGAATGGAGCCTAGATCAGGGGTGATGTTAACTCAGTGTGTTTCTTTTTGCTGACTTAAGTCAGACCCAAGACATTGCTAAAGTATAGTTTGCTTTTCCTACCTGATGTGGGCTTTCTTCATGCTAAAGTTTTCTGTGGCACATTCCTTAGAAAACAAGAGTTTTAGAGTCAAAGAGCTCTCTGCTGGGCACATCTGAAACTGCTAGGCCAAGAAATAAAATAACAGGGACTTCTTATTCACAATTTGCTGACAAGTTTGCTAGAAGTTGTCAGCAAACACAACTCACAAAACCTCACAACTTGTCCCAGGCCTGGAAGGCTGGGTTTCTACTGATGTCTTCATGTTTTGCTTGTTTAAGAAGGACCCCAAACATAGTCAGCTAATTTCAATAAATTAAAAAATACTAAATTTGAAATATGGGAAGCTATGTCTTCAATAGCTGGTGTTTTAAGCACCTCAAATAAGGTGCTAGCAGGTCCCTTAGTCTTGGTAAACTCTTATTCATTACTCTTCTGATGCATCCAGATTCCAAGATAAAATTATAAACTCAGTGACTGGCATGTAGAAAGGGCTAAATTTCTTAACTCATGCAGGGAAGATTATCTCAGAATGGCATGTCATCTCAAAACTGGATTTTTATACAGCTTGAGAATTAAAATTGTATTAGACTTAAGATTATCTCACATTCAACCAGCACATTGTCACAGACTCTATTTTAAACATTCAGAAGTGTCATTATCACTATTATTATTGCTCATTACCTAGACTAATAGGAGCTCCAAGTTCCTGCCAAGGTTATAGAGCCAGTACAAAAGAAACTTTACAGTTATCATTTGCCTATACAGTTCAAAACCTTCAAAATATTTCAAAATCATCTTTAAAAGAAGACAGACCATTTTCTCCAAATTCTGCTCAGAGGGGTTTTTGCTTTGTTTGAAAAGAACAAAGAACCTTATTTTAGATTTGCAATCAGACCAAGCCTGAAAACAAATGCAGTCGTATAACCTGCTGTGAGACAGAAGGTAGAAGAAATTATTTTCTGAAGAGTGTTGCAAGAGAAAACAAATTTGAGCAGATAAGGAGAACTTTCTCATTAAATAACAGGACTAGAGCAAAATCTGAACCCTAAGAGCTCACCTGCCTTTCTTCACTTTCATGCACTTTTTTTCAGCTTCAGTCTTGGCAAAACAACTATATTTGGTGTGGAATTGTTATCTTGGAGGCTTCCCATAGCTGCAAGAAGATTTGGGAAAGTGGGCACATGTGTGACAAAATAAAATATTACACACTTCTCTGCGTTACAGACGGGGAGATAAATGGACACAGCATCAGTGAGTAGATTTTGCATGAATGCATTCCACTTGAGCTGCAGATTTGATTGCGGAGTGACCCTTAAGTGGATGGTTATATCTAAATGGAAAACAGCCAAAACCCAGCTTGGCACAGGCAAAACAAATTCACCTCTTCAGATGCCGTGATCTAGGAGGGTGCATCTGCCAGTCCGTTGCAGTTTCCCTGGGTACTGTGAAACCATCAGTCTAGCTAAGACTGGGACAAAGGCTTCAGTCACACACTTCCCGTGCCTGAGGGGACTGCTTAACGATTCTGCCTGCTGAATTTAAGAGCCCTCTACTCTCAGCCTTCTCCTCAAATAGTTATCAATGGACCATGATCAAGACACCTCCAAACCCCTTTGATAACTGAACTCTTGGAGGATGATTTCTTCAGCATTCATATTGTCTTTCTTTTTATTTGTTTTTAAAATTTCTTTGCATCTTTTCATTGTCCATTCAGCTCTAAGACACTAGAAGTAGAAACAAATTGCAGAGATGTCTTCAGCAGCCCTGCACAGAAAGGCAAACCTCAGCCTCCACAACAAAGGTGAGCATCCTCCTAGGTATTTAGCCAAAGTCAATGTTGCTGTGTGCTTGTCATTAGCTTTTTGGGGACCTTCCAATCTCTTGGTCATCCTACACAACATCTCATACATTTCAAGCGGGCGTGCCTAATGAATGGGCAGTTTTCAAGCTTACCTGATGCCTGAATATGAGACAACATGGCAAATATTAATTGCAACTCTATTCTTGACTGTATGAGACAGCAGGGAATAAAGAACAAAGTCATAGTGGGCGAATTGCCTGGAAGCAAAAGATGCTGCCGCTGACTTCAGCTAGCAACCTACTGTGTTAACATGCTGGACTTTTATTAGTTTATTTAGGGGTTAGTGTGAATTTCTTCCATACATCAAAATATTTTCAACCATGCAAGAAAGAAGAAGTCAACTTCATTTGCTTTCTTTCAGGGCAACACAGATGCCCACCTAATGTGAATGGAGTCCCACGCAGAAAACAACTGAAGAGCAGAAACTGGGCAGTATGGCCAGGGAGTCACTGTGATCCCTTTATCAGGGTTGTGAAACACTCAGCTTTCTCTTTTGAGTAATGATGAAATTTAACCTATGTGAGATGAAACATCTGTGAGTACAGAAAAGTTTAACTGGGGACATGGACTGCTTCTGTCAGAGTAAAATGCACAACATGTGTTTCACAGAAATGTGGTGAGGGAGGCACAAGGCTCCTGGAGCAGCATGGTGATAGGGGTTATGCAGAAAAATCAAGACACTGTACAAATTAAAAGTTGCAGGGGGTTTCTTTCCCTTTTTTCTTTCTTTTTTTTTTCCTTTTTTTTTTTTAATTAAGCACCTTGTTTCCAACTGCACCATCTGTGGTACCATATTTGGTTTTTATAAGGTACTCTCAAAAGAAGAATAATTATGCATTTAGTAACAAGACAGTACTTTTAATATTTCCTGTAATATGTTCTTAAGTCTTATCCATATGTTTTCAGAAGATTGTATCATAGATAATCAGTGGGAAGCCAGAAACATGGTAATAAATATGTGTGGTAGCAAAGCCAAGAAAGAAAATGATGATGCTCTCCCCCCAGACCTTTTTCCTGCACTCCCTCTAAGACAAGTAGGTGGTAATGTTTTCATTCCCAGTATTTGGTCATTGGAGCAAAGAAAGCAGCCTCAACCATGAGGAAAATGGGCATAATAGATACATATTAACATGAAACAACATCAAAGAAAAGAATAAAGAATTTCCCTCCTTAAAATCATACTTTTAGTATAGCAGCGGCTTCAAATGAGAAACAGGTTGTGTGAGCTGCCTGACACACTATGTTACATTACATTACATTACTCTGAGGACAGCACAACAACTCACTCTAAAAGCTGCAGAGACCAGTTTGAGAGCTGGCACCACAATGACAGGAAAAAAAATCTGCCCTAAATCTGGGAAGAGTTTTTGACAATTATCTATTCAGAAATATTTCAAGCACAACAAGAACAGTGTCTAACACACAGCTTGTAAACTGCCATGGTTTATTAAAGTAGCGACATTTTGAGAGTTGGGAGGTATAAAACTGAGCCCATGGGAAAAAGAAACAACCAAGAAATCAAAGAGTCAGAGAATGGTGCTGTGAAAGGTAAACCATGTAAAAGAAGTTAAAGATGGAAAAGTCCTGCTAGGTCATGTGAGTCAGTGCCCTTACAAGTGCAGGAGAGAGAGAGAACAACAAAAGCGCTCTGGGCTTGAACATCATACACTGGCTGAGGTTACAGTGGCAAATTGCAGAGAAAATGGGCAGCCACCTTCAGGGAGGGGCTCTGCTGTGACCTCAGGGGAACCAGCAACACAAGGCTTGCTTAATCTTGGCACCTGCCTATTACATCTCTCTTGGAAAGGAGAAGTATCTTGGAAAGACAGTCACAAATATCTGCCCTAAAGCTATTCCTTTTTCATTGCTGATAAATAAAAGACAGTGAAAAATTCCATGCGTGAGAGGACACAAGGTCAGCAAGGGAGAGATGGGACAGAATCAGGTGATGGATTGGATCCTTCTGGACCAGCTACATTTCCAATTATTTGTAGGAATAGGTCAGCGACAGCAGTGCAAGCTGCTGCACTCAGAGGTAACAGAACACAGAAATGAGGAGCGGCAAACAGAAGAGAAATTGGAGAAACAGGAGAAAAGAGAAATGACAAGGACAGGAGAAACCTTGTTGAATTTATGCTAACCCAAGTATTGGGGAATAAGAATGGCTTCCTGAAATGCCTTGTAGGGGAAAGGAAAGATGGCCAGAAAGTAGTTTCATTAATAAGTGAGAGGAAGGCAAAAACCCCAGTATTTCTTCTAAGGCCAAATTACCTCCTTACTGTTTTTTTCTTGAATAAAATATAAAAAAGGATGTAGCAACTGGGAAATAATGAAAATCTTACCCAAATAGCTATTAAGGTAGTGCAGGTTACAGGAACAGTTGGAAATTTTGAATATCCATCGTACAGATCAGCTGGTCTGGTTGCACTCATCCTCAGGTGATGGGGGAATTAGCCAGTTAATTTACAGAACCATTGGCAATTATTTTTGAAAGTCATGGAGAACTATGGAAGTCCCAAAGGCTGGAAATAAAGCAAATATAGTATTGATTTACACAGAAGGAAGAATGATCTTGGCAATTACTGCCCAGCACTTTTATCTTCAATCTCCAGTGAAATAATCGACCAAGCAGTACAAAAAGAGCTATTAGAAAACTTCAAGAGGGCATTGGAAACATGAGCAACAGGTGACATGGGATAAAGAAAGAACCCATTCTAGAGGGAGTTATTGATGTTTTATACATAGAAGACTAGAATCAAAAGGTAAGAGATAAAAGTAATTAAATTGAAACAGAAGCCTCCCCTCAGCAGCACTTAAGCACATGCTTAAATCTTTCCAAGTCAGTTTTGAGCAACCACTGGATGAAAGAAAATGCTTGTTTGCATTCTTGAAGTTCAGCAACAAGCATAAACAATTTGCTTAAGAAAGACCTACAGACAAAGCAACAGCAGAAAGGAGACTGATAAGGAGACCTACACAAAATTGCAGCAAAGAGAGTGATGAAGTAGCAGGAGCAAAATGTTCACAGGGTTCCTTCCAGTTTTGACTCTGAGTAATACGTTCATTAGGAATGCAAAAGATGTTGCAAAGTGCACACTCAGGAACAGAAGAGAAAGGGCAAAAGCACAGTAATACATATGTATCTACAGAATTACAAGTGAGAAGCAACAAAAGGAAATTCACTGTAAAACAAAACCTACACTAACCCCTACTAACACAACCCAAAGCAATGTCCAAGAAGTAGAAACCCAAAATAAATAATGTCAGGCACTTACAAAGAACAAAACCAGACAGCGAGTTGTTCACTGCTTTTACATCATGGATAAGAAACACCACAAAGCCAGTAGATCATAGTGAAGAGGGTGATGGACTGTCTGTCCTGCGCAGTGCTGAGACAGGGCAGCCCACGCTGAGAACCCTCATTAGGTACCAGACAACCTAATTAGAAACACTGGAGAGGGTTCAAAGAACAAAAGACAAAAATGATGAAGGTGTCAAGTCACAGCATTTGAGGAGAGACTTTGACATTAAAGTTTCATTATACAGCTTGGCTGTGTTACGATAAGACTTCAATTGTGCCATCCACTGCAAGTCCTGCACAGAGAAAATTGCAGAATGATGTCTGAGGGCTGGTCACATACAATGACTTTTTCTGGTGCCTGTAGCTCCATTGCTGGCACAGAGACAAAATTTGTGAATTTACTACAGCACATATACCTCCACAGAAATGGGAAAGGCAAGGAGAGAGATTCTGTTGTGTTTCTTTCAAAAGGAAAGATCAGACTTCACAACTTAGAGAAAAGGGGAGTGACGCAGACTTAAGCCACACATTCATGGTTCTAAATCTGGGTGACTCCGACACTGATATACATAAGACAGAGATACCTTTTAGATCACCCCATGGACAATATAATCTCCACAGCCCTACCTGAGAGAAATGTTAACTGCACATCAGACATGTCAGGGGGCAGTGTTCAGGTCCCTCAAGAACGCTAAGCACAACTTCTGCAATTATTTTCTTCTTTTATTTTGTCTTTCCGATGATATTAGAATCTTTTCCCCCTAAATTATTTCATTTATTTCTTGCCATCTTTCACTCAGATCATCCCTATTATTTGTCATTACTCCTTGCTATTTGTAATGCTTAACATCTGTTTGAAGAATACATTCTCCAGCCTTGAAAGAGACAGACATAGTAATTTTGCCAGTTTACTGAAGAAAATTATAGGTATATAATGGGGAGAAAATAGTGTCAGAATAACATAGAAATGAGGGAATATATACAGTTGGAAAAATCTGATTTATTAAATGCTGATATAACTGCTTAGCAGAAGGTCATGGAGAAGGTCAGCTATCATTTGTAGACCCCTGATTTAAATTAGACACAGGACAGAGTTGATAAAAATCTTAATAACCATTGATGACCTCATGCTGTCAGCTCAACTCTGATTATTAGCAGGTAACTGTCCAAAAGAGGTGTGGGCTCACACACGTGCATAGAGCAGCAGGCTGCCTGATTGCCAGTAACTGAACAGGTCGAGACAGGTATGTAATATCCTTTTGATGGCTAAGCATCAGCTCCCAATTCAAGACTGAGATGGCCTGAATGATGTGGAGAATGAGCACTCTGGCTGCATTCACTCTCTCGCATTTCCCTTTGGAAGAGGATTTACCAGGGAGAGTACAAAAGACACAAAAGCACCTCCTTTCATCTGCCTGCTGCTGCATGGCCCTATCCTGACACAGAGCTGGAAAGCAGATGTGCTTCTTTAGGGTCCTCTGGCCTTATCACAACTGCCAGCCCCATTCCAGTCTTTCAGTAGTAATATCAATTCCCCAGCTTTTCTAAATATCTAACTGCATCTTTCCAAGGAATAATTAAAGCCACCATAGCTATGCACAGCTATGACTGCTGCAGGATTTCGTTTCCAAGATCTCCTTTTTATTTTCTCAGAAATATCTGTCTCTTGAGCTAAAATTTCCCAAGATTGCTCTATGCCTGAGGGAGAATTTTGTTTTGTCTTTTGAAAGCTTGATCAAATGCTGTAGAGCCAGGGGTTTAGAGCAAGGAGACGAAAGGAAAAGGATGTGGCTTTTTTATAGCAAAAATAGTTGCGACTTTATTTGAGCTTTCTTTATAGTTTCAGCCACAGAGAGATCAACTGCAATAATATTTGACAGGATGGTAGCTTTTACAGAAGATATTATGAGGTTTTGAAAGTCATATTTAGTGACGCAGCTCCAGCACCTCTAATAATACCACTGCCAAAGAGCATTCTCTGAGAGGGCTGCTTGCTGTCTCAATCTTTCTGACTTTGCTTTTTTTTTTTAATTTTGAAATGCTTCATTTTACATTCAGAAAGCTTTTGTGAGTTAAAACAATGCTCATATAACCTATCTGCATTCAAAACAAAGGAGTGAGAATGGGAAGAAATCCAAAAACGCCATCTCACAAAATATATTCAAATCCTCTAGCACTTTTAAGGTAACATTATCCCAGTGAGTTAGCTATTTACTTCTGACACTTTTTGGCTTAATTCTCCCTAGATGAAACACTAGCTTCTGACCAGGTAGAGTTCTGGCTTTTTAGGAAAAAAATCCCAGCTCAGGTAATGGTTAATAAAAGCAAGCAGTAGGTTATTTTCCATCAACTCAGCTGCAGAATTTCTTTAACCAAAATGCCTGACACAGCAGCCAACACATTTCTAAGGACTCTCCAAAGATTTTCAGCAATTTATTCTCAAAAAAAATTAAAATTAAATCTGGTTATAGAGGCAAAGAGATGGGGGAAGTATTGCCTGGAGGATTAAAAGAAAAAGAACCACTAAAAGTCTGGGTAATAAAGTCAGAGCCTTTTAGCTTTGGCCATTCACTGGTGGCATTTTTCAAATACACATATATTTTAATACATTAATATTTCTCCTGGTCTGTGAGGCATTACTGACTCTGACAGTCTGCCATTCCCGAGGAAGTAATCTCAGGTAGCAGCGACAGGCTTCAGCAGCGATACAAGGAACCCTTCCAAGTCACCAAGGAGAATTAGAAGCTCAGCAGCACTGTTTAATACCCCCCTTGGAAAAGTGCAATTCTGTTAGCACTATAACACTCAGGAACACCTTCAGAGTCCTAGTCTGGAAACCCCTAAGCCATCCTATTTCTTCATGCCTTTCTGAGCTGGCTGCTCCCTTCTCTCAGACATCCTAGGGCAAGCAGGCTTGCCCCCCAAAATGGCTCACAGCTGACATCTGTACCTGTGGTGCTTGCTCAGGCCCATGGTCTCTGATGCACAAACAAACCAGCAGCATTGAAATGAAAGAACAGAATTTTTTAATTGCAGTTGATGAACAGTTGTGACTTTGAATCCTTTTTACATCTTCAGCAATTTTTTATTAGCGCTGCTGTGAGGAATGTTTTAAAAAAAATAATGTATTCTTTTGGGCTTCATCCTGATTTTAGGGTTGAGCTAAATGTTAAATCTCTGAACATTAAATCACAAAGGACTAAAAATATTTCCGATCAGAGTTTCTCTAAATTTAGAACGGTGAATAACAATGAAATTTCCTCTTTCCTGCTCAAGCTGCATGGCAAATACCATGTTCAGTTTTGTGTCCCCGGACACAAGGGTGTTGACCAACAGAGTGAGCTAAGCAAAGGGCCACCATGATGTTTGGGGTGGCAGCACTTGCTGTGTGAGATGGGGCTTAGAAAACAAGGCTTGTTCAGCTCAGGGAGGAGAAAAAAATCATAAAATTGAGGGACCTACCAGCAGCCTGCCAGTACTTAGGAAGATGTTTTTGAGAAGATGGAACCAGGCTCTTCACTGAGATGAATGATCATAGAAGTGGACAGTGGTCACAAAATGAAATAGGGTGCATCAGACAGGTTATAAGGAAAAACCTTTTCACCATGAGGGCAGTCAGACTTTGAAGCAGATTACCCCAGAAAGTTGTGTAGGCTCCATCCTTGGATGCTTCCAGTCCCTGACTGGATAAAGCCCAGAGAAGCCAGGTTTGAATTTGACACTGGCTCTTCTTGTAGCCAGAGGTGGGATGTCCCTAGAGCCCTTCCCTCCAGACTATGTGGTTCTGCAGTTCTCCTAGGCACTGCACTCTACTGATGGATCAACACTGTGACCACTGCGTGGGAGGACTATACACAGTGGTTATCTTGGTGGAGCACAAGGACTGGGGGAGGCAGGGAAGTCCACTCTTCTCTTTTGCTGCACACCTGGGGCTTTCAAGAAATGTTGCATTCAAGCCCTATTGTAACACTATAGCCTATAGTGCCAATGCCCATAGTGTCAGTGCAGTAACAGTGCATTCGAGCCCATCCTATAGATACCATGGATCAGCTCTCAGATTATGTTTCATAAAGCAGAAACACTCACAGAAAGAAGCAGAAAACTTTCAGGGTTTTTTTAATCTAGTGCCTAGCTACAGAAGGTTTTGTCCTCCTTTCCATTTAGATGGCCTGTTTTAACCAGCAGACTCCTAGAGGCACAGAGTGCCATGAGGATATGCAGCTGGGACTCATAGCTATGACTGTTTCCCTAAGTATCTGTTGCTATGCTTTATTGCTCTGTTTGGAACCCTGAGCCATTTAAAAATACTATTATCACAGGGAGCTGCTTATGCAGTGATCTAGTTCTGTAGAAGGTGCTTCTCCAGCCATAACAACTCTATATTGAAATGTCTAATGACTTGCACAGACCATTTCTGTGGTTACTAAGCAAACACACACAGCCCCATATCTGCCTGAAAGAGCATACTGAGAAGCCAGAGATTTCCTCTAGCTTGACTCATTCCTCTTGTGCCTGATTTCAGAGAGTAAGGGGAAACATCAGAGACTTCTCTGTCTAAATTGGGAAAGTTATTTTCAGCATGACTACTCTCTGCCATACTAGGCAGTGGAGGTGGAGGTGTTCAGGGCTTAGGGACTGAGCCTCTCCATATTCTCCCTGCTGGGTGGGACTCAAACATTTTATCATCCTGGCCTTCTTACCCATCCAAGTAACTGTTTCTCCACACAACAACACAGAGCTCTCTGCTATAAAATTGATGTAAGTCCCAAGGCTGTGGAGACAGTGCTGAGGACCTCAAAGATTGCTATGAATTGTAGGCAGACCTTCACATATAACAGAATGTTTTAGGTGGTTGCTCTCCCCATCCAAGCTCATGCACCTATTCCATCTGTGCATGCAGCCACTGGCTGCCAGGACATCCCAGGACAGTGTTGCTGAGAACTATATCAGATTCGCCCAAGCAAACCCACCCACAAGGCATGGGATGACAGCATGGGGGGCTCCAGCGCTGGCTCTGGCACAAATTCTTGGCATTTGCTGTTGCAACAGTCTCCTTGCCAGAACCCAGTACAGGGGTTGGTTTGCAGTGTCTTAGTACAAAAGTTGAGGCCAGAAGGGACCATGACATGATTTGATGGAACCTCCTGTGTATTACAATTGCCCCTTCTGTACAAAACACAGAATGGACCTGGATTTTGATAAAGACCTTCTAGAAAGGTATTCATGGCAGAGAAACATCTGCCTGGAGCACAGATTTTGTCACCGGGATCTGCACTGCTGTTCTGCCTGGGACAGAAAACCATCTGCAGCATGTGAAGGAGGAGGGAGTAACAGCAGCCTTTTCTTTCCCTCTGCTGGCAGAGCAGAGAGGAGCACCATAGCCTTGTGCTCATCCCGAGCCTGCAGAGCTGGCTGCCTTGTACTACCTCCTATAAAGGACATATAACTAAAACCAGCCACATGGATTTGTCTCTCTCTCTTTTTTCTTTCTTTCTTTTTTTTTTTAACTTACGTCCCTTATCAGACTCTTTCTGTGCAATTGTTTAGATTAGAACAAGTGTTTACAGTCCAGTTATAGACTCTTGACAACAGGATTTTATAATGAATAGACTTGACAGGCTTATAACTATTGACTCTCACATTAAAAAAAAATGGATTGAGATTTCCAGCAGAATGATTATACACATGTATAATCAGTGATTAATGAGCTTTTTAAGGAGAATTAAAACCGCTGAATCATAGCATGTGACTTTCATATCAAGGGCAACAAGCACAGCATCAGGATTTTGTAACCTTACATAAAAACAAAAGGCCAAAATTTTTACTCGTTTTACAATCCACTCAAGTCATCAATTTATCTGAAGTTGGCATAGGGTGTATGTCAGGAAGAATTTATCCTGCACAGTTCTACATTACTTTTTACCCTTATATCACCTCCATATTATGAAGCTGCCAGTTGATCCCATACAAACAAGCCTCTCAAGTGAAATAATTATTCACCTCTGCATGCTTCCTCTGCCAACCTCCATAAACCTTCTTGTAAAGCTTAGAAAAGACACTTTAGATAGCTGGGATTTTGTTGTTTGCAGGCTGGACTCTTAAATTTGGTGATAACAAAGAACAGAGGACGGGGAAGCAGGGAGACTGTTCCCATTTACCAAAACCAATCATGTCCTTCTGCCACTTCTCATTTGTGGTGGACAGGAAGGTGAAATATGGAAGCAGTGCAGGAAAGGTCAGTCTCAAGTTACTTCAAACCCAGCTGAAGCTCTGATCTGCCAGATGTCTTACAAGAAGTTGAGGGGTTTTTTTCATGAAACTCTCTACCAATTTCCACACTAAAGAGGTTCAGATAAGCTTACACTTCTGCCTGAACCTCTAAACCTTTTGAAGTTTGCCGTCACTACTCTTTTTCCCCCATGCTGCTGTTTTCTCTCATGCTGACTGAGTTCTTACAGAACCACCCAGCCTCAATAACCATGAAGAAAATGATAGGAAATACAACTTAAAAATAGAAGCAAAAGTAGTGTTTTCAGAAATTACAGGCTGGCACATGGAGAATTATGGTCAGTGATTCCAGGGTAATCCTAACATAGGCTATCTGGTAAGTACAACTTTGAGCATACATCATTAAATCTAACACAGACATTTGCTTGTGTTATTTTATATCTCTGCTCATGCTGACCTGTTGTGCTCAACCATTTAATCTGAGATGACAGACGGAAGACCTCCATGCAGGAAGTTGTGGGCCTGGAGATAGGAAGAGGCACTCTCTTTTTGGCCCTGTTGCCATCTGCCTACTGCCCTAGGCAGGTCACCTCATCTCGTGCTGTCCTGACTGTACACAAAGGAGTCAGAAGATCTTTCCCCTTCACAGGTCATGGTGAGGTTTCACTCATGTTGTACTGAAAATGTCCTTTCTGTGAACAGCTGCTAGCAACCTTTTTGAGAAACATCAAGGTGGGCTTATTTTTGGTGTTCTCACTCATCTTGGAAGTTATGAAGCTTCATTTTACCCCTGGCAAATCTGGGATCACTGGATGTGTAGCATCACCAGCTTTTCCTTTGGGCTGGTAGATGGCAGAGCAAACTGAGAGGGCAGGGGTGAAATTTTGAATATTGAAAATAAATTATGAAGTTGAACTGTTGCCTGCAAACTGGAGGCGCAATTCCCTACAGTGCCTTTTCCTGTGACCAGGAATGGCTATTTGTTATCAGCGAAGGTGTAGTGCTGCCACAGTAATTGAAACAGACTGCTCCCTCCAGGATACACCAAGCAGCAGAGCTTTTAATGTGAGGGAGGGCTGGACAAGTATGGGAACAGAGGAAAAAGCATGCAAAATACAGGTAAATTCAGGTAAAAGTACCCATGAATAGCTGAAAGCATGACTTCACTGTGTTCAGCATCACACCAAGCACAGCAATGCTAGTGGCAGATGAGCAATGCCTATTTATCTGCAAGCAAGCAGCAGCTTTCCTTCCAGGAGAGCAGTTTTTGCCTTTGACTCACAGACCTCTCCCTCAGGCTGACAGGTAGGTAATTGCAACTTGATCGCTGGAGTATTTTATGCAACAGGAATCTCCTTCAGGGATGTGATAATGCACTCCTGGTATCTCTTTTGGTTTCCCCAGGTGTTCTGTGCCCAGCTATATCTCTAAGCATGGTAAAGGTTTAGCTGTGAATGGTGATCCAAACATCTATGGCTGGGAAAAAAGGACAGATTTGCTTCACTTCTCTGTGGTCAGGACAAAATGCACAGTATTGTGTCGGTAGAAGGGTTATGTTCTCTTTTATGTTCTTTTACTGTATTCCCTGGACTTCTCTGTAATTCCTCACTTGGTAGAAAAAGAGCTGTGGGTTTCCTTCTGATCTCTGCCTATATCTACACAAAACCACTGGATACATACAAAGATGCAGACAGAGCACCAAAATAAGCACTCTTGACCCCTTCTTTTGCTGTTAGCAATCGAGACCATTGTTACTGCTCAGTATCACAGAGGCATTCAAAATGTGCTGGGTGCTGGAGAGCAGGAAGCAGACCTCCAGTCCTGGGACAGCACCATCTGAGATGCTGTATGACAGGCAGCAAAAAGACTCAGAACTGGGCTTTGATGAATGTGCATCTTTGGGTCTTGCCTGCTGAATCCTAGCACCAAATGTATACCTCGTATCTCAAACTGTCCCTCTTATGAATAACATTCCTTGAGATGTTTGGGCCAAAGAAATAGCAGCAAATAGTTACAATTCTGCAATCCTTTTTCTTAATGGCCACAATATTTCATGAGATCTCAGAAGGGAACTTGGATGTTAATTTCTCATTTCCTTAACCAAGGCTGTTGCAGGAACTCATTGGTGGAGCAATGATAAAAGCAAGCAGTTCATTTCGTCATTTTGACTTCCAAAGTGGCAATAACAAAGCTCTGTACTTCTGTTTCATGGTGTTTCCAAATAAACAGAACTTGTTTTGCAGTCACTGAACTGGGGATTTGCTACCTCATCCTGTTCTGGAAGCTCACCAAGAGGTTGAGAGCCACTCTGTATTTTTTCTTCTCCTCACATCTTTACTAGTAATTAATACTTTACAGGCCAGATTCTACAGTGAAGCTTCCTTGCAATGCCCCACCTGTTAGTTTATGCAAGTCCACTTCTTCCATTACAGAAGTGTGGGATCTGTGACGTTAAGATGAACGGGAAGTGGCAAGAGATATTTTAATTACCAAAGATGGAACACATTTGGAAGACAGACCCAAAATCTACTGATCTCAGCGGAATTCTTTTTTCACTGACCTAAGCAGGCTTTTGATCAGATCTCCAGTTAAGGAAAATGATTTTGCTGCTGCTTAGCTTTTTTTCACTGTAGGCTGATCAACCTCTGTCTTTCTCACTCGTCTCAGAGTTGGGCCACTGACCAGCCTGGACAGAAATGCTGGCTCCTTGACTAATCTGGTCATGCTGCTTTTTGTGCTGCCTCTCAATTTTCCCTGCTTCCCTCCCTGGTTGCCCTGTGCTGTATTTGCTGACTCCCAGGAGAAAAGACAAAGTTTTACAGGGGAGCAATGAAGCTGAATGGTTGCTGCCAGAAAAAGAAATCCCTGGATCTCACAGCCCTACAGAACCACTGAAATGTACAAAAAAGACGAGAGTGGTGAGGAATACATAAAAATGGAAATAGCTTTAAAGGGCCCACTAGGCTGATATCGCTCATGAACCATATGGGACCACCTCTCTAAGTGGTAAGGACAGTTTCTCCACTCTGTAAGAGATCTTCATCCTCTCTAGGACATCAGCAGGAGACCATTTCTGAAAATTGTGATTGGAAAGCCTGTCATCTGATGTGACTCCTGGCAGCAAAAGCAGCATCACTTCAATGCAATCCCAGCATGAAAAAGTTAATAAAATACATGTCACTGAGAAACAAATTGTACCTTCAGGATAAGAAAAGGTCACACACGAATGCATGAAAACTGGGCACGCTGCATAAACTGTTGATGGAAATCTCCTTTCCACTCATATGTGAACACATTGAGTGTAAACAGGATCAGCACACAAAGAGAAATATGACTGATGATTTTTCAGGCTAATGAACTTTGGCTGGATTTTCTTTCAGTTTCTTTTTCCCAAGGTACAGTGGCTACTTAGGCATTAGGTGGGTTAGACACTCTTCTTCCTTCATGGATTAAAATTCTCAGACCAGTATTTTTTACAGAATAAATAAAATAATGGGGGCTACTTGCTTTCTCTATCATGATGTGAAATCCTGGAAGAATTTGGTGGCCTCTCCTCTGAATTTCAGAACAAATGTTACCTGGAGCTGGCCACTGGATCAGTCTACTTTGTAAATGCTTATGAGCGCAGTCACAGTGCCATTGAATCATTAAGGCAGCTCTATAGAACTGTATCACGTGCTTCATGGCCTTAAAAACCAATTGTATAAGGACAACCTGCAGTGCCAGCAGTTATATTATCTTCAGGACAAAGAAAGATGCATATGGAGTCAATGAAGAGAAAATGAAGCATTGGTTAGGACTCCAAATGAAATAGGAAATTATTTCATCTAGAGCAGCATATGGGGTGCTGTTGCTTTGTTATCTGATTTCCTGTAGCACTGGTAGAGACAGCGTGTTTTAATTAAGGTTTTTTATAGATTTCATTGAGAAAATTTTATGGAACCAGATTCTGTTCATGCAGTTCTATTAAAATCAGGGGGTTTTGTGGAATTTCCTAAAAGTTTCCAGAATTTCCTTCTAAAAGCGAGCTGGGGAAAAGCTATGATTAAAATATGCAGTTATAGCCTTTCCATATAGTCATATGATACTTTCGTCATTCTGTCATCCTCTGCTGAAATAATTTTTTGTCTAGCTTTTTAACAAATTTCCTGTTGTATAATGTAGTAGATTGCACATAGTCAGGAGCATATTCATAGAACTCCAATTTGCCCTTTGTATGTTTTGTACATTATATAGTGCAATATAATGCAAAATGAGAAGTCAAACTCATAAGGAAACAGATTTAACTTCTTTTAAAGCACTTGTTTATGTGGATAATTTAAACATTTTTCAATATGGATTCTTATTCACAAGAGTGATGCTCTTCAGCGAGTCGGATGTTCATCTTCCTTCATAGCTTAGATTCAAATCAGATGAAAAATGAAGAACAGAAAGTCAGGAAAGTCATTTAAGAAGACTGGGAAGACAGAGCAAACATTTTTACCTTGACACTAACAAAGCTAGATAGAGACAGAAAAGGTTACTAGAGAGACAGTGTGCACATGAATACATAAACACATCCCAACATACAGTACAGTATAACCCATGCTTGGTCTCCATATATTTGGTTCTTGGCTCCATTTTCACAACTGATGAAATGACACACACTGAGAGAAAGTGCTTTTTATCCAAAGCTTGCAATTGGCAATACACAGCATATAAAAGAAACATCATCACCTGGTGGAAACCAGACCCAGAAACACAAATCCTGCATAGTGAAGTCACTTTTAATCCCACGACAGCTGTGTGCCTAAATGGCTTTGAAGATATGCCCTTGAACAACACCTCCAAGGACCACAGAAAGCACATAGCTGAGGCACATACATAAGCCAGATATTTTTAATGTCCTAAGTGAATGCTTTAGCCACAGAAATCACTGTTTCCTCCCTGCCTGCATGAGACTGCTGCTCATGTGGCATTCACTGCCTTATGTTCTCCTGCGATAACAGGTTGTAACTGTATGCACAGTAGTTTAAGCTGCTCTCAAATAACAAAATTATCAAAAACCAAATAATGTTCACTACCACAGTTTGCTTCACTAGTCATAATTGTAGGAACAAAAGAAATCCTCTTTCATTTCTTATTAAATGCTTTGACAGTATTAGAAGAATGTCACGATTTTCTTTATTTATTATGTTACATTAATAAAGCAGAACTGAAAAGCTTTGAAGAAATCCTTTTCAATCCCAAACCAGAAAAGATTATTGGGAGTAAGCCTAAACTCTTTACAAAAAAAAAAGTAATTTAAAATGACCAGAGTAGAGTCAATGTCCACTGTTATGAGCTGCATCATTCATACAGCACAAGGCAACAGATGAATAACCCAGAGCTGTTATGGACCAGATTTTGCTCAGAGTAAGGTCTTTATCAGAACTGGCAGAAGAGAAATGTGCAAATACCTGCAAAGCACATACAGATGCTGTGATACCAATAGGCCCTGGAATATTTCTCCTCCTGAAGTACCTGTCATGTTATTTGAAGGTCAGACCACTTTCAGCTAATAGCAAAAGCCATAGTTCCTGTAACAGAATAATTAAGCTCCAAGTGAGAGGTGAGTTTTTATTAATCACTCTGAAACTGATAACTTTTACAGAACCATCCTACTGGTATGTGGAAAGGTTGTTAGCCATTTCTTAAGACAAAATTGTTTAAATTACCTTCACATTGGCTTTGACAGCACCATCTTCAAGTCTCCTTTTACTAAAGCACCCTGCTCTATTGCATTGAATTACTGTCAAGGGTATATGGAGTCCTGCACAGATAAATTAAACAGCAAAAGAGGGGAAGTCTTGCCCCTTTCAAAATCCTTTGAAGCACCTGCACAGGCATCAGTGTGCTCAGGATGGTCTTTTGCCCAAGAAAGCTACAGCTGGAAGTTATTTTTATCCTCTATCAAACATAATAAAAAACAAGAGCCCTTTCCCATTCTATTTTATGTTTGGAAATCTCAGCATTCCTGAGGAAGAAATGTTGTTGCTTCAGCAGTCACACAGATGAGCTCCTCACACTTTGTACTCAAGATGTTCTGTGATGGCTTGTTCCTGGCCTTATACTGGCTCTGGCCCTTGTCCTTTACCTGCCTGAGAGGGAGAATCTTCTCTGGGCACAATCCCATCACTGTTGCAGGGAAACTTTGATCACAAACTGAACAAGCTATCATAGCTGGGAAAACATTTCTGTTTCATAGAGTGGAGTCAAGCTGTAACAGAGGGAGGATATCAAGTGATGCAAAAGTGTTCTAGGCATAGGAGCAGTGCAGTGGTCTTTGGGGGGAATGCTGCAGTTTGTTCACTGGTGACTCATGCTAACATTTTCAGATGTGTGGGAACAGGGCACAGCATTATACAAAGGAGTTTCAGCTCATATCAGTGAGGGGAAGATGGAGAAAGATGGGAGA
>JAOXXN010000395.1:84324503-84358138 GCA_026770055.1 Myrmophylax atrothorax
GCTTTTGCCTGAGGGGCTGGATGCAGAAGCAAAGGGGAGGTTGGCAAGTTCTGTTTATTTGACAACAAGGTCATTTTTATGTATTAATTTATGTACATGTTCCTTCCGATTGTTTTGATGTGGCTGTGATCCTAATCAAACAATGAAAAATAAAACCCCATGCATGGAAACAAGATCACCTCTGGCTTCAATCTGGCTTACATTTCCATCCCCTGGAGTTGAGTCAGCATCAGGCGCACCAGCTGCTTAAAGAAGAAAAAGGTGAGCTGCAAATATTACTCACAGGCGGAGGCAGCAGCAGGCAGGGACAAGTGAGTCAATTCCCAGTTGGCTTCAAGAGTTCCCATCATCCTCTCTACATCAGCACATTTTAAAGTAGGTTCAGCATGACCTTGTAAATTCTCCCTTACGTCACCACAGGGGCTTTTGAGGACCTCCTCCTTCTTTACACTTTGGCTTTTACCTCTCTCCTTTTCTTATGCATATTGTGTTTTATAAGTCACTTGCCCTAAAAAAGCAACAAAAACGTTGCCTGTGCATGTCAAGTTGCCTGCAGAGAAGCAACTTTTCTAAGCAAGGTTTCTCTAGCTGGGACTACTCACATTAAATCAGAAGCTGTCTCCTGAGGATCCCGGACTACTGCCTGGAACATGCACTTAATTTTCTAAAAATAAATTGACATTATTCATAGAATACCAGGCTGGATGGGGACCTCAAGGATTATCTGGTTCAACCTTTCTTGGCAAAAGCATGGTAGAAGCATAATCTAGACAAGATAGGTCAGCATCCTGTCCAGCCAAACCTTAGAAGTGTCTGATGCTGTGGAATTTACCACTTCTCTCTCTCTCTCTCTGGGGAGATTATTCTAACGGCCAATTGTTTTCATTGTGAAAAAATTTCCTCTTGTGTCCAATCAGAATGTCCTCAGATGTAACTTACACCCATTACCCCTAACCTTTTCTGTGTGACTTCTTGTAAAAAGATACTCTCCATCTTCTTTGCAGCCACACATTAAATACTGGAACATGGTGATAAGGCCCCCTCTAAGCCTTTTTTTCTCAAGGCTGAAAACTCTCAGTTCTCTCAACCTTTCCTCATATGTCAGACTTCCCACTACTTTGATCATCTTTGTAACTTTTCCTCTTACACCCCTTCTAGGGAACCTTCATGCTTGATTACCTCTCTGAGGTGCCTGTATACAAGCGCACACAGCATAAGGAATAAACAAGAACTAGAAATCTATGTGTGTTCGCAGGACAATAATCTCATTGCAACTAGAGAGACATGGTGGGATGACTGCAATATTGTCGTGGATGGCTGTGCACTTTCCAGAAAGGACAGGTCAGTGAGGTGAGGTGATGGAGTTGCTCTTTCTGTGAGAAAGCAACTGGAATGTATTGAGCTCTGCTCAGGGCCAGACAAAGAAATTGAGAGTTTATGGATGTGAATTAAAGGATAGTCTAATATTGGTGACACTGTTGTGGGTGTTTACTGCAGGTCACCTGATCAGGAGGAGGAAGTTGATGCAGCTTTCCATGGACAGCTGGAAGTAGCCTCATGGTCCCAGGCCCTGATTCTTCTGGGAAACTTCAACTACCCTGATATTTGTTGGAGAAAAAAAAGGCTCAGCACACACAGTCCAGGAAGTTCCTTCAGATCACTGATGATAAATTTTTCATGCAAATGGTGGATAAGCCAACAAGGAAAGGTGTGTTGCTGGACTTTGTACTAATAAGCTGGAGGGACTGGTTGAAGATGTGAAGGTTGTGTGCATCCTTGGCTATAGTGACCTTGAGAAGGTGGAACTCAGGATCCTGTGTGGAGCAAGCAAAGCAGGAAGCAGGACTAGAACCCTGAACCGCTGCTGAATCAAATGGGTGTCCTGGTGAAAGAAGACACAGAGAAAGTGGAATTACTGAATGCTTTCTTTGCATCAGTCTTTACTGCTGAGGTCAGCCCTCAGGAATCCTAGACCTTGAAGGAAAGACAGGAAGGCTGGTGAAAGGAAGAATTCCCCTTGGTCACAGAGAGTTGGTTTAGAAATTAACTACACAGACTTAATACCCATGAATTCATGGGTCCTCATGAGAAGCACCAATGAGTGCTGAGGGAGCTGGCAGATGCTGCTAAGCCACTGTCCAGCATCTTGAAAAGCCATGGAGAACAGGAGATGTGGAGGAAAGCCAACATTACTCCCATCTTCAAAAGGGGCAAGAAGGAAGACTGACCAGTCAGCCTAACCACCATCCCTGGAAAGCTAAAGAACATATTGTTCTGGAGGCCGTCACCAAGCATGTAAAAGAAGGTCATCAGGAGTAGTCAGCATGGATTCATCAAGGCAAAATCATGCTTGACCAGTCTGATAGTCTTCTATGATGGCATGGCAGGTTGGGTCAATGAAGGGAGAGCAGTGGATGTTGTCTACCTCAACTTCAGCAAGGGTTTTGACACTGTTTCCCCTAACACCTTCATAGGTAAGCAACGGAACTGTTAGTGAGATGAATGGATAGTGAGGTGGATTAAGGACTGGTTGAGCTCAGAATATCGTGATCAGTGGAGTAGAATACAGCTGGAGGCCTGTAGACAGTGGTGCTCCCCAGAGTTTCATACTGGGTCCAGTCATATTCAACTTGTTTATCAATGACCGAGAGATAGAATGTACCCTCAGCAAGTTTGCTGATGATACAAAACTGAGGGGAGTGGCTGATACGCTTGAAGGTTGTGCTGCCATTCAGTGGGACCTTCACAGGCTGGAGAGTTGGGTGGGGAGAAACCTAAGGAGGTTCAACAAAGGCACGTGCAGGGTCCTGCCACTGGGAAGGAAAAAACCCAAGTATCAGCACAGGTTGAGGGCTGACCTACTAGAGAGCAGCTCTGTGGAGAGGGGCCTGGGAGTCTTGGTGAATGACAAGTAGTCTATGAGCTGGCAGTGTGTCCTTGTGGCTAGGAGGGCCAATGGCATCCTGGGGTACATCAGGAAGAGTGTGGCCAGCAGGTCAAGGGAGGTGATCCTCCCCCTCTGTTCGGTCCTAGTGAGGACACATGTGAAGTATTGTGTCCAGTTCTGGGCTGCTCAGTATAAGAAAGACAAGGACCTACTGGAGAGGGTCCAACAGAGGTCCAGAAAGATGATTAGGGGTATGGAGCATCTCTCTTATGAGGAGAGACTGCTGGAACTCGGCTTGTTTGGTCTAGAGAAGAATGAGAGGGGATCTCATCAGTGCATATAAATATCTTAAAGGCAGGTGCCAAGAGGATGATGCCAGACTCTTTTCAGTGGTGCCCAGAGACAGGACAAGGAAACATAAGTTCCACCTCAACATGAGGACTTTGCACTGAGGATGGCAAAGCACTGGAACAGGCTGCCGCAGGAGGTCATAGAGTCTCTCTCTCTGGAGATATTCCAAATTCACCTGTACATGTTCCTGTATAACCTGCTCCAGGTGACTCTGCCTCCTCAGCGTGTTGGACTAGATGATCTCCAGAGGTGCCTTTTAATCCTAAAGATTCTGTGATTCTGTGACTCATTTCATAAATTTCCCAGGACCTACAATTACCTGGGTCCTCCAAGATCTTGTTGTAGATGGTAGTGACATCAGATTTTTTCCAGTCCTCTGGGACATACCCCAATCTCCAGACTTCTCAAATACTATGGAGAGTGGCCTCACAATGGTGTCAACCAGCTCTCTTAACACTCTTGGATGGAAAACATCAGGGCCCATCAGTTTGTGGGCGTCAAGTTCATGTTCACACACTAATTGTTTCACTGACAGTGGGTCTGAGTTCAGATCAACCTGGATTTTTGTTGTCAAGGCCTGGGGACCTACAGTACTGGTAAAGACAGAGATGAAGGACATGTTGAGAACCTCTGCCTTTTCAGCATCACTGGGAAGTGATTCACCTCTCCTGTTTAAAAGCAGGCTAATATTTTCCTTCTGCTTCTGCTTGTTGTTTATGTACCTGAAGAACCCATTCTTGTAGTTTTTGCCATTTCTGACCACTTTCAAAACAGGATGAACTTTTGCTTTTCTAACTGCATCTCTGCATGCCTTGGCAATGCCCATATAATTATCAACTACAACTACTGTACAACTGCAATGACACCTTTCAGGTGAGGTGTAATCTGGTACACTGGTTCAGACAGACTGCACAGGGCAGGGCTCAGCTGGTTCTACTATTGCCTTGAGATAATTTACTGAGAAGTTTCTTGTAAACTGTGGGATGTTGAAAAAAGACAAAAAGCTGGAATATCTCATCTGCCTTGCATTCAGACTAGCCAAAGCAGGTGTGGGTCAGGGTCACCAGAAATCTAGTGTATTCCACAACCCCCTTGTAGGAAGAGGTGGAGACTCCTGACAATTTTAATACTTGCCCTGCAAGGAACTGTGAGCTTGTCTTCTTTTTTTAAAACACAGTTCCTCACCTGTTGTAAATTGCTTGAGACCCTCTGGTTTTCACAGAACAATTCCAATTTACAGCAAGTGAAAACTGACATGAATTGCCATGCTTTTCACAAAAGAAAGAGAAGATAGAGATCATAGCTTGCCAAGTGGCTGACACTTAAAAATTACAAAGCTTAGGATGTCTCTCTGGAAACATATTTATCCATTTGGTTTTATGGCTTATGTAATACCTCTCCAACTATGTATCTAGCATTGTCTTCTGTCTAAGGTAGTCCTTGAAATGTCTTCTCCCTCTTGTCATGTGTCCCAGAGGCGTTTTGCTCTCAATGTGCCCTACAGCTGTACAAGCTCCGTAACACGAGAGACCAGATCCTATCTTACTCAGACAGGTATTTGGAAAGTTGTACTTTCAGAAGTGGGATTATACAGTGAGTGTAGACATCTGGGTCTTGTTTCCCTTATTGACAGGTACCCTGTCAGTTCATTAATCAGTTGCTAATTTCCCTTCCTCTTACTTGTAGTGCCAAACTTAACAGCTTATGCTCTATTGTGTTGTGAGTTTGTTGGCCTTCCTACACCTCCTTATAAAAAGCAGCAACACATCAGAAAGATTAGCCTGTGTCTGCTGAGTTTATGGCGATAACTTTGATAGTAGCACCCAAACAAAAGCAATTAATTATTTCGCACCTACCAGTGATGGATTTGCATCACCTCATTGCTGTGTGATTCCCTTAGCTGAATCCTCCTCAGTGACTTAATAACTAAGGTGATTGCCTCAAGCAATTAAAAACTCCAGGATCTATTCCAAACTCATTTTGTTGCCAAGTTAACAATACAGTAGTGAAGGTAATTTGGAAGCATTAAGTGTTCTTCACTCACCCTTTTCCTCTCTGGTTTCATGGCACTCTGTGGACACCTTTTCTTGTAGTGGGAGCTATGGTAATGAGCTAAAGCAAGGGGTGGAAGAACTCTTCCTTTATGAAGTCACTGAGGGGCAACCTGTGCAGGTGGGACACAGCTGCATGCTCCTCTGTGGCATAGCTGCTGCCTTCCATCCTTCACATCCTTCTGCCCTTTAGGGATGTAATTTTACATTGCAAGTCTAGAACTACTATAGCCTGACCCAGTCTCTGACATTCAGTTGGCGTTTTGTCTCATACTTACACACACACTTTTTAGGGGAAAATAACATGAGTATCTAAAGTGCTTTATAGATCTAAAAAAGAAAAATTTTTCCCCCCAGGTGGAGAAAGTCCCTGTTCTGCAAATCTGCTGACTGACACACAGAACTGTGGCTTCTGAGATGTTTTCCTACAGCCTTTGAGGTAAAGCTGACTTGCAAATAAAAACCACACCTCTGCACAGAGAAATTGAAAAGGAAATTTTGAAATGGTGCGCAGAAAGAATGTTTTTGTTGAAATTTGCAATTTTTGAGGGGAGGTTAATCAAAAACTGGGGAAAGTTTCAGTCTTGAGAAATTCCCTTCTTGTTTTGAAAGAAAGTGCCTCCGGCAAAAGTAAAAAAAAAAATAAATTCAAGCAGGCCTACGTTTAACTGTGTGGAAAAAGTCATTTTAGCCAGACATGTTAACATGGAGACTTGCAACCTGATTATGAAGATAAGAATTACAAGTATTCAGACTTTTAATTTTGTCCTAGTTACAGTGGCTGGGACCAGTTTATTGCTATGTGGGTGTAACCAAAACTGTGTATTCCATGTCATTTCTGATGAACTATTAATAATGGATCATTTGCAGCAGCTGCCCAGAGCACACCTGACCCCTCAGGCTACAAGCTGGGTTTTAGAGAACCCTGGGAGGCAGGGGAGTGTTTTCACACCACAGAGTGATAACTCCCCTCCTGGGAGGTATTAGCACCTCCACACCCAGCCTGAGGGGTCATGTCTGCTAATGGGCAATTAGGGACTGGCACAATACACAGTTGCAATGACCTAGACCATCAAAGATTCCAAAAATATCCCATGACTCACAGAGTTAAATCACCCACTGGGGAACTCCCTGTCCTGGAGGAGGTAGTGGGCATTCCCATCTGAACCTGAGCATATATAATCTTGGGGTTTGGGACTTCTAGTACAACTCATCAGATCCAGAAGAGGACCAGAACCCCAACAGGACTGCGACTGCCACTCTCGACCAGACTGCAACCATCATTCTCGTCAACAGGTTTTTCTTTCCTTTTACTTTGGCCTCAGGGGGACCACGTGGCCCTCAGCATAGGGGCCAATGAACACCATTCTGTTCGTGCCCCAGGGGCCTGGGTTATACATTTGGGTTTTGTGGGTTAAAACCAACATTTTCTCTGTAACATTGTATTTATTGTAATGTTTTTATTAAATTGTAACTCTGACTTGTAATCTCTTTTTAAGTTGGGTTCATTCCTCCTACCAGTTTACCTTTAAACCAGCACATCTTTTCAATTAGATTTCCACATCACGTGGACAAAAGAAGGATATTAATTCTTTAAATAAACACACTAACTTTCGCCAGCTGTGGAAGAAGGCAAAAAAATTTCTCAAGCTTTTACAAAAATGTTATATGAAATATCATTATTTAATAAGGAAAAAGGATGCATTCTTCAGTAACTGAACTTTCCAAACTTAGTAGAGAAAACAAAGTATGTTCTGAAATATCAAATACACAGCTTTGTCAAATCAGTGAAAAAAAATTATCTGAAATGTCTGCCACATCCATAAGGCAATTACATTTTTAACACTACCATGGCCTCCAGTCCTCACTCTTTTTCATCCATCTCACCTTTACCAGATTTTTAAAGGTGGTAAATTTCTAGCTGGTCTGATTTAAGCTCAGTTTTGTAGCATAGCATTTCCAGATAAAAATAATGACACAGCTGGATAGCTCAGCTCACATTTGTAAAGCACTCTGATATTTCTTTTAGGGCAACATTAACAAAACATGGACGTGGGACACATATAAATACAGACACAAGTTCACTTTTTTTTCTTTGTATTTACCCCCAGCTCTTGGTTTCATTTACTTTTTGAGCTACTACATGGCTTTGTTCTTTAGGCTGTTTGAATCAGAGCAAACAAGCACATATATTTTCCATCAGTGGGACAAGATATTTGGACCATGCTATAGGAAGATAAGGAATAGGGTATTAACTGCTATCCCCAATTCCCCATTGCATGCTATAATTGAGATGAGCCTTTACTGATTGTTTCATACACGAATCTAACACACCACAGTGTAATAGTCTTTGACATTTTTTTGCCTCTGTGGCTTTATGAAGGGTAGATTTATACTAATTTGCAATTAAAGGAAGGATGACTTTATGCCAAATATACACTTTTGAACCCCAGTCAAGTCATTACTACAGCTGTTCAAATAAAGTTAAATATCCCTAATAATTGAAAAAGTGTTTGTGAAATATTCTAATGGTGAAATGTCTTTACTGTAAGCTTGGGACTACTTAGACTATAAATGAGTTAATGAGTAAAAAAAAAATCCTTGTAACAGGGAGTGAATCTGTACAATTGATGACACGGATCATACATGTGGATCAAAACATGAAGAGTATCAACATCGACAGGCTGAGTACTCCAAGGCAGGAGTCAGTGCTAGTGGGATACCTGGATTTCCCCAAGCTCAGTAGCCCTCCACTTTTTCAGAAAGCAAGGAAAACAGAGGAATTATTTGTATTTCCTGAATGGATAAACAAACTCTGTATCCAAAATAAATGTAAATACAAATATATAAGGCAGTTAAATGCCTCCCTGACACTCAATCCCGTCAGATCTCAGAAGCTCAGCAGAGTCAGACACAGCTGGATGGGACACCCCCTGGGAATACCGGGCACTGTAGGTTCTAGTCCTGAGGACTTCACTGTCACTGTCCAAGCTCGCTCGGCTGTGGCAGATGATCCTTAGGAGTTAAGGGGTGGGGCCAGTTCCACGCATGCTGTGCCTCACCTAAAAAATCCACTGCGCAGGCTCGAAGGGCACACCCACGTGGGGAGAGCCCTTCCCAAATCTCATTCATGAAGCCTAGCCATGATGATGTATACAGTGGGAGAGAAAAAGAAGCCAAAGTCTTCTGCCAGTTGGCCACTATTCCAGCTTGTAGTAGTGTCCAGCAATTGTCTAGTGCTACATCATTTGTAACACAGCTCTCACAGAAAGAAGTTCTGGAGCACTTCTGAATACAGATCTCAGATTTTGGCTAGGGAAACTGCCCCATCCAACCTGACCTTGACCACTTCCAGGGATGGGACATCCACAACTCTGGACAACCTGTTCCAGTGTTTTCCCACCCTCACAATCAAGAATTTCTTCCCAATATCAAGTCCAATCCCACTCTCTTTCATTTTAAAGCTATTGCCCCTTGTTCTGTCACTACAAGCCCCTGTGCCCTTCACAACATGCTCTCGTGAAAAGTACCTCTCCAGCTTTCTTGGCAGCTCCCTTTTAGGTACTGGAAGGCTACTGTAAGGTCTCTGTAGTCTGCTCCTCTCCAAACTGAAGAAGCCCAGCTCTCTCAATGTCTTCATAGGTGAGGTGCTCCAGCCCTGTGATCATCTTCATGGCCCTCCTCTGGAGTTGCTCCAACAGGTGCACGTCTTTATGCTGGTGGCCCCAAAGCAGGACACAGGGCTCCAGGTGGGGTCTCACCAGAGCAGAGTACAGGGGCAGAATCACCTACCTCAGCCTGCTGGTTACACTTCTTTTGATGCAGCCCAGCATTGAGTTGGGCTACAAGTGTGCATTACCAGGTGCTCTACAGAGCTTCTCATCCACCCCCAAGTTCTTCTGCTCAGGGCTGCTCTCTGCCCAGCATCTATTTGTGCTTAGGATTGCCGTGACCCAGGTGCAGGACCCATACAGAGTCCAACTGAGGCACCTATTTTTCATGGAGTCTCCTAATTTGGGGTACAGCTGTTCTTTGCCTGAAATATCTGCAAGATAACTTTTTGGAGTATAGATGTTCAGTATTTTTCTGCAGATACCCGTGCAAAAATCATTAGACATGTTTTAATAACAAGCTAGATGCACTGACTCTTTCAAACTAAAAACTGAAATGTTCAGATTTTTTTTCCACACATAAACATAGTATAATGGCTTCCACCTATAAACTCACAGCTGAGGACCTGGATGAAGGGCAGTTTCCCTCAGTGGCCAGAGAGTAGAAATGAGGCTCTGAGTTGTTCAGCACCCTGGAGCAATAAATGGCCATGTGCCAGTGTCCCATATGGCTGTTAGAAAAATATCAGCCAAAATTTGACTTCTGACACCTTAGACGTAGAAAGCCATTGCACAAGCACGCTGTGAGGATGAAAAAATTAAGAAAAAAAGAAAGAAAAATCCTGCGGCAGTCCACTCAATGTTTCTTTCCTGATGGTTGACTTTGCCCCACAGCTGCTCCTCGCGGGTGTTCATCTTTCTGCCAAACATTTCTGAAAACATAAAGACTGCAGGTCATGAATAACTGATCTTTCAGAAAGAAATTCATGAAAACACTGCTGGCAGAAAGGAAGGTAGGCAAGGACTAAAAGAAAAAAACAGTTTACAGGCTTTCCAATCAGTCTCTCGTCCTTCATCAATCATCTGCTGAGAAGGCATTTGAGAGAGTCTTTATGTGCCTGGTGCCTTCTAATTCACTACTCCAATCCACTACCAAGGTAGGCATTCATAATAGTTCTTTTAAGAAGAAATCAACCTGAATGACTTTGTCTTGGCACCAGTCCCCTGAACAGGAATGACTGCAATGAACTTTCATGAACTAGAAAGATGCAAATGGCAAATAATCCTGGCTTCAGGCAAATGCTATGGAGACCTACACAGTGAGAAGCTGTGCCCAGTGTAGGGCCCCATGTGCTGGGTGTGAGCACCATCCCTTCCTACCACAGCAAGAGCAATATGCAGCAACAGTGCATCACACTTGATATATTAGCATGTCTGCAGTAAACTCCTGCACCATCACTTATGGAAAGGAATATAATGCATAACACTCATTTCCAGCTCAACTGTACTGACACCAGTCAAGTTCCACCAGGATAAGCTACTCTGTGTATCCATTCTTCACACAAAAGATACCTTTGCAACTTCAATGGTATCATGTACGTAAACAAAAAAGGATGTGATGGAACATAAAGAAAATGTCATTTCCAATGATAGTTCATTTGTCCTGAAGCAGAAATAGTGGCATATCTGTGCCTACTCTCTGAGAAAGCAAGAAACTGCTTTAACAACCAGTAGGAGTTCATAAGGATACATATTGTATCTCAAACAATTTGACATTTTCTCTAGTTCCCCAAATGTGTCTATAGTTTACTCTAAGCTTAAAAAAATTGCAAAGCTAAATACGGAAGACTAGAAGGATGAATTCACAGAAAGGGTAGCTTTCTGAAATACAGTCTGAAGGTCAAGAAAAGCAAGGTGTAGCTTCAACTTCTGCAAATTAACAAGGTTCCTACATAACATACAAATTAAATGGGAACATTTAAACAGATTAATGTAACATTTCTAAGCCATGTGTGTTACAGGTAGAATCTAGAAAAGTTCCCAGGTTTTCTGTAGATGGCTTTCAAATCTGTACCACAGAGGTGTTAAAAAATAGTATTTTTTGACACCAGGACAAAGGTCTCCACCAGCAGTCGTCAAGGAAATCCATCAAGGAAAACCCCTGGCAAGGTGCATGATGCAGGCTTTGGCATGTTTTATGCTGTGGAACATACTTGAGAGGTTACATGTGCTCAAGCTGTAATGTGCACAGAGAGGAACATTATTTGTAGAGGTAATTTAGAGTACAATAAAACCTCAGGTAGATTTGCTCACTCACAGAAACCTCCACAGGTTTAAAAGTCTTCCAAGGTCAGGACCCCGTTCAGAGGTTTGATTACTCACTGAAATGCTAATACTTGTAAAGAGAGTTTAACTCCAGTGTAACTATGCACTGTTCTTCTTCTGCTTCTCTGCCCTTTAATCCCAGTACCTTTTCACAGTTTATAATAATTCAGATAACAGCAACTAATTTTGCCACTAGTAATTAGCCCTTACAGAACAGAGAATGCTGCCCCTGAACTAATAGTTGCCATTTCTTCCTTTTCTTTCCTAGTCATCCTGAGTTTAGTATGTAAGCATGGATTTATTTTTCCTTGCTTATTTCTTTAATGCTTTATCCTAGTACTGCTACATAATGTTGTTTTATGTGGGAAGTCTTCACCACAGAACTCTTTGTTGTTATTCAGTTCAAATGAGACACTTCCTTAATTATTCCCATGCAGTAAAATGATTCCTGTTACCATTCAGTCAGTACCAAAGCCTGGAACAGTAAGAGTAGACTATGACTTTATATTTTAATTCTGTCTGTAGAAGGTGCACGAATACCATAATCTAGAAACAGTTGAATGGGAATGAGACACAAAGGCTATTAATCAAACTTTGTGAAATCACAAGGGCTACAGTGAGTGAAATCCTTAGAAAGGTGCCAGACATATTTATTATAAGAGCCCAACAAGTGTTTCTCCATTCCTGAAAATCTGTCTTCAATTAAGTTCCAGAACAATCATTAACTATATTTTGAGCATTGCCATTTTCTTTAAGAATAGAAGTTTTTGAAACTGATTACATCAGAGAAGAGAAGTTTCATGCTTCTTAGTATGAGTTCTTCTGGTTTTTCAGCTCAAACAGGCTTACATATGTTTACCAACAAGAAGGGAAGTGACGCAAGTGTCTTCAGGAGGAGATCAGGAGCGAGTACTGCATCACCACCCTGAGGTTCAGTGTGTTGCCCTCTCCCGTAGGTGATCCCCAAATGCAACAAGAAACTTCTCAAGCCTCAAAGGGAGGAATCTAAGTGGTGTTTGGAGTAGGCTGGAGATCACTGAGACCAAAAACCATCTCAGTGAACATCCCAGCAGGGCATGTCTCCTGCACTGACAGGTGTTTTACTTTGCTAACACAGCTTTGCGAGAGGATGGAAAGGCCTTGATGCTCTCCCTCCCACCCTAACCCTACTACCCATCTGTACTCAGCAGGTCTGCATCCATCCCAGTGAAAGTGGCCCATCTGCTCAACATGATTCAGCTGACCTATCCATGTTTTAAGAATAACAGCAGCTGCAGTAGGTGAGATTAAAAGTCCATTTAGGCTCGCATTTTATCTCCAACTCTGGCCAAAAGTTGTTATCCAGAAAAGAGTATACGAACTGGCCACAAGACTTTTCTTGAGCACTTTCCCTTGCACTATATGTGGTTCAGGAATTTCCGGAGCCAAGCACACTTCTAGGTTTTTAGATCTTCATTGCACCTTACTGACATCGGTGTACCTTTTTGGCACTCCTCCATCTTCTCTGTAAAAGAGGAGGTCTTCCCTCAGGCTGGGTAGCACAGCTGTGCTGACTGACTTCACTCATTCTCCAGGGGCTGAAAAAAGAAACTGGAATAAGTGCATTGCTTACCAAATACTGCTCTGGATTTGCTGCTGTTCAAAAAAAAGAAGAGTTTCCAGGAGTCTCTAAAATGGGAGGAAACTGCCTGTGCTTCGAAAGAACTCAAGTGAAGGACGAGGAGTTCCTAAGTAAAATTGTTTGTCCTCAAAGGAAATGCAGTGCCAGGTAGGATCAGGACAACCATTTAGGGTGAAGCTGTAGGACAACAGATGGCAAACAGTTCTGGGAAGAAATGAGTCTAAAGCTTAGCTCTTCCTTGCTTACCACATGGAATACTGAAAGGCCATGCTATGATGAGCCAGAGGAGAGGACATAATACATGAAGTACAGCTTTTCAACTTGGAAATAATCTAGCTCAGTGTCTTAACAAGCGGTCTGGAGATGGTGAACAACTGACTGCTATTCAGTTTCATAATATATCACCATGAAAGAAGTAGGAGGGAACTGGAGAAATTATCAGGTGGCAGATTTAAAAAGAGACTCAAGGAATTGCTCTTTCACACATGTATACATAAGTGTGAAACTCACTGCTCTGAGACATTGCTGATGCCAAAAATAAAACAAGGTTAGAAATAAAATGGTTAGACAAATAAAAAATTAGGTTCAACATGGGCTCTTAAACACATGATGAAAATTCATGAAGTCCATGAACTACAGACTTCTAGAAGGTAGGACAAGATCTGGGAAAAATCATCTTGTGCTCCCTCACTTCTTACGTTTTCCTTAAGTCTCTGCCACCAGCCATTATGGAGAGCAGATACTGAGAGAGATGAACTTTTAGACTGATTCTGAATTGCTGTTCTTATTCCCCAAATTCAATAGAGTTTCTCAGCAACTACTTGTAACAGCATTTGCTTCTGCTGTCACTGTTCTAATGGAGTGTGCCAAGATGTATGGAAATTAATTATCCTTTTTTATTTCTGGAATGTAGGCTGTAGAGATCTGACATTTAATGCATCAAATGCTCTGCATACATTCTATATCTGGTAAGTGCACTTCTCACAACTTCATCAACAAGTTATGGTTCACAGTCCTGATATGATTATAACATTAATTCCTACTGTCAGAGTGTGTTTACTGCACCAGCTTCATGAAGATGGCTCAGAGCCACTCAGTACAGAGAAGTTCTGGTTCCTCTAATCAGTGACAAACCACAATCTAAACTCAGAGGAGAAAGTCCTACTTTTTCACTATCTCACATGTCAAGGGAAAAAATAACACATTCATCTCAAATGACTGCATTTAAGAAATCCTCCATCAGGATTTAATAATGGAAGATGATATCATCTTTATCTTGCTGCTATACTCTGGTCCCAAATCATTTGACAAATGTTATCTGGCAGGCTGGCAGGATGAGGGAAAGTCACACTTTTCTGTAGGCCAGCTCTTTGCAAGACGAAGTATATTAGTTCTCCTTGAGGAACATTTTATATCTGTCCTCATTGCCTGCTGCTTCAGTGCCCCTCAACCACTCCCCACAGTGACTCCCAGGCCTTGCCTCACATGTCCCTTTCTGCCCTGGTCTCACCTCTTCTCTTACTGTCTGCCCACAAACATGGCACTACCTCTTCCCCCACAACCTTGCCCCTGGCTGGGTCCTCTTTTTCTCTGCCCCATGCAAGTGTACTTGGGCCGCTCCTTCCCCACAAGGGCAGCAGGAGAACTGGGACAAAGCAGAGGTCAGGATGTTCAGGCCAGAAGGTCCAGGACATTATCCAGCACTAGCCACTGCCTTGGTTAAGTCAACTGCAGTGTTGCATGGGTTTGAGTTCTGGAGAGAACCAGTCACATTGCAAGACATCTCTCCTTCTGTCTCTATCAGCTGTGGAAAATGCCTGCTGTAAGAACATTGCACTCTGTGTGCCCCCTAAGCCTGGGCTAGACACCTAAATGTGTATCAGATGTTTTCTATTCTCCCTCCTCCCTTCCTATTCCATGAGCTTTGGATACCATTGCCCTGCCTCCTCTCCCACTTTCCCTAGCAAAATTATTTTCTTTTACCCACTGAGAGGGCATGCTATGCATGTTATCATATATTGTTCAATAGACCATGGAGAAGACAAGATCTTGGAGTAGCAGTCTGAGAGTGTTAACTAGGGTAGCTTCCCACCTCCACCCTTGTTTTTGAAACTCTGGAAAATACTCAAGAGAGGCTTGAAGCAGTGTGTGTACTAAGGGCTTTAACATATTTTTTCTTTTTTTTTTCTCTCTGTTTAGTGGCTTATCACTCCCCAAACGTTCTAGTTCTGTCTCTGAGCACCCAGGTTGTCCTTGGAAAGCCTGGAGTTAGCCAGGTGCAATATTTAAAGCATATCATCACCATCGTGCCTCACAGGCTTTGCCACTTCACCCTAATGAGCCCTCACTGGAGTGTTCCTAGAAGAAATATACAATGAAAATAACTTCAATGGAAATAATTCAGTATTCTATGGGGACCCTCATTGAAGAGGAGACCTAAACCATCTTTTCTTCTAGGCTTGTGTTCAGCTAACGCCACCTGCTCCAGCTGTCTTCTAAAGCAGGGCCATTTGCTAATGAAATAGCTACAGACATTTTGTGCACATTTCATATTTATCAGCAGGTTGCTAACAATGCAGAAATGAGCAGAACAGCAATTTGTAGCTGTGCTCTGATACTGCAGCCCTCCTCCTTTTGATTTATGAACTTTTTTTTTATGGATCTGTCTTAATGACACTCATTTATTGACAAAAGTCTGCCTTTTATAGACTTGAAATTATTTAGAGGTCAAAAGAATAATTCTTTTAATAATACAGTTTCTGCTTCCTCAGCAATAGTATTTATGAAACCATCTTTCTTTTGCTAGGTTATTTCCCTATCTTTAGAACAGCCCATTTCCCTTTTGCTCTGTTAGGCATATTTTAGCAGAAGCAAATGGATTATTCCCTCATCACACTTCATTGTTCCTCTTGACCTCCTCTCTGAAAATAACAAAGTGATGAGCAAGAAGCCACTGAGAGCTTAACTGAAAATCCTTGCCAGAATGTAATTTTTACCTGCTTGGGGTTTGGAAAGTTTAGGTAAACCCTCCACAAGACCTTGAAGATGTATGGAGTGTGCCTATACTGCAGTGAAGTGTCCACATCTCAGCACAGAGACCTGGGCTGGCTGCCCCCAGAGCTTTGTGTTACCAAAAGCCTGGTTGCACCCACACTTGAAAAAAGCTAATTTTAGGCTAACTCACACCATTATCTGCCAACATACAATACAGTTATGACCCAGGTTCATCAAGGTGAATGCATCACATGTGTGAGATCTAAGAGAAATTTTACATTAAAACATAACATTTTGTGTTAAAACATGTATTTTTTTTGCTCCATAGGGAAAAGCACTTCTCTTTCATTTCAGTCACTTCAGAATTCATCTAGTCATTGGGTTGTCCTGACTGTGGAGCAAGTGACATGTGATGATAAATGCAGTGCTCAAATGGCGTAGCTGAAGATGAGTTCAGCTGCTGACACTGACCCGCAGTGACCAAGGGCTTCACCTCTCTGGGCTGCCCCTTCCTTTCTCCTGCATGTCTGAATCATGGACTCTTTGCATAACCACCCATCCTCTACATGCTCACACTTGCAGGATCTTGAGCCAGGAGATCTCAAAATGAAATTTTATAGTGAAAGCCATGCAAATAATATTGTCATACAAAGGATAATATGACTATCTAATAATGAACACTACATCACACTAAATCTAATACATCTATTGCTAACAGAAATAAAAGGAATAAAGATTCCAAGGAAAATGAAAACCTAAAATAATTCCAAGAGCCTTCTTAAAGTCTAATAAACCAAAAAGACAGAATTAGCCATCATGCATGCAGCAAAAATGCTACCCTTGTAAAAAGCATTTTTATTCCCAGCTTTGGACTAAAAAAAAATGTCTCAAGCTGCAGGCTAGAACAGTTAAACTCCTAATATTTTCTAAGACACTCATGACTTCTACACAGAGACCATTATTCCACCTCTAAGATTTAAATTTATCAAATGGTAATACATCTTTCCACCCCTATTTCAAGGCTATCATACCAGAAAATAGGCTTATATGAGCAGACTCCATCTTTCAATAAAGAAGCTGATGAAAATTAAAGCTTTTGCTAAATGTACATTTAAAATAATGTAGATTCTTTTTTGGACAGGTGTAGAGTTTGGCTGCATTTCAAATTTATTTTTTTTTAGAAAAGATATGGCGAAACAATAGTAATACTTTCCCTTTCTTTTTCCAAGCCAAACCCAGCTTCCTTCTTATGATAATTTCACCTTTCTTTTTTTGTTTTGTGGGGGGTTTTTTGTCTGGTTGTTGGTTGGGTATTTGTTTTTCTTTTTTCCAAGGAAAATGAAACAAGGTAGAATGAAGAAATCAGGAAAAAGTTGTTAGAATTTTTACAGGAAAACTTGTGAGAAATATACTTGTGAAACAGTGATACAATTAAACTATCTTTCTTTTTGAACATTAAGAATACATAACCTTCATAAAAAATTGCAGGTTTTTTGTTTCCATTTTTTACTATTTCTAACAACAGATTTTACATAAATTTTTGATCACTAGAGAGCCCCAAGATCAAAATAACCTCTGCAGTTAGCCACATAGTTTAATGTTCATAGCACTATTAATATGTGCTTATTTTACTTTTGTGCCAGGGTGTAGTGCCAGTGGGGCTGTGGCAGAAGGAAGGCTGAGTGGGGGTGAACGCCTCATGGGCTGCCATCCTTTGGGGTCTGAGCTGGGTGGGCAGACCTGGGGACAGGTGTCAGGCTTCAGTGATGGGATGAGACAACCAGGGATAAGCCAGGTCCAGGATGCAGTCCAGGTTCAACTGGGAGCAGCTGCAGATGGGGCTGGAGGCAGAGCTGGAGTTGTACCCTCCAGCGGTGTGTCTCCAAGGTCCATCCAGGAGAAAGGGTCCAAGACTAGGCAGGAGACAAGCTGATCACAGTGAGAGTCTGATGTAGGACAGTGCTGGATGGGAAGTTCTGACCTAAGGTGAAGCCTCCCAGTCCAGCGGTGGTGGTGAAAGTGTCCCCAGCACTGCTGCCTGTGGTGGCCATGAACTGCCACCCATGGTGCCTGGCATTCCACTTGAGATGGTGCAATGACAGGATGATCCAAATTCCAAACTACCTCTGCTCTGGCCAAGAAATGCAAAGTTTGGGCACAGAGCAAAATCTGAACACCCCAGGGTGTCAGTGAATTAAGACCAGGATTTAGGTTTGGGCCTGTTTCTCTCTTATCTGTTGACTTGCCTCCAAGTGCTGTCCTGAGTTAGGAAATGAAAAAAAAATTACATCCAAGCAATGCTCTGAAGTTACCTAACCTCAATTTGAATTCAGATCTAGTCACGCAGCTCTCTAATTTTCCTTCTCCATTCTCTGAAAACCCCTTCCTTCCCTCTTAACATGAAACAGGCTAATAAACGCATTGTTCGTGGATTCTCTTCCGTTTTTTTTTCCTATTAAACTCCACCACTTCACACCTGCCACCTTCTGACTGAATGGCCCTTCTCAGCCTAAAAGGTAGAAAAGGAATCAGTGAAAGAAAAGGACGAGGAGGGGGGGTGGATCTCAAGCATTGCAGTTATGCTAATACAGCATGGAGCACAATCAGGAGCTGCCAGGAAGGGCTGATTAATAATGAGAGGAATATAAGTCTTAATTTCACAGAAACTCATTATTTCTCACACAGATTTAAAATTTAGGGCACAGGGCCATAGAGCAGCAGTTAAGGGAGCAGAACAACTCATAAAGCAGGCAGAGGTTATAGCTACTTATTGACAGCACAATCATCATATGCCATTGTAAAGCAACTGAACACAGTCATAAAAACTCATCCACCATATAGCCAAGGCCACAGGCCCTGCATTCAGATTATATTGAAGGTGAGATATGATGATACCACAGTGTTTCAAATTTTTATTGACATCCTGGCCTTGAGAATTAGGAGGTGTCAGAATGCATCTCTGTATTCAGAGGAAGACAATGATATCCCCTGCCCTATCTCAGTTATAGTTAACAGCTTACTTGTACTGCCATGCAGGTGAAAATGAGAAAAGAAAAGCAATGCCACATTAGAGTAGCAGCAGCCCAAATAAGACCAGGCAGTCCAGAGCCATCTGGCAGAGCACAGACCAGAAAACCAATCATTAACTACATGACAGTGCAGTACGACCTCAATTCACAGTAGCAGGTACTGCACATGGGCATATCACAGACTGACTTTGACCCACAGGGACTGAAATACAAACAATAGGTGAACATAAAGAAAAAAAGAAGCTATTCTGGTCCTGATGATGTATCCCTGCTAAAAAATATTATCTTCAAGTACTGCTGAATGCATTTGATTTTCAGTATTTTTCACTTCTAGCTTGCCTCCATAACAGTTTGCAATACTCAAAGGCTCATATCCTGCTGCCATTCACTAGAGTACAAGTCCAGTAAGCAAGGGAGATCACAGACTGTGTTTATACAGTACCCATTCACTGCAGAAAACACAACAACTACATATACTTCTCAAATAAATCAAAATACAGATTTAAATTATGTGCCCAGAGCTATTTGCAGGACCAAGCACTGATCTATGAGTCCTGCCCACCAGTTCAGAGGTAAAATCACTTGACCACATTCCCTCTTGGAGGCTGGAGCCAGCTAATTATTTCCTGTTTGTAATTACTTCAAGCCTCGTGCTTTTTACACATTATCATGGTCCACAGGTGCAGAGTGAACTGCAACTTTTCTTGGGGCTCTCATTGCTGAATAGGCTCGGGTAACAACACTCATTAGTTGTTGTCTGATGTCAGACCTGATGAATGCCTTTTCCACTCGAAAAATTGTAATGAGCAGAAAAAGCACAACAACATAAATCTACAGCAGTGACAGTACTGTGGCCAGAATCAGGAACAGCTCACATATAGCCAAAGTCTGAATGAGCATTTGAGACTGTTCCTCTGAAACTCTCAGTCTGGCACTGATGGGGATCTGTGCACTTCACAGCTCCCATCGCCATCCTCTGGTTATCCAACAAGATGGAAAAGTAACCTTATTGACTCCAATGACCTCTTACTGTCAGGGAAAAAAAAAAAGCAAGTTTAACTGCATTGGGACATTAATTTTAAAAAAGACTTCAAAGGCATGCAAGCACACTGCATGACCCAGAGCAGTCAGTTTTCTTCTGTTCTTTGAGGAAGTTACTAACCCAATTTCAATCCTACAGATAAAAGTATTTTATGGTTCCAAAAGTCTCTCTTTCAAGTGGGTTTAAGCACAATCATGGGCAAGGCTGCACCTTATATTTGTGACCACCAAATTCATCCAGGGCCTCTTTTATCTCTGAGTTTGGGGAGTGAGAAAAAAAAAAAAAAGAGGAGGGGAACTATTTAATCTTGTCAGTAATCTTCTCGTTAATCTCAAAATGGGGGCTGAATAAAGCTAAATCCCAGAGAAACAAGTCCCTGAAATTTGTATAGAAAACTAATGCAGGGATCAGCAGTTTTTAAAGCCAAGTTGCTGTAAGAAAGTCTACAGGCAGCTCTGGGGTGGAATAGAGACTAAAGTAATTTTTTTCCCCCTGAGATTTCTGGAGCATTGCACAACTCCTGTGATGGGATAGTCTGTCACATTGCAGGGGCATGGGTATCCATCCTCTTCAGCTGTTTTTTCCAGGAGGGAAGGTCAATTTTAGGGCTCAGGGACAAGCACGTTCCTGCATATAGAATTGCCCCCACCTTTTGTGATCCACAGCTGGCTTTATCCTGTCAACAAAAATGGTTTGTGAGCTGGGGTCCTGTCCTGTAACCTGTGAAAAGACACAATCGCTTGGAAAAACTCAAGGTAGCGCAGCCCCAGAAGCAGTAAGGAATTATTAGAGCCATGGGCCATGCTCCTAGCCCAGATTATTTTCTCCTTTGTTCTTGCATACAGGAAAGCCAAAACTATTAATCCTCCTGTGAAAAAGAAGTACCTAAGAAGAGGTGCAGAGCAGAGGACAGTGCTGTATAAGCTGCTTTAGCAATGCCACCTCCTTATGCAAGAAGTGGGAGCCTCTGTAGCTGACAGCCTCTTGGGAGAACAACACAGTGCCCATCAAGTCATTAGGGATTCCTGTTACTTGCATAATGATGTGTATGATTTTAATGTAACCTATTCACTGAGCATCCTGACAGGCAATATGGGACTGGAGCAGAAACCTGAAAAAAGTGAAAGCCAAGCAGCCATCGTTGCTGCCAACACATCAGTATTTCTACAACAGCTAAGCGGAGGATTCAGAAAGAACCACTTTGCCTTTAAACCCTTTCCCTTCAAACAAGTGCCAGTTCTGCTTCCATAATTATTTGTGCTGTCTAAGGCAGTCTGTACGGTTCTGCCATAGTGCCACTATTAACTGGTGTCTCATTAGCTACTGTTGATTCATAGCTCTGTGCTGACAAAATAAAATGATTGCTGCAACATTGATCAACATATTTGGAGTTTTGCTGAGATGGCCACATTGGAGATATTGGTTCCCATAAATACCTTCCTCTGCCTCTAAATTTCAATAGCATAGACTGCAAAGCAGCTCCCTGAAACCAGACTGTTGTCACTATAGATTACTATCTGAAATTAATACTGGCTTTGCCTACAAATTCACAATGCTTCCTAGGAACTCATGTACACATTTGTATATCTGACAATTACACCAACTCTGATTTTTAATATTTCTCTGAAACTCTGGGAGCAGATCAGCCCACACCAGCTTGAAGTTATTGTCTCTGGTGACCAGTGATAGGACTCGAGGGAATGGCCTGAAGTTGTGTCAGTGGAGGTTTGGTTTGGATATTACAAAAAGGCTCTTCACCCAGAGGGTGTTTTTGGGCACTGGAACAGGCTCTCCAGGGAAGAGGTCACAGCATCAAACCTGCTAGAGTTCAAGAAGTGTTTGGATGATACTCTCAGGCACATGGTGTTACTCTAAGACATGGTCCTGTGCAGTGCTAAGAGTTGAACTTGACGATCCTTGTGAGTCCCTTCCAACTCAGCATATTCTGTGACTCTGTGATTCCAACTTCTCTTGCCTTTGAAATGGCTGAGATAGCTTTTAGAGCCAAAGGAAGGGCATCCCTGACTTGGAGCAAACAGCTGGAATGCTCCTTTGTGAACACACAGTTCAGAACCCATGCACTTATGAAGGATTTTTGCAATTTCAATTTACCTTTTACAACAGGCTGAATGTTTGCCAAATAGGGAGCTCTATTTCCCATAGGAAATTCATAGGCAAACCATCCAGGTTTGCTTTGTTCCTTGTAAGCTACTGGGTACCCCTGGGGCTACTGATGAGCAGCAACCACCTCTGCAGCACCCAGCCAGGGCAATCTGTCAAGAAGGAGGACATGTCACCCTCCCCAAGCTCCAAATGGCCATGTGGCAGGGAGACCCCGCCTGTTCTCCACCAATTCTCTTCTGGTCCTTTTCCTCCTTCATGGGCTCTCATTGAAGGTATACCAAGATAGAATATCTATAGCTCTGCTTTTCATATCATGTTTCCAAAACGGCCAGCACAAAAACAATTTGAAAACTTCTAGTTCCCTGCTCCTTGGGATGGTACCACTGCACATGGCCCAGCTTACTCCTCAGTCAGGTGTTTTCTTTCTCTCAAAACAGCTCTCTTCACCAGACTTGTCCTCTGCAAAATGCTCCTCTGCCTTGTTTTCCTGCCCCCAGGACAGCACAGCTGCCAGCACCATCAGAGTGCTTGCTGGCATCTCAGGGCTGGTGACTGTCTGCACCATGAATCACTCATGCCACAGCTTGCAGGCGAGAGTAGTTATTCACTTCACTTCACTTTCCCCCGTTTACCTCAATTCCCTCATCTGTAAAACATAGATAACATTTCTCTAGCTCGCAGGAGAGAATGATGATATTATTTATATACAGATTCGCGTTCAGACTACGCAGCTGTAAACACCAATGAAATTACATAAACGTCATTAGTGTAACCACTCACAAGAACGTGGGAGGATTTGTGTAAAGGCACAAACAGGGACATTCAGCAGAGGAGGAACACGTTTCTATTCTGCATGAGTCTAAACACAACATATATGATAAAAATAATTAGTAGTGTGCCTTTTTTAGGTCCCTCCTGGCAACTGTTGCAAGAAATTATTTCTGTTAAAAACTTTAACATTTGCATTAGTCTTTGATTTGAATGAGAGTCAGAAAAAAATGTAATGAGGAAGGCAAGCACTTGTCTCACATTTGCTGCTTCTTGTTCCTAAAGTCTGTGCTTGCCTACAACAGGAAAATAAGCATATTTTCCTCTCCTTCAGAAATCTCCCTTAATCCCTGTGAAACAGCAGTGGTGACTGGTGAAGTTTTGAGTCATATACTGATGCCTGTCCCAAATCTTGGGGCTTTTGAAGCTGCTCAGCCATAGCCAGGTCAATAGACACACTAGGTCGTGCACAGTTGACTCCAAAGGCTTTTTGCAGACTCCAGAAAGATGGGAGTTGCTTTATTGGATCAAACCAAAGAGGCATGAAGTCCAGGATACTGTTTCCAATGCTGGACAATACCAGATGTTTCAAAGGTTAGATGCCATTTAAGCCCCAGTGACTTCTTTGTACAATAAATTTGAGCGGTGTGGACTTATATTGCTACCTGCTGAGAAGAAAATTGAAGATATGGAAATTGCATTTTGTGGTTGAAATGTATTTCAGACCAGAGATATTGTGAACTAGAGCACTGTGAGAAATGGTTTGAAGGTCTGGAAAAGCAGAATTGTAAAATCCTGTGCGGTAGTGTAGCCATCTAGTGATCATTTCTAGAAGGCTCTCTTTTTCTTGGGGAAATGTGATGAGACACATTGAGAGACAGGGATGATGATGCTATTTGAAATGAAGAAGTAATGGTGAAGATCTGAGAAGTAACAAGATGTGCGTGGGGGTAACATTTACAAAGCTGGAAAACACAATTACAAGAGTTTGATGATTCCAAAGGATCAGAAGGTTTATCTGCAGTTGCCTGCCCCCTGTGAGAACATTTGCACAATACAAGGAATCAAAAAAACATCATCCAGAGAAGAGAGAGCTCACATACCAGGTATATTCAGATGTGCTTGTAAATTGCAAGTGAGCACCTGAAGAGTGAAGCACACGCAGCAGGACCAAAATTCTCTGCCTGGTTGCTCACAGGATGCCTATTCAGTCCCAGCTGAAAAAAAATAAACCCAACCAGAAACAAACACCTTATTCCTAAATCTCAGGATGAAGATTTTACTTGTTTTTCAGATGGAAAAAATTGGAGATTCCCCCAAGTGCACACTCTCCCAGGGTATCAGGAAAAAAGATTGTATGTTTGACTGATGCAGCAGGGATAATTACCATATCGATGCATTTGGGTCTAGGCAAAGCATGGTGTCAGTCAGCAGCATGCTGCTGAAACCAAAAGCCCTGTGCTACTTTACACCACAGGAGGAACTAAAAATCAGCAAGGCAAGTCTAAAGCTACGAACCAAAGTGACTTAACCAGATCCAACATAAAATTGTCCTATGCCTTGGCCTTGGCCTTGGCCATGGCCTGCACCTTATCCCACCACAGCTTCACTGTGAGCCATGTCCTGTCCCATACCATCTCTGGTAGCTGAAGACTGGTTTAACTCTGAAGCAGGCGATCTATCCAACCCTCGGTGTTTTTAGCAATGGTCATTATGACTGCTCTGGGTATTCTTAATAGGCAGACATAAGGATATCAAGAGAATGTGGCACGAGTTACAGTAATTAGCATAATAATTCAAGTTACAGGCTTAATAAAGTATTTCAGTATCATACCATGGCAATCTGCTCAGTAGTTTAGTTACAAGCAGGCAGAGAAAGAAAGTATTTAATCTTTTCACTACTGAATTCCACCACTTTGCCCTATCATTCTTACTTCATGAAACAGAGGAAAACAGAAGTTCTACCCTGCCTTGTATCTGGACTATTATTTATTATATTACCTTTATTCTTTATTAATTTTAATTATAAACCTTTTTATTCATTTTAATAAAAACCATTTTATTCATCTTCTCTCTAAGAGACCTACAGACCCTGTCCCATTTTTGTCACTTTCCCCATGCCCTTAGCTCACCATAACGACCATTCCTTCTCTTGCCCTGCACTTCAGCTTAACATACAGAAAAAACTTCTCTGGGACTTAGCACCACTAGGTATAATGGTGCTATACTGGGTACATAGGTAGGATACCAGGCCTCTCCTCATCAAGATAGCAACAAAAGTCATCTGTGGATTATAGGGACACTCAGGTCTAGCCGCAGCTCTCATTTTTCTTGGCTTATTCCTAGACTGCTCTGGGCTCAGGCCATATATAACAAAAGCACCGAAGTGACAATAATTGTGTAGTTTCCACTGCGCAGTCACAATGTTCAGAAGATTGCTGCATCTGTGGAGGTCTCTGCTACTCAGCTGGGTGTTGCATCCTTCCTCTTTCTGTCCTGTCTCTCATTCTTATGGTCTAGTAGAGACTTTGTGAAGCAAACCTCTTCAGCGGGTTATGAAAACATTGAAACTCCTGCTGGTTAGCTGGGAGGGTTTGGAATTACAGCTAATCTGTAACAGATAGCAACATCTGTAACATCTGGGCCCAGTCTTAGAAAAGAGGGGAAAGTAGATACTAGAGACAGAGACTGGAGATAAAAAGAATAATTGTGCGTAGAGTCATACATGCTTACTTAGAATTAGAGACAGGAAATGTATTTATTCACTGCTGAGCAATAAAGAAGCTAGCAATGTTAAACCTGAGATTAATTTCCTCCTCTCCTCTGCCCAAGAGCTATATTAAATATGCAGAGCAAAAATACAAGTTAACAAAAGAGAAACAATAACCAGGTATAATTCAAGTCTTAAGCCAGTCCTTGTCTTTTTCTTTATAAATCACTCCTGCTGCCTCAGAATTTTCCTGAAATCGTTGTTGCTCACAGGTTTTCACAAACTGTCTTGCTGGTCCTGCATGTGACACTAGAAATAGGGAATAGGTGTCTTAATTTTCTCAGTACATAGTCAAAGGCAGTATTCAGCAAGAAGATCCCATTGGGGCCGGTGGGTTATCTACCATGTGTCTTCTTCAGAGTTTCTATCTATCAGGATGCAGCCTCTAATCCTATAAGCATGGTCTGAATTCTCCAGCTCTGGATGCATGACCTTGAATTTGGCTGCATCGAAAAGGATTTAGCTCCAAAAAGTCCAGCCTTATCAAGTAATTCAGTTCAGCGTGTAGAACTAGGCTGTCCTTACTTTTCACCCTTATGTCATCCACCAATTTTATTAGCAATGATTTTATACATTCTTACAGAAGACTGGGGGGAATACAAAAGGAACTGAGCCAAGAAGTGATCTCTGGGGAACCCTTGTGGGATATGCTTCTTTTGCGAGATGACGCCTCATTTGCAATTATTATTTGAGATTTATTTGTGAGATGGCTGTAACCCATTTAAAATGTGCTATTATTTTACTCACTGCTAGCCTTTGATTAGAATCTTCCATGGCACTAAGTCTAACACCTGACACATGATGAGAAGTACATCATGTGAACATAATCAACAAAATTGTAATCACATCAAAAAGCTGTCTAAATTCCATAAGATGTATTTTCCACAAAAAACAATACTGAAAGGCATCAGTTTTCTTCCTATTTATTTCTCCTCTGATTATACCTTTCTCCTTTTGGACCAGATTTAATGCTAGGCAAATGGGCCTTCAGTCACCTATGTTTTCAAAGTATCTTTTTTGAAAATTGGTATAACCTTATGCAAACAAGCTCATGAGTGTGCACACCCTTCTCTGATGGGTTCTTCATGGTTTGCTGATAACCAATGTGTACTCTTCTTCTCTAAATAATTTCTGAACTCCTGAGTGAGACTTACTTGGCCATGTAAATTTTAAGATGCTGAATGACAGCAATGACTCTCTAGCATTTTCATTACCTACTTTCAAAACAGAATTTCAGTCTCACTGTGATTTCCAAATGTATGACAAAGCACCTTTTTTCACCCATAATGAATATTAATTTAACAGTTCTCTTTTTTTCTGCAGTAGTGACAATTGTACCAAGTAATGAACTTATGTTTTCTCAAGGGATGGTTTTCATTTCAGTATCTGAATTCTTATTGTCCTCAACCTCCCTGGCATATGTACATAGAAATGTTAATTACTCTGCACCAGTTTAGGTTCAGGTGGCTGCTTATAATCCAGACAATTCCAAAACTGAAGCAAAATTCAAAGTCAAAATTTACATGTTTCTTTTCAGCCTTAGCAGTCATTTTTGCATTTCATTCAAAATACCTTATATTGTAGTTATTTTCGTTTCAAAGTACTGTATGCACTAGAAATATTTGCTAGCATCTCCACAAAAACGATGTCATCCTAGCAGGAAAATTAAGTGTACCTTTGCTATTTTATGGTGACCAGCAAATTTATGTATTTGATTTGACTCACTCATGGGAAGCATTTTTCATTGAGAATATCCTCTAAGCATTAATTCTACTAAAATAAGTGTAAACATATCTAACACATGCCCCTATAAATAGTTGAAAGTAAATGTTCATAGGATCATGTAATTACTTCTGCTAACCTGACAGCCATGCTTGCAGCCACACCATCCCATCCCCAGACCTTTCTCTTCCCAGCCTCCAGAAACCCCAGCTTCACTCCACGACACCCCTGCCTTGGAGCCATTAAGACTGACCTTGGCATGCATAACCCTAAGTTATAAAGACAATACATATGGGTATCCAACACTCCAAAGTGAAGAAGTGAAAACAAAAGAAGATGCAAAAGTGCAATGCAAGCCGAAGCCACCAAAACTGCAATGAACCCACGTGGCACAGCTCCAGCATAACTGACAATGCACTGATACTACTTTTTGGATGAACACTTTTGCTGTGGACAGCACTTTTGCTCTTCAGGGTGCTCTAGGGAATGAAGAGGCAACAAAGATTGCATAGGAGTCACATTATTGCCAACAGCAAACTTGGAGGGAATTATTAGATGTGGAAGATTGGCAAATGCTGACAATAAATAACCATATTCAGAAATGATCACTCCTCTTCCACTGCTTTATCCACGCTCTAAGGAACACCTTTCAGGCTGGGGAAAAGAAAGCTAAGTTTATTTGTTTCCCAACCTGCTAGCAAATCCCATTGTGTTGAAAGGCAGCTAAGGGACCTCCAGTTAAACTTTTGGTCACCAGTCTGCCATCTAAGCCACACTTCGTCAGTGAGAAATGATGCTTTCTGGTCTGCAAACCTATTTGTCAGTGGTGACTCAAGGTAGTGTTTGTCATCTCTTTTCATCTCCAGCTTCTGGGCAGAAATATTAATCTTTTCTCTTTTCCCTTGACTGCTTAAAGCCCTTTTCTCAGCTGTTCACCTTTAATATCTCTGTCTTGGCAGAGCAGAGTATGAAAACCCAAGCAGTGCTGAACAGAAAGCATTACTTCTATGCTCCCACTGCAATGACAGCTGCAAAAACAATCAGTTCTGTTACATTGACCATGATCACATCAATCACTGAATATATCAAGTTATGATATTCCTTGTCTTTAGCTGTGATATATACAGTCCTGGGAAGCCAGTATTCAACTTTATTTTCCTGTATTGGGTACTAGAAATAGTCCTGAGTGTCAAATTCAGATGCAGACCCCCAGCTGCCCTGCAGTTTACAGTATTTGTTTTCCAAGTTCTGTTTCAGGTGACTCTCCTGTACACTGGGATACTAAACCCAGCAGGTTGTTAATACATAGACACTTTCTCCATTGCCCCCTCCCAAAAAAGTGAGAATGAAAAATCAATGTGATAATTTATCTGCACTGCCTGAAAACTCCCTAAAAATACACACCACAAATAAAGAAGTGAAACAAAGAGAGAACTTAACAGTGACAAAGAAACCCATGTGCAATTTAGTGCAGTCTGCACTCCTGTTTTCCTCTGCAGCACAAAGCAACACGCCAACACCCCAGTCTGGCCATATTTCCTCATGAAGAATGCTTTATTTAAAAAAACCCAAACCTTTCTCCTCTCTTTCTTCTCTGTCCAATTGCACTTACCTTTCTCTAGATTTTCTGTGTGTTCATCTGCATTCATTTCTTTCTGATTTGCCCTTTTTTAAAAAAGTCAATCTCTGAGCCGAAGCATATCTGTTAATCTAACCCATCTATCAACAGTTTCTGAGCCACCTCTCCAACCTATGCAGCCCGGGATTTAGTCAAGCTTTTATCATTTTTATGTGCACTGCTGCCACCCGCTGTCACAAGGTCACCCTTGGAAATGATAGTATGCCTCAGTGGGTACTTTTTCACCTAATAAAATATACAGCACACTGTATATCATTCATATCACCTAGGGACCAAATACTGAACAGTCAAAGGGGGGTAAATGCTTCCCTCTGGATCAATTTTTGACTGCATAGCAGAGGTAACCTCCTTGCCAACGAGAGAGTCAGAAAGTCCAGCATTAGGCTATGGGGAGCCTCTTGAGTAATTTTGGAATCGCAGTCTCTTTTTGCTCTTATATGTTCAAGGAATTGAACACAAAGAGGTTATGCACAAGGTGTGTGACAGATCCAACCACCAAAGCAAATTTCACCACCAACACTTGGGCACTGTTTGGTTCATCACCCTCCTTGCACATGGGACAGCATTCTGATGGACCTCTGCAGGTTTTGGAGCTGATGCACACTGAGATCAGGAGGGAAAACTCACTGAGTAGCACATATCCGAGGAGACAGCCCACTCCAGGCAATTGCATTTTGGAGCTCATGCTGTATAATTCTGGAATCAGCCCCCGCTTTTCATATGCAAAGAAGCAGCACCTAGAGGCAAATTTGCTTTGCCATTCTGTTTGTTGCAGAAACTCTCTGGACACAGAAAAAGCACCATGTAGATGTAAAGTCAGGTTTCTGGTGACCTCCTTTTCCCCTGAAGAGAAAGGGGAGTCTGTCTCTCCTTTTCTTTCTTTTTGGCTGTAATGCAGCTCTAAAAGCCCTTAAGATAGAAAAGAAAGGACACCAGGTAGGTGTACCTCCCAATTTATATAAAATCACAGTGTTATAAAATTTTTTAGTGACAGAACTAAAAAAAAAAAAAAGATGACCTCTGTACAGCATTTTTGGTTCAAACTTGAGTCACGAGCCAGACCATCATGTTGCAGCTCACATCAGCATCAGAACCAGCAAGCCTGGTAACACAGTGCATCTGGTGGGCAGGAACAAGTCCAGCCCAGGGGTATTACAGAGCTCACCCACACCTGGAAAACTATTTGTGCTAGCAGGCAGACACTTGACTTGAGCTGTGTTTCCAGCATCAGCTCTGGACACGTAGCTCAAATGCTGGCTGTGGCTGGGGTGGCTCTGCATTCCTATGACCCCAGCCCCATCCAGCATCTACTCCAACCCTTCCATCCCTGCATTCCCACTGGTAAGCCAAGAATGACTAGGAGTCCACATACAAGACCTTTTTTCTCTGTCTGGTTGCCACCTCAACTCCCCTGTTACTTTTCTACACCAGGAAAGCAATGATCTCCTTTCCTCCCAGAGCCTGCAGAATTAATTTACCCCCTCACCAGCAGGACCAGTGCCTGCTAACAGCACAAGATGTTTCTCACAAGCATTGCTAGCCAGCTCCACGCTGTTTTAAATGAAACACTTCCATTAATGCTACAGGTGGGCTCCAGGTGGGTTACAAAGATAACCTCTGAATCCGAATGTGACTTAAATTTGAAAACAGCTTTTTACAAATGTGGGCACAAGATAATATGCCTTTCACCAAACTGGACACAAATCCCTTCCTCTCTATATAAGGGAGAGGAAAAGCCTTTTCAAGCATGGAAGCCAAGTTCAGGTTTATTAGAGCATCACTATTCTGCAGTTAAACCCAGGAGTCTTGCTAGCTCAGTGCTGTGAGGACCTTAGTATTCAATACAACTCTCTGAATAGTACAAGAAGACTCTTACTTGGCATCATCCGAACAAGAGGTAGCCTAGGGCAGCAGCCTGGTAAAGGCTAAAAAAATCATTGCTGACAGTTCAGTCTGTGCCAGGCCTTTGTTTCTCCGTGTTCTTGAAGTTGAATCCTGCAAGAGTACATCTGCTAGGTTCTCTCATCCCTGCTTGGCCCCAACAATGGTTTGTCATGGTACTTAGCCAAAACTTACTTACCTCCAGCACTGCTGGCTAGCAGGGAGGAGAGAGGATGATCAGCCCATCCTTGTGGCTGGAAGGAGAGGGCTGGAGACTGGTTGAAGTCCTACACACCAAACTTTCCATCCAGATGCCTTTGCATCCCAGGAGACGCACATCCAGGACTGCCATAGGGGAAAAGCTGAGACCTGCCTCACATTCCTGATCTTCCCTCCACCACCAGAAGCCACAGGTAGGCATTACCCAGGGGCTGGGCACATGGAGGTGTTGGAGATGTTCCTCTTAGTCTGCATAAGAATGAGAAGGAAGTACAAGTCCAAGAGGGAAACTGAGCAAGCAGCAGATATTTCTCTCAGATGAGGTACTAACAAGAAGCATGCAGACAAGAAAAGGCATTTCTCTGTGATGCAAAGAAATTAATTACCTGGGCTACTGGTCAGACATAGCAGGGGTCAGCTCCAGACAACAGCAGAATTTCTGGCACAAAACACAAATCATGACTAAAGTAAGAAAGCAAACAAAAAAGTCAGCCTTTTAGTCAGGCACACAAGCAAATAAGTCAGTATAATGCTTCAAATTCACCTCATGTAGCCGTAAAATCACTTCTAAGGACAGGGTTAGATGATTCCCATCTCACCACTGTTCCACTCCAAATAATTAATTGAGTTTGTTCAATGGATTTTCTATGAAAGACTTAGAGGGTAAGGAACACAGCTAAGTTTGCAAAGCAGTGTGTAAATCCACAGTACTATAATAAGCTTTTATTAATACAAACAAATCATTTGTCCCTCTTCCCCCAGGTCTCTTAAGATGCAAACTACAAAAATGGCATAGGACAATGCAGGTCACCTCTCTGGAATCTTATCAGTGTGCTCTAGCGCCACTGGCTGATAAATTCAGCCCCTTGTGCCAGTCATTAGCCATCAGTTTCATTCCAGTGAGCAACTCTCTTCCAGCACCAGCTCCACAGCTCTTCACCCCTGGGCTGCTGCTCTCCTCTTCAGTTTCTCTCCTGTGACCCAAAATGAGAGGGGCTGGGACCTTAAATCAGTGCCTCCCTGTTTTACTCTCTCGCACCAGACATTATTCTATCATCCTCCTCCCAAGTCACTTAAAATGACTGCAGATGTTGGCTTATCCAAGCATCAGCCATTGAAAAATGTAAAAGGAAAGTGCCTAGGACTGGTAGACCAAAGTGATAGTTGCACTGTTTCTCTCCCTCCAAGAGCAGGAGAATCCACCCTGAGTTTCATGAAGACCAAATATTTGAGATCATTATGATATTTTAAATCTGCTTCTCCCTTAAAAACATCAGATAGTACTTTCCTCCCTTCCTACTGTCACCTATAAGCTCAAAAAGGTGAAAATGAAGATGCCTGAATAACCACAAAACTGGTTTCAGGTCTGCCAGGTGAGAGGAGGGGACCTTGACCAGGATCCAGAGCTTTTCGGCAGAGCAACAGCACCAGCACAGCTCCGGGCACTAAGGGGTGAATATTCCTCATTTTCTTCTCCTGCTGGAATTGATATAATTTCCACAAAGACTAAAACATTCAATGAGCCAGATCAGTTGTCATCTGTTGAGGGCACTCAGCTCAGAGGAGCAGAGGAGAAACCCTTATGTTCCAGACTTTGTTCCAAAAAACATTAAACTGTTTTATAGATACTGGAAACCATTAACTGGATAGATGGCATTTCTCCATCCCAGGATACTGTCTGATTCATGGTGCTTGCTAGGGGAGTCAGCAGGGGCACAAATGTGCTAATGATCTCCCATGAAAGATGAGGTTAGATCGGGTTCTCCAAGTGTTCCAAGCAGCAGAAGAGGTGATTCCACATTCAGTTACATGAGTGAAGGGGTAACCATAATCCACAACAACCTGCAAGATATGTCTAAACCCAGCATTTGCTGCATTTGCCTTATTTTTGCCAAGGGATGCTCAGAATAGAAATAAAATTAGATTATTTGAGAGAGCAATTCTTTTATTCCAAGCTGCAATCAATGGTTTTCAGTTCATTAGAAGTACAATAAAACATTGTCATTTTGGTCTGGATCAAATTGTTTTTTACTTTCTCCATGCCCCAAAATAAAGGTCTCACTGCTCACTCAGGAGGGGGAATATCTTCTACAGAGGCAGCATCCTCACCAGTTTTTGTAAAGATGCAACATAAAATGCAATATATTATGGATTATTAAGCAAACCAGACAAGATTTCTCAACAAAATAGACAGAAAAAATGTGGGGTTTGGTGAAAATGAAGATATTTTCACAGAAATGTTAATTTCAAATAAGTTAAGACAGAGAGGAAATTTGGGTGGGGGAACAGAGTGAAGTATCAAGTACCATAGTGAGTTTAGAATCAGAATCATAGAGTCAATTGGGTTGGAAAAGACCTCCGAGGTCATCAAGTCCAACCCTTGGGCCAACTCCAGTCCATTTACTAGATCATGGCACTCAGTGCCATGTCCAATCTCAGTTTAAAAACCTCCAGGGACGGTGAATCCACCTCCTCTCTGGGCAGCCCATTCCAATGCCTGATTACTCTGTAAAGAATTTTTGTTTGATATCCAACTTAAATTTCCCCTGGCAGAGCTTAAGCCCGTGCCCCCTTGTCCTATTGCTGAGTGCCTGGGAGAAG
>JAOXXN010000395.1:84358238-84371726 GCA_026770055.1 Myrmophylax atrothorax
ACCCCCACCTGGCTAGAACTTCCCTTCAGGTAGTTATAGACAGTGATGAGGTCACCTCTGAGCCTCCTCTTCTCCAGACTAAACAACCCCAGCTCTCTCAGCCTCTCCCCATAGGGCTTGTGCTCCATTCCCTTAAGTAGTATTTAAATATATAATTTTCATCAGATTATTGGGCTACATTCTACCTGCTGTCATATTTTAAAAGTGTTCCTACCCATTTTATAAAACATTATGCCATTTAATATTTGGATATGATGAAAAAAGAAAAAAAAATTAAGCAACTTGAAATTAGCAAAAGTCACAAGCACTTCCAAACTGTTTTTTCTTTAAATTTGCACTCCATAGAAATAGTCACAATTTTCTACTTTTCTCTCCATTTTGAAAGAAAATAAATTTTGGACTATGTCCTAAGGGATAAGATTGTTATAATCCATAATGTTCCAGTAGAAATATGGCACTAATGCTCCTCACCTTGAGGATTATGATATGCTCTAACTGCAGGGCCTGCAGGGAATGCCCTTGGGAAAGGCTGATGGCCAGGAACGATGCTTGCGGATGTGGCAGGGTGCTGTGCAAGCTCAGATGTGCAACTGTGACAAGAAGAACACACCTCTGGACAGACAGAAACCATGTCTGTGAAATCACATGATGGCAAAGCACAGCTGCACAAAACCAAGAAGGGACACCTGCAAGTAACAATCCCCACTGCTGACCCTTCCATGTAAGGGGAAACTCACATCTCTCATATGAAAGAGGAAGCCTCACTCTAAGGTTTATTCTAAAAGGCGCTACAGAATGGGGCGATCTTCTGGCTGCTATTTCATCATATCCCCAAAATTTCGACAAGTTCACAACGGTAGCCTTGGCTCTGGACCCTTTCACCAAGCCTTTCTGCACAGTTACACTTTCTCCTTTCACAAAAGCCTAGGACCCCGTGCTATTGTAACACCAAATACAGCTTAGACGCTTTTCAAGGGCTTGCTTTTTAATGCTCGTTAGCTGCTTGCCCAGTCCTTGGCTTGCAGCAGAGGCTCATTCTGAAGGCCAGCCTGGGAACTTCTAGGATCTTCACTCAGTCACCAGGAGTTCCCTGATCCCATATTTAGGAAAAAAAAAAATCAATCCACTAACTATGTTGACATGTAACAGAAGCATCCCCAATTTGAAATGGTTTTCAGCTAAGGCACAGAATAGGTGCTCAGGCAGCCTCCACACCCTGAAAAAGGGGCAGAGTATTTGTGCAGATGAGGGAAACCCAGCTAGCTCCCAGATCACCTAATCTCCAGAGGGTCCCACAGTTTACAGAGACGTTCTCAGATGTTCTCAGCACCCTCTCCTGCCCAGCCACTTCTTGATTTCAAGACAAATGTTATTTTAGTATGAAATCCACCACAACTGATTTTGTGTCAGGACTGGAGGTATAGCATGAGGGTGGATTGTTCTGCTTTGTTGGATTTTTTTTTCCCTGACAACAGACTCAGTCTCCAAAATGATCTGCAAATGGCAAAGATAATAACGATGTACATAGGGAATAATAACACATAACATTTTCTATGTCCAGTGATGAGACATGAACTGAGAGTGCAGCTGTACTGGCCTCATATTTATATTATTTTCAATTTCCCTCTTGACTGCTACTCTGATATGCTTGTGAAAACACAAAACCAAGCATGAGCTGATGCCCAAAAGGCTGGGATACAATCTGGTAAGGGTGATAGTGTGCAGCTGAGAGAACTGGCAGAGTAAAAAGTGTTCTAAATAGGAAAAAAAATAAAAGAAAAAAAATAAGGGGAAAAAGGGAATTGCTAGGGAAGAAAACTTATTCATCTAAGAAGCCAGCAAACACAGCAAGGGGAAAACAAACAATCAAACATGAGAGGGGAATTCTTGAGAGTTCAAAGTTTTAAAATATCCACCAAGAAGAAAATTCCTTTTATGAGGTGAGGCAGCGATTGCTCTCCACCTAAACTGGATTGGGGGTGTATAAAGGGCTCCCAGTTTTATTTCAGAATGAATTTTATGCCCCGTTTACATTTTCATTATTTATGGAGTTTTTCTGATAATCCTTCCTGCTGGGAAGGAGATGACCACAGTCCCACATCTGTTTACCTTTGTTTACAGCTGGGAGCACAGCCATGGATTTGTTCTGCTTCAGTGAGAAGGCAGACTGATTTGATTATTGCTTTCTAACATACCAAAAGGTTGTTGCTAAGAGTCTCACTTAGGAAAGAAATGACAGAAAGCTGGTTTTAGCAAGCTCTGGGAGAGATGGAGAGGAGAAAGCTAAGGATTAAGATGGATCTTTCACCCTCTGATCTCCAGGGTGCCACCAATGAGCTCGGTCAGACAAGGTGAGACCAGGGCTGTCCTAATTCCTCTGAATAATGCTCCAGGTTCCATCGCTGTAAGAAGGTTTGCCCTCATTTCAGCAAAAGGTGAGGCTTGCACGCACCACTCTTCTCTCCCTGACGTGTCCCTGATGCTGCCTGTGGGGATGCCCCAAATGTACAGAGGCAAGTAAGGCTCCTTCTTAAGTGTATCCAAAGAAGCTACGGGCAAGACTCTCCAGTGAAGAGCTGGCACAGGCAGTTATAAATAATTTCCAACTGGATGCCTTTCAGCTTGTCCTCATCCTTAAACACAAGGCTCCTTTCTATATTATTCTGTCAGTCTCCTGTGGTTCTTTGTCATCCCAACCCAAGTGGGTTGGTATCTGTTTCTGAAGAAAGCCCAGCAGCACACACAGGAGTGCCCCCAAATTAAAAATGAGAAATTACACTAGGGTTTCTTTAGCTTTAAGAAAAGTGTGTGGTCTTTCTGAGGACATCTGTGAAGCGATGCAGCCTTTCCAGCAGAGGCTTCTTTGAATAATCAGGAGAGAGAGGAAAAAAATTTTAAGCACTCCCAGTTCAGCTATCATCTGCTACCCTCTTACATTGCCAGGACAAGCTGTAGATCAAAACCTGCCAAAGGGTTTCTGACAGGACTTTTCATAAAAGCTCTTGATCCATCGAGAAGCGGAGGCACTGATCCATATCCTGCAGCTGGGACTGACTGATTCTCCTTTGCTCCCTCTCCTCCTTGCCATACTCACATTCCACCTAGCCATGGTTCTACTGCAGACCCTGGCAAGTTACCTCAGGATGAAACACTGCATCAGGAAAGGGCAGCTACCACCAGAGCAGAGCAATTCAGAAACATCATCAAAGCTCAGTTCAGCTGTAATGCCAATTTTCTGACGATTAGGAGGGTGTTGCTCATTTGCTTTACTGTTGTTTAACTTAGCATGATACAAGACTAATTTTATGTAGCAAATAGTAATAAGCAGTTTTTCTATAAAGAACTGATATGTGCCACTCTAGGGTAGCAATGCATTAGAGGGAACAGAGGGCCTGAGAGACAGAGACACAGGAGATGGTACAGAGAAGTGCTGGCATGGGGTGAAAACACAAGGGACACAAGTTGATCCTGGAGAACCCACAGCTATAAACAACTCACCAATGGCCAGTTAAAGAAGTGAAGACCTGGAGGTGGAGAAAACTTGCTCTATGGGTAAGGAAGACAAAAAAGACACAGTATCTAACATACGTAAAAGGCAACATAAATAGTAAATTTCAATGTAACTTGGAGCTGAAGACAATGAGAAAAGAGCAAGGCTGTTAAAGTCAAAATGACAAATTGAATGTGGGGGAGAGAAAAAAAGGAAGGAAAGAGGAGTGAAGAAGAAGCTCTTGGCACTGTGCTCCTTCCAGTGAAATGTGTTTTGTTTCTTTCATGATTTATGTCACCCAGACCTGGGTGTCCACATACTACGTAAGCTAAAAACTCTAAAGCTGTTTGGAAAAAAAACCCCACATAAATACCTTTAGACTTTTGAAAAATTCTCAAATTTTGCCAAATCTGACCCAAATTCATGAAGCAGCTTCGGCTGAACTGGGCTCAAAAGTTGAAAATAAATTCTCATTGAGGAAAAAAAAACCAAACACTCAAATTTTAGTGAAAGTCAAGGATAAGACAACAGGAAGGATACTAGGCAAGAGTTTAGTAGTCTACAGGGCTTTGTCTGAGGCTCTGGGATTAGGAGGGGACTTGTTGGGGTTTTGTCCTCTGTGTAGAGAAAATAAAGCCTTTTTTTTTTATTTTTTTCCCCTGAACTAGCTGATAAAGAACTTATGAGTTCCTCTAGAGTATTTTCTACCCTAGACACACTGCCAGACTGCTCTGGACACTAAATTTCTTCAGGAATTCAAGAGAAGAACGGATGAAAAAAAAAGCATTATTAAATACACAGATTAAGTATGTGGTCTAGTAAGCACACAGAAAACACATCTGAACCTACCAAAATATTTAGAGAGTATCTGGGGAAAATAACACATATTCTTGTCCTTCACCATCTCCTAGTTGTCCACCTGAGGCCATTTTCAGAGGCCATCACAAGGGATTGGGCTCCGTGCACATTCAGCCAGATCCAGGACATCCACCCTTACATTGCGTGCAACATCTTGGGCAGGTTGGAAAGAACTGGTACCCGATTTTACTGAGATGAGGTGCAAGAAATAAGGGCACACAACAGATCCGTACTAAGCTGGGCTTACAAATGTCCTGTCGAAAGCCCATCCAGGGATCCAGGACCTTATATTTCCTCTGTCAATAGAGCATACAAAATGGATTTCAGGCAAGGAGAGTCTCCAGAAGCACACATTCTCAGGAGGCACCAAAATCCTTAATAAGAGTGAGCCAAGCATCATTCTCAGAGAAATATCACTACAGTTTGTTTACTCAGAGGTATTTACCGCCAGCCCCACATCTTTGCACACCAGTTGCTGCTGCTTCTTCAGGCAGTAAGTCACTTGCCTGCTCTCCAAATTCTATGTATTACCAATTCGTTCCCAAGGTGATTCAATTAAGAAGTCAGAGAAACAGCCACATTGCTCACAAGGCAGTAAAAAATTTCTTTTATGGTATAGTTTGCCATGTGTTCTTCTCTCCTGTATGTAAAGGAAATAGTAGGATGCAGTAAACTGCACTAGGCAATAAACATCTGTTACAATTATTTAAATTACTCAGGCTGGCTTCATTGTTTAATTGCCTGCAAAGAAAGCCATTTAATGCCCTTATATATTTTTTCCCTGCCAGAAACACTATCCTTCTCATGTAAGATAAAACATTTTAAAATACAAACGTTTCTTATGATCCAACATTGTAATTGCCATGCTGTAAAACATATTCTGGCTTCAGATTTCCTGCATTCAGCATCACTCCCTTCTGCAGATGCACACAACTCCAAGACTTCAAAAAATATAGTAGTAAGGTGGTGGTGGGTGGCCAGCATTGTTTTCTCATCAGCCCTTATTTCCTGAAAGAGAAATAAAGAAAAGTCACATCATCATAACAAATCACAGCTGGGCAAAAGCAATGCATACCAAGAAAACAATACAAAAGAAATAAACCTCCCAGTTCAGGTGGGATTAACTGGGAGAATTCAGGACCACTTAAGGCAAAGCAAAAAATAAAAATAATAATAATTAAAAAATCAATGTCATCACTCAGTTCTGACTTGATAGGTTTCAAATTCAGCAAACATGTGCAAATTAAATCCTTGGGTGTAATGGAAGATTCAAAAGCTGGGGAGAGAGAAAGGCTGGCAACCAAACATCAGCTCTGAAACAGCCAGCTGGCATTTACAGTGCAGCCTGCTCGAGGGACTGTGCAGTTCCAAAGGTGGAAAGGGGAGCCTCAAGTTCCAGGTCAGTGGTATTGGACAAAACCACAGCAAACGCATGACAATGGCCCATGCACCCTGTCCCAGAGAGCACAGAGGTGACAACATGAGAAATGGATGTAGAAAGGAGATGAGTGTTGGTGAAAGAAGTGGATTATTTTCTTTATTGAGCTGCATAAAGTAAGATGTGTGCCTTTAATGTGAAGTAAAGCTTATGTTATGGAAGTTATTACGATGCCACTAAATGCATAACTACAACTGAAAAGCTACCTATTAAAGCAGAAACTCAGTGACTAAAATATCAGAGCTAAAACCACCCACACAGTTACTTACTTCAGCTTCAAGTTAAAATACAGCCTTTAATTACATGACTGTAGACTATATTTTTATACAAAGCCCCTGTCTTACTCAGTGAGTGGCTAAATATTTCTATTTATTTTTACCCTGCTACTATAATATGCATCCCTTACCCTTATTTACTTCACATCATCCAAATCCTGCCTCAGAAAAAAATTGTTTCTTCCTTCCCATCATTCCCACTACAGCATCTTATACTCCACAAATACTAAGAATTCCTTGTAGTTTGGTTAGGATACCTAGGAATAACTTTCCTTGTTTTTCCATCCGAGGACAAAGAGATGGTAAAAGTTAAGTATAGACCTATAAAAAGCATCTGCAAATTTTGAATAATGAGGCTGAGACTCACATTTTCCAGAGTACTGAGCTTTCTTATAGCTCAGCATCTAGACAAAGCTCCCACCAATTGACTCTGCATTTAGATATTCCTTAAAAAAAAAAAAAAAGGAAAAGAAAAAAAAGAAAAAGTCCTGTATACTTTACCTTGGACATAGAGAAAACAAGGATCATGCACTCTGTGGTTAATCTTTCTGTTTAAGGGAGAGAAATACTTTGTGACTGAGCAAGCTGCAAACCCTGGTTCTCCACAGAGGCATCAAGCCTCCCCTTTGAGACCATTTTATGTCTTTATGTATCCTGCCTCATTCATTATGCTTTTCCAGCCTTCTCCAACAAGCAAAGCCAGAGTCCTCCAGACAGAAAGTGCCTTCACTACACAGTCCTGCTATTTCATTTCTTTCTTCTGCTCTTCTCTTGGACACCTACTGAGGCACACATGTGCAGAAAAAATAAGAGAACATGATATTTTAATTTAAGTCTAGATTACTGTGCATACAAAGGACCAAGTTACAGTTACATTACATTGCTCTGACCTAACTCCCAGAAGTTAGTATTTGAGCCCAAAACATTCTTTCCATTCTATAGGTAGGAGGAGATTCTTGTGTTTTTGGGGATCCTTGTGGTTTTAAAAAGAGAGAACACCAGGAGTCTGGATATGCAGAAACATATTGGCACGGTCATGACCCCTCAGGCTCCACAAAGCAGATCTGCACAGAAAGGGTTTTGTACTGGAGCTTGACAGAGAGTGTATTACCTGCTGTACCTGATGCCAACCAGACGTTGGCAGTGGGTTTCAGATGCTTTTACTGTCAAGCATATGAGTGCAGGCAATAAATGTCCTCATGTTCAGGAAACAAGGCATGTGCCTGTGTTCATGTGTAAATACATGTAAATATATGCAATGATAATTTTCAAGTGCATTAAAATCTGCAATGTAGGCAGGGTGGTTGCCTCTAAATTTACTAAATGAACAGTACATGGTCATGGGTCTGCTGTGACTTTCTCCTCAGGTTCAGCACTGTTGTGGTTCTCACTGTTCACAGACATGGCTCCAATCCCTGCAGAAGACCCATTCTTCTGTCACCAACCTGTTGGCTTAGTTTCTATAATGTGAACACTTCAGAGGAGAGAGGTACTATCCAAAATATGCAGAGGGGAAAACTGGTGAAAAAAAAATGTTTGGCTTGACTTTTTAAACAACTTTTCACCTTAAATAAATTAACAAAAACCCAACACACAGAGAAATTCAGAATATTTGTAAAAGAAAAATAAATATCATAACTGCTCTGTGAGCTGCAGAACTAGCAAAACTTTCTTTCCCATGAATTTGTGATATGTCCCATAAACATTGTTCTCCTCCTAGGAGCAGTAACTCCTTTTACCTACTCTCATTTCCTTTTGATGGCACCAAGAAAGTGAAACATCTGTGGTAGCCAGATTGAAAACACCTGTAAGCATGTCAGCCAGCAAACATACACTGAGGCACTGCTGAAACCTTCCTGACTTTTCTCACTGGCTGACTCTAAACCATCAACATGGACTTTGCTGTTTTGGGGACTTTGATGTCCCTGAAACTAGACAACAGAAAAAACAGTCAGTCAGGGACATATATCACACAAGCCTTGGGAGAACTGGCCAGCTGGGTTCCCAGAAACAACCCTTGGGTTCAACATTTTATGTGGGTATCCCCATGGTTTAGTTGGGGAGATGCTGATATTGCAACTATTAATGTAATATAAAATTATTGAGCCCAGGTTAATTCCCATGTCTTCTCTCCTATAAGCTTAGCTCAGCACAACCTGCTTGGAAAAGAAGACCTATAATGCTGGATTTTTGCTGTGATTGCAACTCATATTTAAGACAACAGACCTTTTTCAACAAAGTGGGTCTCAAACATTTCAGATGGACTTGGCAAGAGCTCTTTTATGGTGCCACATTTAAATATGTGCAAAGGATATAGCATTGCTGTCTAGCCTGACTGCCTTTGCAACTCTCCAAGGCATCAGGGTTTGCTTCTTTGCTTAATGGACCTCATGGTTTTTATTCTATCTTTAAGAAGTTTTGTGCTTTCAAGGGGAACAGACTAAATCAGTCTCCCTGTGCATTGCAGGACCTTGGCAGCCATGCAAGAGGCATAATCAGAGCTTGTCTGTTCATGTTGTCAATACCCCAACAGAGCACTATAAAGACAGATTCAAATCAGAGGGAAAATAACTTGTCAACAGAAGCAGACTCTGTGAAAGAAACTGCCTTCGAAAACACAGAGGAATTACTGCTGTGCTCCCCATCTGGTAGAAACGATGAATCAATAGATATTCAATTTGCCCTGAAAAAGGGAAAAGAAATGTTTCCAACATGGACATGTCTATTATTTCATCAGCCATTCTGTTTGCACATTTCAGACAGAAATTTGGCCAGAGAAGTCTGGGAGCTCTGGGTACTGTCAGTTTTGCTAGAGTGCATTTACGCACACACACACAAAATTTCAATAAGAAAAAAAATCAAAAAACCAACAGTAACAAGAAAACCACTGACAAAGCAGGATCCTAGTCAGCTAATTAAATCAAGTTACCATGTTTAGAATAGCTGCAGCCCCCAAAATGAGCAAAACCTCACTCAGACAGACAGAAGCTCTAGACCAAATGTTGTTTTTCTTTCCCATCTGTTAAAAATAAAACCTGCAGAACGGCAGTCCAGTTTGTCAAAGTCCATCACACTGGAATATTAATCAGTGCATTGTATTTGATATTTATCTGCCTGTAAACATTGTTTAGCATTTTCCCTGTCCTTGTGCATTTTTTGCTGTTGAAAGAACTCTTTACTCTGCAGTCTCATCACCTACTTGCCAAAAATTATCTTTGCTATTCTAAGCAAACACAGTGCTTTATCGCCTTTGAGCAATATGGTCTCTGCTCCTAGGTGGAATACAGTTGAAATCTTGTGGATGTTGTGTAGCTGACCATGAAGAGAGGGAAGGAAAAGTAAAAGGAAAAGACAGCAAGTCACATCATGCTACATAGAGAGCAAAGCAGCTTTGCCTAGATATTTACTGGGAGAAAAGTGGAAGACAAAATAAATGGAAATGTGCAGAATGAACATAGAGAGCATTTAGGAAAATGGACTTTACTTGTGAAGCAGCAGCAGAAACAAGAGGAGAAAATTTAGGGACAGTGGAGTGGCAGCCCACCAAAGTAGAAGTGAACTTGAGAATTTGATAGCAACAGGAGTCTTCTTTTGTGCCAGAGGGGAACAAAACATTGAAAAAAGACCAGTAGTTTGGGCAATAAATGCCAGCTAAGCCAGAAACACAAAGGCTGGATCAACCTAAGATGGAACATTTGGTGGTGCGAGCAGCACAGGAGACACAGAGACTGTGGAACTTTGGTAGGAAAAGCAAAACATCTCAGTTCAGCAATGGGTGTGAAATGAAGAACTGTTTATTTTCAACATGACTGAACCCCCAGCAATGGGCAGAGAAGTAGTTTTGTCAGTGGCCACAAGTAGAGATGTCAGGGAAACACAGAGACATCAAGTAACTTCATGTTCAGCCTACTCCATGAAGCCCTGGTGGAGATGGAAACAAACGATGGGAGATGACAGAGTAGGGGGAGATCCAGGCAGGAGAGATGTGGATATTTGGGCAGCACAGCAAAAATGGGATTTGTGCAGGATCCCCACCAGATTAGTATTAATGCACAGGAAGCTGCTTTGCTTCAAACAGAGCACCCTCCACCTGGATGGTGTCTGGCTTTATTGCCCATTTCCCACTACATGACCACCTCCTCTAATGTTCTTTCCATTAATGTGCTAACCATTGTATCAAGAGCAAACCACAGTTACAATAAGGACCAGATACCCTATTTGCCTGCTTTGCACACCTCCAAAGCTCATGCACTAAAATTTCCTATTTATACTACTGTACCATTCAGGGTCATGTGCCACTAATAGAAAATTCATAAGTTAAAGGCAAACTAATGACAGTCATTGAATCTTAAGGAGAGTCAGTCATCTTACCTGAGCTCTTCTTTCCTCAGTTAGGCATGGGCTGCCAAACACTCAAAGCTGTCTTGAAGTCTGCATTGTACCTGTAAATATTCAATCACTAGCATAAGATTCCCCACACTTCTTCATCATGCTCCTAAAATATTAATCATATAAATTAGTTAAAGCAATGGCTGGGTCAGAATTTTGATTAATAAAGAGATATAAAGAGTCATAAACTCAATGGCAAAAACAAACAAAAAACCAACCAACCAAAAAAAAAAGGAGAAATCCATAGCCAGACAACAATAGGATAGGACAGGAAAAGGAAAGTCATGGGATCAATCTTTCAGAAATTTTTATGGTTCCTCGGTCACTGACAAATTCAGGAGAACAAGTTTTATCGTAAATGAGAATTGAGTGCCCAGAGAATTGTGGAATCACCAACCCTGGAAATATTCAAAAGGTGTGTGGATGAGGCACTTGGGAACACAGTTCAGTGTTGAACATGGTTATGGTGGTTTAATGGTTGGACTGGATGACCTTGAAATTCTTTTACAACCTGAATAGTTCTATGACTGTAAATCCAAAGGAGCGCATCCCACTAGATGAGTCTTCCTCAGTGACATCATTTACCGTGCGCAAAATGATGGTGCCCTTGATTTGAAATCCATAGAAACTGGTGAGGGACCACTCTTAGGGAGAGCTCATCCACATGGGCACATGCTGTGGGAACCCATTGTCTACCTGACAACCAGGTGCAGAAGCCTGCAGAGGTTACTTCTGAGAGGGACTGTGAAAGGTACCGAGGCAAAGGAAGTAGGTTTAAACATAAGACTGCACCCCCTGTGCAAAATGCATGGGCTCTGCAAGCTGAGGAAGGCAGTGATGCATCTCCTCACGTCACTGACTTGCTTTTGAGCTTGCCCAGTGCCTTGGGTTGAGCAAAATGCCAAATGCACAATACAGAGTCAGTCTCTCTCCCCACCTTGCTGAGAAAAGGGAGAGAGGAAAAAAAGATTTAAACTAATTATATATATTTATACAGAAAAGAGAAAATTAAAAGAAGACTACAATATAACACACACCTACACAAGTTAGAAATAACAATAACTCCTCACTCCCCATTGAACACAAATCCCACTGTTCTAGCTACAAATCACTCAAGAGAACTCAATCTCCTGAGGGACAAACCCAAGCAGAGAGAAAGACTAGGAACAAACATTTTATTCTCCTAAGATGCCATAGCAGGGAGGTGGTAGGGCCTGGTCCAGGAAAACAACACAGTATGTCTTTCTCAGACGAGCAACGGTCAGGAACTGAACTAAGCCCCTCCTACACCTGCTTTTATATTTGAGATGATGTCAGAATATGGTATGGAATACCATTGGCCAGTGTAAGTCAGCTGTCAGCTGGCCTGACCCAGCTCAAATCAGCTGATTATCTCAGGCCTACTCTGAAAACTAAAGCCTGAATTTAGGCCTGGCTTAAACCATAACAATGGGTAATGCCACAAATACTGTGTACTGTTAGTGAGCTTGTCATAAGGCCGCAAGAAGCTTATTGTGAGACTTTGATTTCTGTGTAGTGAGAGTTACTGCTTGTGTCTTTGTGTTTCTAGTCAGTGATTAAGAGAAATTGTGAACCAGAAAAAGCTCTGCCTCTTCTGTCATAGAGGTGACATTTTCACTCAGCACTTAAATTTGCTCTCTCTTTTAGAAGGGAGAAAATGGTATCTTTTTAAAAGTTCCTTATATAAAGGGAAATTAGGCCTTTCTTAAGGCCAGCCATATCTAAAATTACTTCTATGAGTGGCTGTGACAATTCCATTTTGGATTCACACATCTGTGAATTAATAAAGTGTCAGAACTGTATATAAGTACATAAAAAAAATCAAAGGATAAATTGGTAGTGCTATGAATGAAGTCTTTGTTCTACAGATTTCTGCCATGCATCTAATTCTAGAATTTGTACTAAGTTTAAAATTAGTCAGAAAACTTATGATGTGCATACAGTTGTTCAAGATGAATGGTCATTCAACAGCTGGAAAGTGGTCTGTCACTTTCCCTGAGCATCATCAAACTCTTTGAGTTTAGGTTATTTGTTACTTGCATGGCTTACAAAGCATGCATTTGCCCTTTGCTAAGGAAAAGTAGCCATCTGCTGCTGCTTCCTCGTTTTCTTCAATGGCACATGGATTTAGAGTAAATGATGTGCCTGAAATGATTTGAAAATAGCTGCTTAGTTGCCATGCTCAGTTATAAAGGTTCAATTTAAGTGTTAATAAATAAGGGATTATCCCCATCTTAAGATATGTGGTCTCTTGATACTGTATTCAATTTGTATATCCAAATTACTGTAGAAAAGTTATGTGCACCATACATATATTTTATATTCAGTTTGATCTATCAAGTACCCAGTGCTTGTGTGTTCTGAATTCATATAAAGTCCTCCTGTTACTATAACTGTTTCCTTCTCACAGGTTTGACTTAACTCCTTTTTTATTTATATCATATGCCTGTTTTTTAAACATACCTACATTCTTGCATTGGGGACTATTTGCTATATATTACTTGCTTTCTGTAATATTGTGTGTTGTTTGGGTGCCTTTTTTCCACATAGAATGTCTCAATTGGTGACCTTTATAACAGACACTTTTTTTCTCCATTGGTGCCATTTTATGCTAGGAAAGCCTTTTCAGTCACCTTCCTTCCTCTTGAAAACACTCTCATTACGATTGTTCCTGTTTTTCTTTCCACTGATGGAAGTTGGTCATGTTTGCTCATGGCTCTGTAATCAGACACTCTTGACTAAAATCAGCTAAATTGTTCTTGGAGGTAGAACTCGGAGAAAGAGGCATGTGAAATGACCTCAGAACAGAAAACATGTTGTTTGTTGCTACTTACCCTCTGGACTTCTCATTTAACACATACTGTAGCAGGCAGTCGCTCACCCTGCTTTTGCTTAGTGTAGCTGTGCTGGTTTCTTTGTTCCTGCTGTAGAGGATCATCCCAACCTGTTTGCCTTAGGTGAACGCTGGAGCAGTGGCTGGAACAGCAGGAACATATGCGGTGCTGCTCTGGTCTCCT
>JAOXXN010000395.1:84374119-84387483 GCA_026770055.1 Myrmophylax atrothorax
GGACGCAGTCTTATCGAGGATATAAGAACATGTCACATATTATACACATCAGTATATTCAAAATTGTGCACTTGGGCTGAACCCAGAGAGGGAGAAAGGGAGACATTATTTCTGGGTTTTTTTTCTTTACTCCAAATTAGGGGGAAAAAACCCCCCAAACATAAAATAACTTTAGGTCTGTTGATGTGACTTTAGAGTTGATGAGAAGTATCCAGGACACAGACCTTTGACAAATAAATACCCCAGATCACAGTAGTGTAACACCTCTCTACATGAAGGTGCTCTTATCTGAGCACCAAAATCAGCCAGGAATGAAACCCCACAACTCGTCTGAACCCTGTGCAGTTCATGACCCAGGGGAAGGCAGTGTCCTGTGGGCATATTTCAGCTTCCTCACCTTTTTCATCACCAGTTCAGCAAAGAAAGTCTCTTCCCTGGAGTGCAAGGTTAAGCAGGACCTCCCATTAACTCTCCAGATTGAACCCCTCTAATAAAAGGCATCCCCAGACCCAGACTAGGACCCCTTAGGCCTTAGGAAACCCCCAGCTTCAGGGAAGTGAGCAGCAGTATGGCCAAGTCAGGAAAAGGCTTTAGCAGGAATAAACTGAGGCACAACATCAGCACCCTAATGGACAGTTTGGAGCTGTTATATGGTGTGGGCAAGGTGGAATGGCTTAGCTCTCCAGCCACACTAAAATGCTGCCCATGGTGAAACACAGGTCAGACACCATCTTCAGAAAGGACGCAGAACAGCACTGCCTCCCCACTTTCATCTCCATATGTCTGGAGCAAGGTGGGCCCTAGGCTGGACTCTGAGGCACTCTATGCTGTTGCAAGGATTGAGATCATGGAGGGATACTCCTCGTCCCCTACTTGCTGCCTTTGCTGCTGATCCTCCCCCTCTCTGCCTGCACATTCCCATCTCCTCATCTCCTTTTCTTTGCTCACATTTCTCTCTCTCTTTTGCATCTTTTCTCCTTCCCTGTAATTTATCCTCTGCAGTGTAAGCCTTGTGCTGTCTTGGCAGTGCCATTGTTCCTGGAGAGGGCATGATGCCACACTCCAGCACAGAAGCCCAGCAAGTCACCACATCCACACTCACCTACAGCTCTGCACCTGTGGCACCAGCAGTGTTGTCCCCCTTTCCCACTGCTAAAATAAAAGCAGAGCCTCCTTCATGTGAAAGTCAGCAACTACTTAACCAACAGTTCTTGTAGGATTGATTACAATGACTACCTCCAACAACAGCTGAAGGACAGTTTTGCTGTACAGGTTTTCCTCCTCTCACAAGTAAGCAATAGGCACATCAAGCAGAGAACAATCTGTCATTGAGAGGCAATGTTGGACTAAAGGATGTGGGGGAAGCAATATAACAGTAACTTACAGGAGACAGAATTAAAAATACTGTAATTAAATAAACCTTCAACATCAAAATGACATCAAAATGACATACTTCAAAATGGACCAGTCTGGTTTTATTGAATTGGGACCAGCCTTTTGAAAAGAGATGGACTGGTAGGTAATTAATTCTGTTTGTTTACTCAAAGTTCAATTGTGTTCCACCAGTATTAAATATTCATTTAACTTATCCTTGCATAAATGATGGGACATACTAGCACAAATAGAGACACTAAAAGCTATATCCATTAACTGATGCTCTGCGGGGAGAGGAAAAATACTACCATGGATCTCACATTATCATCTAACGTAGGAAATAGAGAGGAAGTGGCCTTTTCAATTCCCCAAAGCATGCAATTTAACAATTCTCAGCACTCTTATCTTGTGCAGAGATTAGAACTAGGCAAATAAATTAAAGCAGAGTAATCAATGAATGCATTCCTTTTTCCTGTCTGTGAAGAGGGGAGGGAGGCTGGAGTAACATCAGGCAGTCAGGTTAATGAATGCATTCACAGGCCAGCATTACTAAATGAGTATCTGTGCACACACACATACACTGAGCTATTGATTACTCATAACCCTATCCGCAAAGAAAACTCCTCTGAATAGTTTGTAGTTCTGATTAGACATCGGAGCTGTGAGGCCATCTGTAGGGACTGCAATTCAAAATGTCTGTACCAGCCTAACTTACCAAGCTTATTGATTTAACTGCACCAGCATAAAAACCTCTCTGTTGCAGGATAGTGAATGTGGTTTACAGGTTAGTGCTTGTATCATTACCTCAAGTCAGCTAAACACAGACAACATTGTTCTACCTGACTGACCCACCTGACTGACCCAGCTTCATGGATGACCTGGGACCCTAGCTAAAAAAACAAGATTGGTCTTGGATCACACATTGCAGTCAAAAATAATTTAAAAAAATACAGGGGGAAAACAATAGGTAGAAACAGGGGTACAACTGAAGCAAAGACCCTGGTTTAAGAGCTGCTGACATGTTTGTAAATTCATTGTATTTTGCAATGAAGGCACCATTGCTTTGTAAACAAGGTGAAATGGGGTTAACAGGAATCATGGATTCTTTTGGTTGGAAAGGACTTTAAAGATCATCTAGTTCCAATATGGCAAAGACATCCAACAGACCAGGTGGCTCAAAGTTCCATCCAACCTGGCCGTGAACATGCTCAGGGATGGGGCATCCACAGCTTCTCTGGGCAACATGTTTCAGTGTCTCACCACCCTCACAGTAAAGATTTTTTTGCTAATATCTAATCTAAACTTACCCTCTTTCAGTTTAAAGCCATTTTCCTTTTTCTTGTCACAACATGCCCTTGCAAAAAGCTCATCTCCAGCATTCTTAAACTTGTGTTTAGTGGAAATGGTTTTTTTTCCAAAAATAAGGTGTTAGGAAGCCTTTCTAGACCAGATACTCAGGGCTGAGACCTTGAAGTTTTCTGCACTGCTCTGGGCTCCTTAAAGGTCTACAGTATTTTCTCACTAGGAAGCTGAGAGAAACACACAGAGATGCCTTACTTCCCAGGTACAAGGTAAGCAGGGGTGCTCAAGGGTCAGATTGCTCCAACTGCAAAGGCAGTACCCAATCCCAAAAATGCACGCATTAATCCAGATAGCTGGCAGATGGATTTATTGCCATAGCTGAACTATCTGATCTGGCTAGCCTTTGTGCTTATGCCTTGGGGAGTGCAGATTATCTCCTCTCTAATCACCTCTCCCCTTTCCCTAACCTGTAGACTGTTACCTGCAAACAGGCACTGTTTGGTTTAGCCTTAAGCTGTTAGCTGTTCGTCTCAGGGCCCTACCTTCTATTTGCTCACAAGTCGCAGGCACATTTTGACGTGACATAAATAAAAAGAAGACCCATTCAATTTGCTCCTCCTTGTCAGTGCAGCTTCCTCAGGTTACCTCTTTGTTTGGGAATAATGGCTCTTTTCATACCTTGGATAAATACAGTCAGTCTTCTTATAATATTTCCTCTGTGTCTGCATATTCACTTCATCTGTTTGTCCTGGGATGCTTCCAGCTATTTTCAGTGTCTTTCTATGGATATTCATAGGCAGGTCTTTGTCTTCTACAGCAAGGTGCCCAGTGTAATACAGAGTGGTGTCCAACTGCACTGGTACTGGAAAGAGGCAGATTTTCAGATTACCAGAAAGAGCAGGGGGCAGGAGGAGTCACCACAACACAACTACAGACTGATTTCTTTCCTTCCAAAGGTCTCACTGCAGAAGATAGAGAGCAAGCTACTAAAAGATACACCTTCCACTCCCTATTTTCAGGTTTCCTACTCTAAGACACCAGTTGAATGAAGCCACTCAGATGACGAACAGAAGCCTGCTGCATTCTCCATCGGTCCCTTGCTGCTCCCCACCACTTCCAGAGCCCAGACTGCCTTCCTTGCTTTCCCCAAAACCAGGTTTCTCACTCTCCTCTGCAGGTGAAATCCAATCCCCTGGGTTTCCCCCCACCAGCACATCAGGTGTTTCAAAAAGAATATGAAGTAATTGAATTTATTACCAGGGCTGTGGGAAGCTTCGATTCACAAGTGCCAATGCTGCTCTTCAATTTGTAATAACATAAAATGTATTGCTAGAGGGAGCCATTACAGTAGCACTGAAAACTGACTAGTTTCTGCCCCCAGCAGATACGATGCAACAAGAACAAAACCATGGGGAACTGTTGGTTCATACACCAATTTTTCTTTTTCACTTTGCACTGCAGTTAAACCTAGCTGAAAACTACTGTATCCTGATACAAGCTTTTCAGACACTACACTGACATCGAGTTACTTGCTAGCATTTGCCAAGACCTAAATTGCATTGCTATGCAGACAGCTTAAAAAAAAATAAAAAGAGTCCCACTGAAGGGTAATATTTGATGGTATAACTTCGTATAGCACAACAGGGAAAAAAAACCCATAGTGCTTTACAAGTGAATTCATAAAGTTCTATAATGGGGGTTTTGCAGTGCAAAAAATATGCAGGGATAAAGTAAAAAGGAAATCAAAAGCACACCAGAGCATGCAAACTCTCCTCCATTTAGTCACTCCAAAGCAGCAAGAACAGCTCATATTTGTAAAGTAAAGTCTGCCAAACCCTTTCCCAGGAAATTATTTCAGGGAATGCTACTGAATTCAGAACAGCAGGAGCACTGTTATTTAACTTAAACACAGGGATGATATTTTAGTTTGATTTTGCCCTTCACATCCCAGATCCACCAAAAAGCAGCCATCCCTGCAAGGGGAAGGGGCAGTGCTTGACAACACACAGGAGAGCCTGGGGAAATCTTTGGTTAATGATTCACAGACAAAGCTCTGCCCTTAGAAGAAGAGCTTTAAAATACCATTAGACCTTTACTAGAGCAGGCAGTCTTTGATTAATAAGGTCTCATCCAAATAAATGTTAGCTTTTAGACCCGTTAATAATAGAGACCAAAGATAAAAGCACAAGTACACCTGAGTTCTGCCTCTGTGAGCTCCTTAACTGGGGGGAGAAAAACAGTAGAGTTGTATAGCTGAGGGAGATGGAAGACCTGCTCAGATACGAAGGAAAGATGAGACCTGTTCCTGCCCATACTCAAAAGCAACACTTATTTTCTGAAGGAGGAATAAGAATAGGCCACAAATCATCCATAATGCTTTGTGTTTCCTTCTGAATGGGAAACAGAGCTGGGAGAAACACGCAAGTGAAAAACCTTCTGCTAAGGTTGCATGAAGCTGGCTGTTAGCACTAACTAGTTTATTGTCTTCTTTTTGCAGTACCAGATTCCCTGGATAAATTATGACTCTCGGTCTTTTGCACCAGAATTTGATCTTCAGCACTCTTTGACTGGGCTTTTCCCTTTGAGAGTAAAGTGCCCCCAGTGACAACAGCCCAAATCACCTCCTCTAACCTCTTCACCCTCCCTTTGTGCTTGAGGGGCACGTGGTGGGGCACAGGGACCCCTGCCCAGCCACCCTCTTACATGGCAGCTGGGAACTACTGCCCAGGCTCAACCAAGCAAAGTGCTCTGTGCCACCTTGCCTCAGGGCTGTGCAGGTACATTGGCTGCTACATAAACCAACACCATAAGCTGACAGCAGTGTCTCACATGCCTATGAACCTGTCCTTGAATGTCTATTTTATGGTAACTCTTCCCCAACACAGCTTGATTAGGAGATGCCTTTAGAGACCATGGTTCACTGATTAGAAAGAGCACTAAACAAAAAACATCCAAAAAAACCCAAGCAAACAAAAAAATCAAGTGCACATTCGAAGACAGAATTAGGGCATATTGGCCAGAAATCTTAAAATCTTACTATAGGACCTCTTTCTCTAAAATTCACAGCAAAAGAGTGAATTCACTTTTTTCTTCTTTTAAAGCTGACAAGTGTCTCCCAGCTCTGTAGTGAAGATGTGAATGAGAGGGGTAAATGCAAGAAGATTTAGTGTTTTTTTGTTTTCCTGTGATGCTCCAAGGCAGGATTTTTCTTATGCTTACTGTACATGAAGCATTATTTAAAAAAAAAACAAGCTGGGAAATGTCCATCAAAATCACTACAGTTTATGGGTAGAAATCAGCATATCTGTTTCATCAGGCTGTTAAGAATGTTTGCCTGACAAATTCCCTATTGAATCACCTGAACATCATGACTGATGCATAAAAATATTATGAAAACTATAATGTCTATTACTAGTATATATAATATATATAATATTATATGTGTAATATTATACTATATCTTTTGTCTAGCAACTGTCTTACTGCAGTGTCTTGAGTCATCTTTTCCTCCATATAGCCCCTGCAACTAAACCATGCAAAACCCATACTAACCTCTTTTTAAAGTTCCTGGTTGCAGCAGATCTGAGATGAGGAGGAGCCCAGTGAGGCTACTGAGAAATTCTGTCTAATCAAATTTAGAGTGCTCTTCTTGTCTTCTTGATGGAGAATTCCTCCACAGTGCTGTCACTTTCTGCTTTCATGAGAAAGGAGGGTTTTTTCACTCGGGTAAACCTCAAAGCAAATCTTGTTGCAGTCCTCCTCCTCTCCTCAGGCATGCAGTGGGCTCAATGGCCCCCAGGGTCCTTATGTTTCCTCATGCAGCTGGTGGTTTCTCAGCGCTTCCAGATGAAGGATTGCACTAAAATAAAGAGACAGGGAACCTGCAGGTTGTCCAAACGACAATACTTCTGTGAGCGCCAAGAAGATATTCATGGGGCCCAAGGACCCAGTCCAGTGGTGCTCTCTGGCTGTGAAGTATAATGATGAGGGAGAAGAGAGGGCTGAGGTGCTTTCAGGATGACTTATTTCCAAAGAATAATGGCAGACAGGGGATTCAGAGGGAAAAAACCTGGATATTAGTAAACAAGAGCAGAAATGGTGGTCAAGAAGCCTGATACTTTTACACACATTTCAAACGTCAGGAAAAAACCCCAAACATTAGAACTGAAAAATCATTATGGACAGCTGGAGAGACCAGAAATGTGGACCATCAAATCTGCAGGTCACCAGCAAGCAGCATGCGGAAAAAATTCAAGCCTGCTTATGAGCCCTTCCAGGATACAGAGTGTGTTTCCCTGTGCTGGCATGGCTGCTATTTTCCAGGGGTGGGATCTGAGCCGCTGGCTGCACTCATTTCCTCAGTAGTTATTTTCTTGGAACTCAGCATAATATTTCTTCCTTTTCCACCCTCTCCAATAGAAAAACATGTGATGTTATTTAATGTGACACACCAGCTTTCCCATCATTTTAATTTCTTTCAAGGAGAAGCACCCCACAAAGAAAATACACAATTCTACACAATACTGTGCCAAAAAGTCTGAGTGGGGAGCATGGAATTCTTTCAGAGTGTGTCTAAGAGGGTGACATGTAATGCAGGAGTTTGGGTTCTTTTCTTCATTTTCTTTTATTTTCCCCTCTTTTCAAGTCTTTCCAGTCAAGTGACATTTTGTTTGCTATTCACATCATTTCCCAATTACAGTTCTTCTAAAACACATGTGAACAGCTGAATAATTCCTGGTGTGGCTTTGTTACAGCTCATTTCACTGCATTACCTCTCCTCTTCAGAGGCTGAACCTGGAGATGCGGTTCAAATCCCTCTCACATCACTCCCTCTCTACTTTCCCTTTTACTGAAGCACATCTCTCTTATCTCAACTTCCATTTCACAACATTTCTATTATGACCTGGGTTAGTCTGATTCTCCTAGCATATGATAGCTAAAAGACAGGTTAAAAGGTCTCCCAGTAATATAACTGCCCCGGCAGCCCAGCACTACTTACCTGAGGCATTCCTGAGCAGGCAGGGCACCTACAAATGCGAAGGATCAAGAGCTATAACATGGCTCTGCTATGTTCAAGACTCTCCACCACACCTTTGCAGTTGAAGGAGAGTAGCACATTCAGGGTAGGATATTATGGAGCAATAAAAAAGGAGCAATCCATTTTATGTCCATGAAAAGATGTATGCTCTTTGAATATCTCTCCTGCAAATATTTGTACTCACTGGCAAGTTCATAGATATAACACAGCCCATTGAACACCACTGACATGCCTCTTTTGGGTTAGACTGTTCACAGGGGAAGATGTTTTTTCCCCAGGCACAGTAGTATAAAGTCTGTTGACCCAGAAGCCACCCTAAATGGTTAGTGCAGTCCTGGCTCTGCAGACCAAGTGCTTAGCAATCTGGTTTCTCTCATGTCCCTCTCCCCAAATTAAAATAGCTGTGCAAAAGCAGAGTGGAAAATGACACACTTACAAAGAAGCTCATGATCATTAGTGGTCACCCCCAGTTATACCAGCTGAACACGGTTTCTGGTGGTAGCCAGCCACAAACCTGAAGGACTTTTCTGCTGCACATGCAGATCAATTTTGCATGCTGTGGCACCATGGACACTCAGTGAGGCTGAAGCAGAGCTTCCTGAAATGCATAAGGTTTGTTTAAGGTGGCTTAGTGCCTAAAAAGACACTGAGGAAACACTTCACTAAGTCAGTCTATCAACACCTACACTTTGGTGGTTTGGATTTTTTCCTGGAGAGATAGCAGGTATATCTTAAGCTGCTATCAGGGCTTGGTAGAAAAGGCACCAGACTGGAGAGTCAGGACCCCTCAACTACTGTCTTGGCCACACTGTTAATGCTATGCAATGATGTGCATTGCAACGACCCTGAGCAAACTGAACTCTACATGCATAAGTTGGTCTCAGCAATGAGGTTAACATCGGTTTTTTCACCCTTCCCTCTTTCCCCTGTGCTCAGGGAATGAATTCCTCCACTCAGAACCCACACCCCAGCTCTCACCTGTACCAATGGGTTGAGATGTCCTTCCTTCCCTATCCCAAAGCCTGAACAAAGATTGTCTTGAGGTCACCTTTGCAGCAAGAGGCATATTTCTGAGAACATTCCTGACCACAAAGTACCCACCATGCTCTGCTTCTGCTCTGCTGAGCCAAGAGTCTATAGATTTCCTGCTCTTAAAATACATTAACGTAATAAAAGTCAGAATTACACAGCCTGGTATTTGTGATTTACAGTCCTGGGCCAAACACAACAAGTAAGAAATAAGAACAATCCAAGCCTGTTATGCAGGGAGGTGAACTTTTTACCTGCAATGAGCTATTGTGTCCATTACAGCCAAAACGAAAGTGACAGAGAAACATCTGCATACCTTTTTTTCTGGTTTTCAAGTGAGTAGATCAACATTCCTAATGATCGGCCTTGGCAGCTGTCCTGTCTAATTACCAGCTGCATTCAGACATTATCATCTAATATTAATACCACTGGAAAACCTTGTTACATTCAGTTTATCATGATGTCATGTCTGGCTTCTTGTCTGGCTTCTCCAAGCCTGTATGGTTAACCCAGACCTGTATCACTCTGCTTCCAGACTGTGTAGGCATTTTCAGATCCTCTTTGCTGAGGATGGATTTTAAGAAAAACATCTGTCCTAGTTCAGCAGGCGGCACCAGTTTATCACTCTGTGTGTATGACCAAAGCCGTGTATTCTACATCCCCTATTCATTTCCCATGAACTGTTAACAATGGACCATTTGTAGCAGTTGCCCAGGGCACACCTGACCCCCCAGGATCTGAGCTAGGTGTGAAAGACACCTGTGAGATAAGAGCTGTGATAACTCCCTTCCAGCAAGTCCTTAGCACCTCCACACCCAGCCTGAGGGGGCGTGTCTGCTAATGGGCCATCAACAATTCCAAATACCCCCTGACTCACAGAGTGAGATCACCCATTGTGTAATTCCCCACCCTGGGGGAGGTACTGGGTGGTCCCAGCTGGACCTGAGGGGGTATAATCTTGGGGGTTTGTGACTTGGGGAACCACTCATTGGACCCAGAGGAGGACCAGGACCTCAACAGGAGGAGACCACCACTCTCAATCAGACTGTGAACGCCACTCTTCACCAGACCGCAACTATCATCTGCATCAATGGTTTTTTTACCTCCTTTTGCTTTGGACTCAGGGGAACCATGTGGGGCTCAGCACAGGGGCTAACAAACCCCTTTGTGTTTGTGCCCCAGGGCACTGGGTTATACTACTGGGTTTTGTGAGTTAAAACCAATTTCTTTTTGTGCCATTGTATTTATTGTAATATTTTTACTAAATTGTAATTCTGATTTATAATCTCTCCTGAGCTGGGTTCATTTCTCCTGCCGCTTTACCTTTAAACCAGCACAACATCACAGGGCAAGGAAATCGGTGGATTAGACATCCAGTCTTTGCTCTACAACTAGCTTTAGTCTGTCCAGAGGCTCTTTTTTTCCATATCCACATCAGTATTTAGTCTTTATGCATAAGCACAACCTCAACGACCAACTAATGAGGCTGAACTTTAATGTTAAAATGTGTTCTGACCTGAAGAAAAGTGCTATTACTGGCCCTGACTGAAAGACTTGCATGAACAGCAGCAGCACTCCAACACTGCACCTGTAGCACCCAGACAGAAGACTTTAGCCTTTCAAGCCTGTGTATCAGTAGTAGAGCGGTGCTGTTCTGTTAGCTTCGACAAGCAAAAAAGAGCGAATTGTCTCCTTGCATATAAATGAGTTACCTTAATGACATTTCTGAAGGGAGACCAAGGGCCAGTTCAATTCAGGAGAAAACTCAGCCTGAGAATACACTGTACTAAGTGTTTGAGGTTCTGCAGTACCAAATTACCAGGAAAAGATGCACTGGGGCTCTAACTCAGGATCTGCGTGCACTTTTGAGGGTAATGTAGGCTCTGTCACATTGAGACCAGAGAAAACCAGGGTATTGTACTGATCTCTAGGTTAAACTTGTGGCAGACAACAGGAGTTTGTTTTTTCTTGCTAGCACATTTCATCAGCCAGACACCCAGAGGAACTCATTTACACGGGTGAGTGGGGAGCCAGATCTCACCTTTGAGGCTCAGAAGCATTTTGACTTTCTCTTGGTATCAGCTTCTAGGAAATGGGCCCTATTTCTAAAGACGTGGATATAAACTGGACATTTTCCATAAGCCAGTTGGCTTGTTGTTTATACTTACCTGTTGCTTTTTTCCCCTGCTCTTGCCAGACCTCCAGAGATATGGGCCCCACAATCCCTCAGCCTTGCCACTCAGCCCCCCTTCATCATGCTGGCAGCAGCTGCTGTGGCACCACTTCTGAAACCAGGTGCTGCTACAGCTGGGTTACAAACTCCGTGACCTCACTCTGCATAAAAGGATAACATCAGTCATGGAAAGTGCTTCCAGGAAGGCTAATGAAAGGAAATGGACCCAAGCACTGATGCTTTACATGTTAAGTATCTCTTACTGCAAGGATCTTCTCTGCTCTTCAATTAAATAATATTCAAAGGAAGTATTGGTCACAAACCTACTTCATCATCATCCTTAATAGCTGGTAAAACAGCTACTTTGACCCCTTGATGATGTTGCATGACCACAAAAGCAGTGGAAGAGGGGATGTTGTCATCAGGTGCAGTAAGTCAGAAATGACTGCACACAAGGTGCAAGTTTTCTCACGGACATTTGCTTTGAGGCCCTCAGCTCCCACGCACCCCTCAGCTGCCCTGTTACCTCCATGCTAGTCATCTGCCAGAAAAGCAGCAGTTGTTTTAGTGAAGAGAATCTAACCTGGGAACCTAAATCATGATCATACTGCTAATACACACAGGTCTCCTCTTCAGATGAGGACAGACTCAAGTCCTGAGCCATTACACACAAATTTAGGCACAAGTCTCATACAAATGAAAGAAAAAAATCCAAACCAAAATCTCTTTAGCATGTCATTAACCATAATAACAAGCCTGAATTGGAATCAAGTTACGCCAATCTTAAAAGGGAATAAATTACAAGTGAACATTGAACGAATCAATACTGATGATCCTTCCAAAATCATAAATAGATTTACTGTATCTGGAACATATGCATGTGTACATACAATGTCTCATCATCATCAACTGGAAGACCTTAGCCAACTCTTCTCCTGCACATTCTGTTTTTTCCACTAGCATTTGGTTCTCCTTTTTGTCTTCAGTGCAAATGGTAAGAAATTGAGTAATCATGTTTTTGAGCATTTACACTATTTTGGCTGGGGGTTTTTCAGTGGATTAAGCAATATCAGTGTATCCATGCCACAAGCAAGAAACAGTTGGGCACTAGGGCTAAATATGATCAAAGGGCATATGTATATCTGGATGTGCTTCCTCTAACTGTTTTTTGCTTGCCCAGTAAGTACTAGGATCTGTGTTTATAATAGAAGCAATATAGAGCACAGGAGTGACAGAGAGCAAACAGAAATGGTTTGATATAAAACCTCACATTTGAGCTTTCCTTAGAAAATATAATCATGATCCAGAAAGCAGAAGATGAGGATTTCCATAGCATTAAACACTATTTGCTGAAGCATGGTACCTAGACAAAAAAGTCTCTGTCTGGTGGCAAAAGAAATCCAAAACATGATTCTGGTAGCAGCTGGGAAATTCAAACAGCCAAGTAAGGATCTGAGTTGGGTAAAACTCAGATGGAATTAAATAAAGCACTAATCTGCTGTGTCTCCAGCCAGTGCACAGCAGTAGGATGGAGCTCCACTATTTCCCCCCCTGCCCCGGGTAACAGGGCACTCCAGGTTCCTGCCATCATTCTCTCTCTTTCTCCTGCTGGTTGGTGGTCTTCCATGCATCTGTGAGAGGATATCAAAATGTTTTTAATGTCACCACCTGTTGAAGAGGCTTCAGGTGTAAAAAAAAAAATTTTTTTCTCCTTCCAGTGAAATATGATTTTCTTTAAGGTTCCAAGCTGAGAAGAGGAGCTGCAGTGCAAGGTGAGGATGATTATATATTTTCTTGCAGAGAAAAAAAGAGCCCTAAATTTCTCTGAAATTACTTTAGACCTCATCACTGGTGCTTTACATTAATTTCAGTCCATCCGATTCTCAGGACTGGAAAATCCACACTTTTTTGAGAAATATCAGAAAACTGAAGGACTCCCCAGCTGGTTCCTTGCTCCCTTGGGACACACGTGCACCTTGTGTCAAGAAAGCTGTTCTCAGTCCACCTGTGAAGAGGAGTTGTTATTTTCTGATTTGAATGCTGAAGCGACACCAGATGAGACAATAAACCATGCCAGATGGAGAGGTCGAGACAGCCCAGTCTCATTTACAAAACTCTAAACCCCATAATTTTTTTGTCTCTTCCAGTGTACAAGCTCCAGCTGTGTCTTGTTTGCTGGTGACAGAGGATACCACGTCTGCAGTGGGGCAAGGTGCCAGGTGGGATGAGCCACGTGACCCCCTTCCCAAGCCCAGCTGACTGACCAAGGCCAACGTGGCCCCAGCAGGTCTCAGATGGTGAGCTCCCTCAAATTCCCCTTCTTAAGTTTGAGGCTTTCACTGATCCCCTTTCCCCATCCCTCAAACCAGCAGGGCAAAGGAGATATCTCGCCCCCTGACCCCAGCATTGCAGGTATCTCTTCTGCTGTTATTCAGACCACCAGCCCTT
>JAOXXN010000395.1:84394283-84414573 GCA_026770055.1 Myrmophylax atrothorax
TAGAACACAAACATGAAGGATGCACAGTGTGGCACTGCTTCTCTGTGATCTTCTGTGCTTTGCCACCACCTGAAACCTCTGGAGAAATGTGATTCTTTCAAACTAAGTTCTGAACTACTTCAATTGAAAAAAAAAAAAAAGACAGGGTGCACTAATCCAGTCCATGTATGACAACTGTCACTTTCCATAAACATGAGTGCAATATTGACTGGCACAGGATATCCACCTGATATAAGAATATTATATGACTTCCAGTGTGGTGCACATTACTGGTTCAGAAGACATGAACTTAAAATCTGGCCTGTTCAAAACAAAACTGAACTCAAAGTACAGCACTATACCTGCTCCTGATATGTCTGTCTTGTTTTCTATTCCTACAGGCATTTTTCCCTAGTTTGTTAAGCTTCCTTTACCTTTTTATGCCTTTTGCCCTCTGAAGAACTTGCCCAAATACTAGTCAGGCTATACCAACATGCATTTCCAGGCAAGTAATGAACAGCCAGACATGGCTAAGAATTTGCCAATTGCAGATTAAAGCCTGAGAGAGCAGGACAAAAAGAAAAATGGACAAAGAAATAACTTTTTTTCCACCTATAATTTACTGTTGCCAACATTCAAAGAACAAAAATAAGAATCATGAAGGTTGTTTGGGGAGGAGGAAAGGAAAGAAAATGTGGGGGCTGCACACTAGCTAAACAGAAATGCACACTGATGGGCACATGCATCCATCAATGGAAATCTGCACAAAGGAGATGATATGCATTTGAGACAAGCACCTGCTTCACCTGCTGACATGTATTGACAAGCATATACTCCTGCACCTGGACTTTGCTATGATGGAGGCAATATAATCCAAATTATGCTTTAATAATATGACTCTACTTTCGAAAAACTACTGCTAACTTTGAGTGTTGTTATTGTTCAAGCCTCTTTCCGTCTCTGGACACTTTCATTCAATCTGAAGCAGAGCTGATTTTTAACTGAGTTCATGCTCTCCATGTGAGTCAAATATGTCTTATCTAGTTAAGAGAAGCTCTAGCTCTAGGATTAGACACCTCATTTCATTAAGACTTCTGAAAGCTTTTAATTAAGGACTCTTCCTCTTTACACATTCCTGCAATGTATTGAAGACACCAGCTGATTTTTCTCATTTTAATTTTGTCTCCAGTAGCTTTCAACAACTGCTCCTTCAGCTGGAAGTCTTTCTGTTGAGCCCTGGCAACAGCTCCCCAAAAAAACTAATGCAAGGTATGACGTGCACTTACCTCTGGCAGATAACCAGAAGAAACTGTTTCAGGTCACAATAAAGAGGAAAAGGCCATCCAGGCCCAGTGCCTCTCTCAGTAGGCAGCAAGACTTCTGAGGTTGTGATACTGATGTAAACAGTCAGGAAATGTAGCAAAAGAAAGGTGTGATTTCAGTTCAAACCAGTACACATCTGAACTTAAACCCATAGAAAAGGAGAACAAACGCTGAGAAACTAATATCAAAATAAACCTGATTTAATCCAGGATTTTGCTTTTCTGATTTTTAAGGACCATTTATAATCCTGAGAAAGTTATAACACCATTCTTGACTTGGCATTTTTTCCACAGAAACAGAGAAAACAAAATGTGTTATGAGGTCTAAGACAAGCAAACTGTAAGGCCTGCTGCCTATCCTCTGCCTTCATTCCACAGTGCTCCCACTTACTGGCTTCCTATATCCCACTAACAAATCCGTTGCATGGGAGCAGCTGTAAGTGCCAGTGTGGAGAAGGAGAACAAGGGCAGGGAGAAGTGTATTGGAACAAGGAGGTGCCTTGGACTCTTTTTTACCTACCTAGAGAGATTGCCAAGAGACAGTATTTATCTCTTGGTAAGGCAATTCCTTTACTGCAAGTTGTGCACAACCCGAAGTGAAGCTCAGGAAACACAAATAGGGCTTCAATGCTGCAAATAAGTCTGTTCATCTATAGAATCCTTTTTTTTTTATTGCTAGACCCCAGAGAACTCATTGAGCAACTTCACCTTTTTTTTCCCTCCCTCAGTGTCTCCATGTAAAATACAGGAGCATCTTTCTTTTCCAAACAGTGATGATCTTTCAGAGCTCCCCTCTGATATTACACTGTCCTAACCCAAAATTTGAGAAATGAAGTTCCTACCTTGTATTCCTCAGGTACAATAACCCAAAATTTATTAATCCATAATCATCTTTTAAAAACAGATCTACCTGGATAGACAAAAAAATCCAATTAAGCTTGGTGGATAAATACAGTCCTAGAGATAAAGGTCTGTCGTGGATGAGTTTCAGTTGCTTCAAGACAGAGGTTGATGGGCAAAGCATCCCAGCCAGAGGGCTGTTTTCTCCCTGGACTGGCTGCTGCCTTGCTGCCCAGCTGGACCCTGCATCACCCAGTGTGGGTCACAGCCAGGCCAACAAGACACAGACAGCTGGTTCTTCAAAACAGAGCACCTCACTTTGCTAAACACAGAAAATGTCACTGCTAATCTTTACAGATGAATCAACTACACACAGAGGATTGATTAACAGCAAATTAGCAAAGTAAATGACAAAGAGATTATGATCAGTCTGCTTATGCACATGTGTGTGGAACAGCAATTTAACATGAAGGTACCCATTAAATCAGAGGAACATACACAAGTGGACTAACAAAGACTGCACCTAAACACATCAGTACACAGCAGTTTGACTATTTGAATATAATTAACTTTGCAGGCCAGTTATCTGTCCCCTTAAAGTGACTTGACTTGCAAGCATACAATTCCCATCAATAAATATGAACAGTGATTCAACTGTCTTTTTCTAACTGTAAGACATGGTCCACATGACTCTAATCCCTCTGTAAAACACCCCACCAAAGATACCATATAGACACATATTAATATATTTCAATTTTTTTTTATGCATGCATATAGGTATTTTTAACATGCATACAGAGGCTTATACTAAAAAAGAGTTCTCCAGCAATTTTGCACTGTAACTACCTGTTACACTTCATTGCACACAAAAATTATTTTGGAACTTGGAAAATAACTACTGTTTCCATCATATTCCTCTCTACATACAGCAGCCAGAAGGGAGGTGTGAGTCCACAAGCAGGTGATTTGGATGATAAGGCCTGATTTGAGCAGAGGGGTCCATCCAGCAGAAAGGCATTTTCAGGTACTCAGGTGCCCTGGGACCAGCTCACCAGGCACTGAAGGGGTGTGTCCAAGCACTTTCTGCTCCATGCCACTCTCAGGCATCAGATCATAAGAACTGATGGAAAGAATAGTTGGGGTTTACACACACCTGTAAGAATGAAGGAATTAAATGTTATGGTATTGAGTACATAGAGATCCTTTGGAATGTAAATATTTAAGCAGTATTTCACCCCAAATGAAGTGAAAACTTACTAACAACAAAGAAGAGGACCTCAGTCATTTGGCAAGTTGACTTCCATGGTAGAGTTAGCAGCTGTCAGAGGCGTCAGGCAGAGGCAGATAATAGGAGGAGTCCAGGAAAGTGCAATGGGTTGCCTAATTTTTGGCAAACACACAGTGGACAGAAATGATCACCTCAAGCACTGCTAGCTAAGGGGAACTGACAATCTGTCCATAGCCTGCTGCAAAGCACTCTGAAAAGCAAATGAGGTTATTAACTTTCAGTTGGACACCATTACACAGTTACAAGTCAGTTGCCAGAAACAACACTATTAAATGGAAAAAGAATTTCCAAGCACTGAAATTTTGTCAGGGAGTCCAGGGTTTATTTTGAAGAGCCTGTCCTGTAAAAGGAAGAAAGAAACTTGATGCTGGTGATTGAACCATCAATATTAAAGTAGCAGTGCTCAGGAAAAAAAAATACTTTATTAGGCAAAGGGTGGGAATGCTTACTCATTGCTTCAGCATGGAAGCAAAAATCCAAGCGTTTGAACATATAAGCCCTGAAGATCTGGATAGGACAACTACAAAATTACATCTTACAAAGCTTCACCTTCCAAATATTTTCCTTCTAGAATAAACACTTGATTTGGTTAAAAATATCAGGAAGCATAAACAATGATGACTGGCACCTCAGGAAAAAGCCATAGCAAACACAAACCCAGGCAAGTTGCGTAACACAGGAATTGTATTAAATAGTGAAGTAGCAACTGATAACAAACGTTGAGCTAAAGCATGTTTAGCACAGATCTAAATTTAGAGCAGATCTACAATATAACACAGGTTTCTGGTAAACAAAGCATTTTCATGTCAAGAAGGGGGTGGCTGTGATGCTGAAAGCTGGCATCAGAGAGGATGGCTTTTTATAGATATGTAAGAGGTAGATAAATCTTCATAGAAAGCTCTACAATATTTGATTCTAAGTCCCACCTCCATTTTCTGCAACACAGACACCAGGGGACACCAGGGACTTCAGACAACAGTCATCTCACCAGCTTGCCACTCAGAGGAGTGTGCATTGGGAGATAACAGTCACCCTCGGTTTCAGGGCAGAAGGGTGCCAAGAGAGGATGTGGACAGAACTCCTGTGCCCCAAAAATGCCTCAGGCAATAACCCAAGCAGATTAAACAAATGTCTTGAGAGTGTTACAACAAAGAGATAAGGATGTTTCAGTTGCAAGACCAGGCAGCCACGTGAAGATACTTGAAAATTCTGTGAACACCAATAGCAAAACCAGGTGTGAGCTTGGGAGCTCGTGTGGTACTGCAGCAGTCTGCAAAGGTCGATTTTGCTGGAAAAAGAAGGTTGTGTTTGAGGGCCACCATTCTCAGGAGCCTACCTACCCCTCCTTCAAAACCCCAAGGAAACAATTTTTCTTACACCTTAACTTCAAGTTGTGCAATGTTTTCTTCCTTATAAGAAAAGACAGAAGATAGGGCAAGGAGGCAGAAAAGGGCCAGCTAACACATCCTGCCTATTAGGAGACACCACTGACATGCTCCCCTGCCAAACCCTCCTGGAAAACCATCTGAAGGAAACATTGCCTGACAGAGCTCAGGAGGTTCACAGGGAGCAAACTGCTGTTATCAGCACAATGCTGATAAAGGAAAAGTCCACTGCAAGTGCTACTTAAAACAGAGGAACAATAATGCAACTTTATTTTGTAGATGGTGGTGTAGATGGATTCATGGGGAAGTTAGCTAGGCCCCTGAGACTGAAATAGCCCAAATACTACTGTAATCTCCCTCTTTTTCTTTTTAGTCAGAACTATATGTATAAAACATAACAGAGACATGTCGAAATAAGAACACAGCCATTGCACTCTAGATTATTTCCACATGAAGCCTTAATTTCAAACAGATGATGATTATTATGTGACATGAACAAGAATAAAAAATACTGAGTAATGGTCTCTGAAATGTAATTATTTTAAACAACCTACTTAAACTGTAGCTAACACACTAAATCCACACATTCACAGTTAAGAAAGCGGAAGCATGAAGACTAAAAACCTGTGCAGCTCAGCTCATCACCAAATGTGCTGGAGGCTGACAGTACAGCCACATGCTCAGTGCCTTCCCCCTTGCTTTTCCCTGTTGGTCTCTGGTGTCATCCAAACTCAGCTCAGGAACTTTCTGCAAATGCCTGATCTAAGTTTAAAAAAAGTCAGACTCGTGGTCTCAAACAGTTTCCCTGCCTTAACTCTTCGGTGCATAGTGCAGTTGCCACAGGATGACTTTTACAGCCAGAGAAACATTTCTGGTAGAGTCATGCATCAGGAAAGGAGTCCTATTGTGTCACAGTAGAAAACCAAGGTCCTCTTCTGAGGGTTTTCTTTAGCCTTCACTTACAGGTTCAGAGCAGCTATTTTATTTAATTCTCTCCTATCTCTTTTTAGCATTCTCAGTTTATGGGAAATAATTGAAAACTTACTTGCTGTCTTCAGCTGAGTGATATGAAAGTTTAAGCCAGTTCTATGTCCTTTCTTCAACTACAATAAACTATAAGCACAGAAAGGAGAATTCCTAGGAACCACCACTATTTTCATCCTAAACTCCATGGTGGAATTCACATAAGATTCTGTAAATTTCTTCTTTGGTTTTAAAGCAAACAAGACTGAGGATTAAAGCACAGTACCTGTACACACAATGACCTTCAGGACTGACGTTCAGCTTTGTGCAGCTAAGCTGAAAACCAAAAAAGCAGATTACTTTTTATAAACCACAGGGAAATTACAGTTCCCCCAGTCAAAAAAGACCAAAAAACAACAACAAAAAAAACCCCAAACCACCACAAAAAAAGGAGAAAAAAAGAAAAAAAATAAAAACAAGAGAAGAGAAAAACACTATCATAGATGCTTTCAATTTACTTAACCAGTCAAGCAGAGGAGAAATCATTTATCAGCAATGCAAATTAACAACTGAAGCCACCTCTGCTCTTTAAATTAGCCTGTCTGTCAAAGCAAAACGTACAAACTAAACAAAAATCATGCATAAAGGTCTTGAAAATTTTAACCATTGTGCACTGAATAAAAACGTGGTGCCAATACCAGGCTGGGTTTATATAGGCAGCTGCAAACAGTTTCAGTCACACCTGAAGAGCTGTTTCATACAAGTGTGAAAGATTTGCTTTTTTATTCTTTGTATTCCTCAGTCTTTTGGAAAGGCCCCAAAGTGGAATACTTTGGACAGGGGTAATTCCTGCATTTTAAGCTAGCTATGACAAAGTTTGACAGGACAGCTGGTTATTACTGCTAACCCTACAAGTTCCTGAAATTTCAGATCACAGAACTTACAGCATTATTATGCACAGGAAAGATGTTTTAATTTCTTTCATATGATTTTTCAGCTGTCCGTGGCCTTGCACAGTGGTACTCATAGTAACTGATGCTTCTGGCTTTAACAAAAAACAAAGGGGTTGCCAAAAAGTGGTCCAATACAAACACTTCAAATCCGTTTAAAACAATTGTTTAATGGTTTTCTCTAAGACTTGATCCCTTGCTGCTACACAAAACATTTTTCTTGCAATACCCAGAAGTTTTCTGAAAGGTTTTCATTACAGAGAGGGAAAAAAAGACCGCACATCTTGGGAGAAACTCAAAATTCAACTCAGAAGAGATTGCTATCAAAAAATATATAGTTTTGGCTGCTCCATGCTCCCTGATTTTAAGTTAGGTTTTCATAGGTACTACTAGCTGGACAAAAGCCATGCTGATGGCTGACAGCCACTGGCAAGATCCCTAGTACCCTCCATAGTTCCAAAACAAAGCAGCAACTTTTTTTGTTGTGGTGGGTTTTTTTTGATTTGTTTTGTTTTTACACTCTTAAAATGTTGTCAAAAATCAAAATGCTTGCAGGTACTTTGTACTTCTGGCATCAATCAATCAATCAATCAATCAATTTTGTCTTTGCCATGGCTTCGAGCTGCCACTTTGAAAAGGGTTGTACCTTACAGGTAGGTGCAACAATATGCATTCACACTGTGAGCAGCCAAGTGATCCGAGGCAAAGCATGTCACTTGAGGATGGTAAGTGGCAGCCACAGCATCCCAGGCTGGTGCTAGCCATGCTTTAGCTGTGTCTGCCATGGTGATTCAGCCAGAAAGGCAGTTAAATGAAACCAGGGATATGGATCTCCCCTCTCAGCTTGGCTCTGACTAAATACATGATACTTTTGCAACAGGGACGGAAAGCAGAGAGGAGACTGTCACTGAGATGCACTCTGTGTAGGGAAGATTTTGAAATTTGATGGTGTCTTTGTTCTGTGGTTTGAGCTCAGAAGGAGAAAGGTGAGTGGTTGCTCCGATTTTGTGAGGGAAAACCACATGAAGTGACTGTCTGTAACAGTAGAAACAGAGGGAGGCAGAATTGAGGAATAATTACAACCGAGGAAAGTGAAGAGCGATGCAAGAACAGCAAGACACCACACCTGCTTGCCTCCTGCTCTGCCCCAGGATTACATCTCTGATGTAATCACAGAGTTACATTTCTGGCCTTCAAGACAAGGGGGAAGGGGAAAAGTGAAAAGACATGTTGAAATATCAAGAAAAGGGGAATAGACCACCCCAAAAGGAAAAAGTGAGCTCTTTTAGCTGTCATCATCAAAATACTTTGCCAATTCTTTGTAAAATGATGTGTTCTGTATTCTTCCTTAAGGATAAAGATTTCAAAATACTCAGCCACAAAAGAGTTGGTGTTTTCTTTTTTTCTTTAAAAAATTGCTTTATGTATTATTTTTCTTTTCCCCATGAACTAGATACTCATGCTGACAGCTGCAGAATCCTAACTAGCAGGGCTTTCTGTGCAATTCACTGGATAAATTTAAGTCTAAACACATTATCTTAAGATTCTCTGCTTCACCATACTTTCAACCCTCTTTTTTCACAAAAACGGATTCTAACCACAGTTTTTGCTTTGACTGTTAGGCAAAGCTTCCTTGTCTTTAAAAATAACTCCATTTGTTAAGCAAAGCTTCCTTCTCTTTAAAAATAGCCCTATTTTACACATGCACTGAAAAAGGGAGGGGAAGACAAGCATGATCTTTTCAATGAGAAGAGGAGGATGGCTGTTGTGGGCTATCCCCTTTGCAAACAAAAATTGAACAGGTCATGGAGCAACTACAATGGCCATTCTGACACAATCATCACTTCAGCGAAAGTCCCTATTACTGAAATTCCAGTCCTGGGTCTGGTGCTGCTTTGACAATTAGAAAGACACTTTCCCAGCCTCAGCATGCCCACCTGTTTCAGGATATCCAGAAATCCCTCCTGTGAAGCAGACACAAGTGATGTCATTCGAGTGACAAGGAGTCATGATGAGTGACGCCTCTTCAGTTCGTTTCCAATTGTCATGTTTTAATAGACCTCTGTCCTTGTCTCCCTATAACCTGTCTCTATACCTTCTACAAAACTGAGGGGCCCCTGTCCCTGGGCTGTGCTCTGCAGTGCAGCCCAAAGCCAAAGTTCCCTGTGCACCTGCAGTAGCAACATGCAGAGCTGGCCTTTCTCACTGGGCAGGAAGTTCCTCAGAGAGGTGACAGGCATTAGTTACCTGCCCTTAAGGAGCACATGAGCTTGAGCTAAGTCCTAGTTTCAGAGAAAGGATTTTAAAATAAGGGTTTAAATTTAGCTCAAACTTGTGAAGACATCTTTTTCCATTAGTGATCAGATACAATATTTGGCTCTTCTAACTTACAAGAAAAATAATTTAATTTTTCCTAGGACTCAGCTATATGTATCTATTGTAAGCTGCTTGAACCAACAGAATGACTCCTGAGAAAGCATAACTTGCCCCTGTGCTGACCCAAAACATTTCTCATCTAGAGTGGTTGCAGAGACAGCAAAAACTGGTTAAGAAGATACACTAACTTGGACTTTTTATAAGGGAAAAAATCCTGCTTTCAGTAAGCAGAGAAGCAGTAGAAATTAATCTTTGAGGACATCAAAGAAGCAAGACATTCAATTGTTCATTGAGATATTTTTTACTATCCCCATAACTGCCAAAAATTAAAACATAGTAGGGCCACTAGCAGGGCTGGGGCTTTCTTTTGGTGTATGGGGTTTTTTGTTTGTTTTCTGGTTTTTGATTTTTTTCTGTGCCACTAAGGAACAGGTTCCAGGTCACATTGACCCCATTACCTTTTAATCTAAACACTGTCAGGTAGAATATGAACTTCTATTTCTTTTCTCCTTTACTATATACAGCTGTATAAAATCTATTTTAGCTAGTTAACATTCCTAGTCCAGGCACATCCTAAAAATCGTGAGTGGAACTTTACAGTCATCAAGCTACATCCAAAGGATGCAGGAAAAATCACTTAATTAGCCTTTTGCAACAGATTAGTTTTCAATAAACTTCATACTCTGAATAATCAAGACAGAAGTCAAAGCTCACTTCATCAATTTAAAAAGTAAATCATACAAAACTTTGCATACAGTGAGATTACCTTTAACTGGATTTCTTGAAGTTGCAGTCTGCTTGAAAATTTGCATCTTGGTTGTATGTATACCATAATTCTCAATTTCTTTATTTCTACTATCCGTGGTGGGAAAAGTAACTCTTCTACTCCTCATTTGGGGTACAGTTGTGCCTAGCACCACCAAAGTTCCTTCTTATCCACAAATTGTAAAGACTCTTATAGAATGTGAAAGGAGGGAGGAAAATGAGCACACACATATGGATTAATTCCAGTTGTGGGTTTTAAACTGCTCTATTATCAAAAGACGTATGGAGTCACCTATGGTGCTAATGTGAAGTGTCCAACACATCAATAAGTACTTGTCAGAGGCTGCTTCTCATAAACACCTTAATGAGGCCACGTTAGCTCTAGGTCCTCACATCATCTGCTTGAGAAGCAGAGAAAGGAGACAGTATAACCCCAGTGATAATGCAACTGCAGTGAAGAACTCTGCAAAGCAGGAGGAGGCAGACATGGTGTATACACTGAGGTGACTGTTCCCTTGGCTTTGTCAATACTACAGACAATATTAGGCAGACTTGTCTAAAGAATCTCATACTATTAAGGCAAAACTGTCTGTGATAATACTATGAAGCACAGCTTTTGAGGTGTATGGTTTAATGAAGAAACAACCAAGTACCTTTCTGTAACAATTTGAGTGGACCTCAGATTACTACCAGAAGAAATTTATGCTGAATTATTGTATCTCAAAAAAAGCTTGAATAAAGGTTGGTGCAGGGCAGGGGAGTTGGTATCCATAAGTGCTATTATCTTCTCTGTGTTTTCAGTAGAATTTGCCCTTCTTACAGAGAAGTTCCATCAGGGTTGCATAGGATTCATCTCACTTCCTTATGGAGCTGCAATATTGCAGAACATGAACACAGCAAAGGACAACCTATGAAAAACCAAAAACCCGAAAACCAAAACCAGAACCCCTCCACAAAACTGAAGGACATACCAGTCACCTCCAGTTCCTACTGCTCTAACCAGTAATATCAAGAACGGTAAGAACAGAACAACAAAAATCATACATAGGTATATGCTCTGTAATCCTTTTTGCTATTGAGGGGAGTATCTTGCAAGCTGGCAGAGATGTATGCTCCTAAAAGAGCCATCTCACACCCATGCCTGAGATCAAGCACAGCAGAACTGTTTTGCACAGTGCTCCACATTTCTCCAACAATAGGTCTGGGAGAAGGGACAGCATCACGGAACAACTTTTAAGGAGTAATAAAGGCATTCCCACTACCACTACAGTCCCCATCAGACCATGTTGCCATCATTACTGTGACTCTAGTTCCGCCATCTCATCGAAAAATGAGGGAAACTTGTACATCACCCTTTCCAGTCCTACAGCCAGAATCACATCTAATGGACATAGTTTTTAATTTTCCATATAACACTGACAGGATGAGAACAATTAATGTGTCTTGTGGATGTCCAAGTCAAACACACAATTAATGGGCAGACTCAAACAGCCCCATGCCTGGAAGAAAGTCCATTACACATTCCTCTGGTATTTCCTACAGGTGATATGGGGACTTGAACCACAATATTCAGAGTATGCAGTAAATGAGTCAGAAGCAAGTCTGAGGCTCAATACATCAATACAGCAGTGGTCAACTGCTGCTACACCAAAACACAAAATTTTGCTGTGCTGTGGATATTACATCAGCTGGTTATGTTGTGTTGTCAGCTGCATGTAACAACGCAGCAGACACTGATAGAACAGCATGCAAAAGGCATTACCTTCTTGCTGTTCACAATAATACAACTTGTCCATGATGTCCATGTGGCACAGTGGCAGCATCATGCTGGCAGAGACGGAAAGGTGCTCACAGGCAGGTGGCTTCCAACACCAACTTTGGACCAGAGCAAGTGTGCTGGAGTGAGCCAGGAGCTCTAAAATGCCAATGCCTGAGCATAGTTGAAGAGTCATCTCTAGTTACTGGCCTGACAAAGGCAGAAAGTCCCTTCTTTGCTGGCAAAGTGTTGGGGGTAGGATTTCTGGGAACCTGAAGAAAATTTCTTTTTAACAATGTCAGTGATCATTTAAGATGACTCCAACATTTGTCACAAACTTGACTGCAGGAACCCACAGTGTTAATGGATTATACTTAAATGACCTCTGAAGTGTTCATAAGGCTGGAAGATCATTGATACAATTGGACTGAAGTGTCAGAGAACAAAAGATGTCTTAGGAGACTGATCTTGACACACCCAAGAGACCCTGCTCCCGGCAAGTCTGCAGCCAGAAAAAACCCAGACCTTACGGGTCTGGTTTCTACAAAAGCCATGACTCAGAAGAAGATACAATTTCCTTCAAGACATATTTCAGCACTGTTGCATAGGATTGAAAAGCACTTTTCAAGGCATAAGTACAACACAAATGGAAATGGCACACAGTGCCTCTTTGCAGTCCAGAGCCGTGAAAAGAAAGGAGAACAATGCAGCTTTTCATCACACCTGGGACTCGACTGAGAAGGGTTGAGATGGCAGTAACCAATTTATGTACCAAACATGACAGGCAGGACTAAGTATGCCTACAACAGATAACACAGGAGTGAAACAGCCTGCTGTGGGGTTGAACTTCAGTTCTAATTGAAGTGGTTTAATGTGCTTTGTCTAAACTACTTCCCATAAATACGCTCATATGCACAATCCGTAATTGAATAATTCTCTGATTTTTCTTTTAGTAATTCACACTCAAGATCACAAAAAAACCCAGGCCAGCTCAGAATGATTGGCTTTGACTACAAGGGGTAATTCTGAGAGCTACTACATTCGAGCAAGCCTTGAGTGTGGGTAATATAGAGTTGATTCCTGTGGTTTTCAGCATCTGGGAATGTGAGGGAGGATTGGGGGGGCTGAGATTTGTATCCAGTTTATTCACCACCTAAGTACAGCCACATCTAAATGGAATTATATGTGCAACTTGATCTCAGTGCCTCAAGCATAAATTTCTTTCATCATTTCACATGGGGAGAGATTCTTTACTCTGGGGTAATGGAAATGACATTTTCCACTCCCAGAATGTTTCTGACTCAAAAGAGTGCAGGAAAAGTGCAAGCAAAGGGTCACTGGCATGCAACAAGCCATCACTTAGCATATTACAGTGATCATCTATAGTGACAGCTGTTATATCCCAAATCCTGGAATACTTACCACCAGAACTGGTCATTTGAGCTGTGTCTATCTAACTGGTATAGATCTGAAACTGCCATTTGGTTAATCTGGTTAGCTACCTGAAAACATTTTCAGACCAAAAAGATCCATTAGAGACTTGGATACCCTGATTAATCAACTCATGTACGTTGAAACCAGGACAGAAAACAGCAGCTGGAAAATTCTTCCTGTTTTCACTGAACTTGAAACAAGGTTTCTACTCTGAAACAATCCAGGTCTCCTCATCATGCAGCCAAGGCAACTAAAAAATTTATTCTCAAATTCTTTGGTCTGAATATTTCCAATGCTGAAGTTGCCACAGCAATAAAGGCTGGGCTTCTTTCCCGCTTCCTGTGGACTGGACATGGACTCAACAGTTTTTATTGGACCACTTCACAAGATAGGTGTCGCTCTTTGCCAAAATTAAGTTTGTAGGAAAGGCATTTTTCTAGAATTTACAGGAAGCAGTGGTGAAGTCTCTTTAAAACACTGGTTTAACCTTGATTCTATTAGCAGTTCACTTTCAGTACACAAACTATACATAGTCAACTGGTTACAGTCCCAGAAACAGGGAAATGACATAGCAGGCAATATCTGCAAAGTAAAGATTTATGATTAAGGTATTATCATTGAAATGCACAGTGAAAGGCACAGACAAGCCACAAGAAATTCCGATTAGGTTACCGGGGTGGCAGGTGGGGACTCCTCAACGTGAGAGGTGTCAGACAAAAACAAGTTGGCCAGACGTTTGTGTTGTTCCAGACACACAGAAGCTGACTGGACAAGGCCCTGGGCAACTCGATCTAACTTTGAAGTCAGCCCTGCTTTGCAAGGGTTTAAACCAGATGACCTGCAGAGGTCTGCTCCAGCCCAAGAGAAAAGCAGAAGTGGGAATGTCCAAAACTTGTGATTGAACCAGTATTATTAGGTACTGAGAAAGAAGTCCCAAGTTATTTAAGACAGCAAAATAAGCAAAGCTAGGTGATTAAACAGCATACACTCAAAGAAAGCAAAACACCTATAAATTCAACTTAATGCAAAATGGAAAAAAGTCACTTCTACAGTCTGGTATAATAAGCTAAATACTCCTGAAAACATTTACTTAAGGGACTATTAGAATGCATAATGTGTAACACAGAAATAATGCACATCTCTAACAGCAATATATATGACCTCATCCCTACCTTAAACACCATAATCCAATCTTTGAAAATAAAATAAGGTGTCTCAAAGAAAGGTGATAAAAATGAGACAGGACTTAACAAAAGGTGAGGCCAAAAAGCTTTTCTGAAGAATACAAAGCATGAACACCATCAAGGTTATAAGAGAACTCCTGATGACATCCATCTACCAAAAGAAAGAAAGAAAGAAAACGCATTTAAAACTGAATGAAAGGAAGTTCTTCTGTGATGTTTTACTAGTTGCTTCAGAGGCAAGGAAACATGTAATGATCTTTTCACAGTAGGCTATCATCTATGCCCCAAACCAGTGCTGTGCCAATTACTTGGTTTATTGTCAGAACAAGCAGTTTGTTTTCATCTCAGAGTTTGATTCTGTTATGGAATAACATCATGCAGTAGCTGAATGGCTTGGCATGGTAAGGATCGGTTGACCTTGCATGAAATGCAAGAAGAATGCTATAAAAACATTCTCCAAGATTCAAAAGGAAAACAACTGAACAATGTAGTGAATGTCCTCATCTCAATGTCATGATTTCTAGTCTTTAGATAATCTATTAGATATGTGCCAATTTAGTTTTCTGCATTACAACCTTATTACAGAAAAAAGTACTGTACAACATGTGCACAACTTTCACATATCATAACTATGTTTAGCTGAACAATTCTCAATTATTAATGGTTAGCACAAGATGAAAATGTGAGAACTATTTGCTTTAGGATGACTGTAAGAAATCTTACAGATCTGACAGCAAACAGCACTCTGACGCTGTGCAAGTTTTTAACTTTGAATATTCCTGTCCACCCTAAATCCCTACTATTTATAAATAAGTTCAAGTAAGAGGCAAGGCTCTGAAAGCTATCAAAATCTGTTCTGTAATACTTATGCTTTCCTGCATTTCTTAATTTGAAAGCATGTAGGAATAGTTAAGGTAGTGAAGGAAAGCTCTGAGTTACTATTTCTCAGTCAATCTTCTGAAGCACATTTGCATCTCCTTAGTTACCTTGAAGGAGAAATAAAGCAGAATAAACCTGCCAGGATTTTGCTCATCCCTCTGAATTGCTTTACATTACTTGAACAAATAGAGCAAGAATTAGAAAGACTATCTTAGTTTTGCTGCTAACTTGTAACAGAGATTCTCTCTTTTGCTTACAGTGCGTATCTCAGATGAGGACCATGGCTGTAACAAAATGAAAAGTGATCACTAAGCCCTTTTATATAAAACTACCATAAAACTAAAGCCACTAAAATACAACTTAATTTAATACTCATAAAACAAACTGACTGAGACAATAACACTCATAGTTGTATTACACACAGATAACTGTTTTGTGACTCAGTATCTGAACAGACTGAAGATGACCCAATCAGACCTGGCACGGTGTAGTTATCTAAAGTTTGCACCTTAATATGTAATATACTTCAACTCATTTAAAAGGCACTGGTGTACGTCAATAAATGTCTTCACAGAGGCAAATGAGAAGAGATGGAGAACAGAACAGTGCCTTTACAGCATGCATGGGAAATTTATGCTAAATACACTAAGTCCAGGACAGACAAAGGTCAAAAAGAGAGTTTACCAGTTCTCTTCAAAATGCAGCTACTGATTTCTTTTTCCACTTACCCTGCATGTTTGTGCTGTCAATGTCAAGTAAGACAGCAGTGGCCTCCTTTTTTTCCCCCACTCCTACATCTGATCTGAACAGCCATAAATGCTCAAGCACTGGAGTATAGAGTGGTATTTCTACTAGAAATTATTCTCATATATGTCTTATAACACAGGTGTGTTACAAAGTAAGGAAAAAAAACAATGCTTTTTTTCACAACAGGTTAAAGAAAAATACCTAGAGGTTCTAAAAGTTCCATCTGGAAAGGAATTAAGTGTGCTTGTAACTAATCAAGTCAACTAATATTCCTATTCAAAGCTGATTTATAGGAGCTCTATGCCTTTAAGCAGAGGACCACTCCTGGGACACTGCAGCTCAACAGAGACCCAAGGAAGCTCACTTTCAGCAGGGAGCTCTGGTGACAGCCACATTGGCAGCGAGAAAAACTACAAGGTAACTGTGTGTGGGAAGCTGTTCTGCAGCCATGTTTGAAAAGTCCTTAATACAACAGATTATTTGAAATGCCCATTGCTGTAGGGAGTCTTTGCAGAAGCCCTCTGTTGTTCACCAACACAGCAAAATTCCCCATATTCAGCAGGTAAGAACTGGTAACGTATAGGCTGGAAATGACATTGCTGCCTCAGCTCTCTGAAGCTGACAACTTGGTACATGCATTTTGTGTGATTATTTTTACTGCAGTTTTATGTGACCAACATATAAAATGACTTGTTGAACTAAGAAAGGTAAAACCACAGTAATACTGGGGCCTATCTATAAGTTCAGCTTCCTTGCAAGCCATGGCACTTCAGTTTTGTTAAAAGGCTATCACAGCAGTAATGATAAGAATTGGAAATACAAAGTGAAAACATCTTCTTTTTGTGTGTTCAGTGATGTGCCATATTCTTCTGAAATCTGAAACATTAAGAAATTTTGAAAACTTACAGAACTTTTGCACTGCAATTCTGATGTTCCTGCTTCTCATTCCATGAAAGCTTACCTGACTCTGATCTAGAGCATCTTTGTTTTTGCAGTGATGTGTTTTGTGTTTGGGAAATTGTTTCTGAAGTAAGAGATATTCTACTTTCAGGCACCATCACGCACACACCCCCTAAAAAGTGCTAGTTTGCTAAGATAAACTAAAAAAAAATTAAATCCAAAATATGACACAGATCATCATTCACTGGTACACAGCAGAAAAGTGAAAACAGTATTTTGATGGCTAATATGCACTATCAAACACACTGTACTTCAGAAACAGTATAAAAGCAGGAGGGACCACAGAGTATCTGAGGAGCAAGAAAATGCATCATTTACACTGTCACCCACCCTGTCCTCTTCACTGACCGTAACAAAGGAATGTCTTCTCACATAACCCCTAAGACAGACTTTTTCCTTTTTTTTTTCCAAAGTCATCTTGGCACACTTCAATATTTTTCTGATAAATTACTTTCATAAATCCCCTTCAACCTCACATGATTTGCAGGGCTACCCAAAGAGGGGGGAGGTCAATAAAAGATATTTATATATTTGGATGCTTTATCTGATATTAATCCCACATCGTCTCATCCTATGTATTTTTAAAGTAGCAACATAATATTACAATTTGTTAACATGTCCTCTGCTTTGTGTATGAAAATTCTTGTGTACTGCTGCAAAAATAATCGAGATAACACTGACTATAGCAACTGTAAAATGGCAAATCTAAAATGGCCATAACAGCCAAATATAATTCCACACAACTTTTGCATGAGTCTAGGTTTAATTTGCTTTACAGGACAGTTGGCCAAACAGTAATATTTGTCATAAAAATATCCTCTGCATTAAACAAATCCAATTTTTCTTTTCAAAAGAAAATTCAGTGTGTACTCTGAGCATTCAGTGGCTCATTTTCAAGATCAGCCCACAGATTTTTCTTAACAAAACAAAGCAATTCAGTTAAAAAATGCAGATCAATGTAATGACATAGTCATATTGCTTTTGGATATATTAACTTTAAAACCCATGCCAATTTAGCTATTTTTCTTCAGGTTTTATTAGAAAAAAGCAGCAGATCAACATTACAATTCAGAGTCTAATCTAAATATGCACTTGACAATGAAGCACATCTGAATATGAAGTGAAAAAGAATTCCAGAAAACCTTCAGTTTTGCCAATCTTCTGCTACCCAAATCATGTAACTTTTCTTCCAGCTTTCTGGTGACTGAAATCAAACAAGGAACAAAAGATTTATTGCTATGAAAAAACCCCTGTAGTACAGTAGTACGACTCTTGGGCGCTAAGCATACTTTGTCAAGTTAACTTAATTTCAAAGTGTACTAAAATCTTTTGTTTGGCCATGAGAGTCCACAAGGTGACTGATCCAAGTATAAACTGAAACGGCAGGTCTGGGGAAAAAACCAAAAGTTAGACAGCATGTTAACCTCCAGTTTTCAGACAGTAATAAAAAGATACAATTCCAACAGCCAACGAATTAAAACAAACAAAAAAAAATAGTTGATCTGACATTCAAGAGCTAAGTTTATTCTTATGCTCATTCTGTTTGCGCCCAAAATAATTTCAGACTGACCAGAAAAAAAAGGTATTTATGGACTATCACACAACTGAAAAAGAGAAAAAATCGCCTTTTGACTTTGTTATTTTCCCCCACTGAGGTATAAAATCTACATATAAATTTGATACTTCACTATAACAAATTGTACTTTTCATAGTTCTGATTTAGTTTCATTAAACCCTGTTTACTTTTTGTTTTAAACCACAGAATTCTTATTTCATGTTACTGAATCTGGTTTCCAGCTCTCTCTTTCATTTATTTGTGGATCTATATTTAGTAGTCTGGTTACCACTGCTAACCAGGAAAAAAATAATTCTTGAAACTTTCTTCATTACAGCAGCACTTTCAGCAGAGGTTACTGATGTGCAAGCAAACTAAAACGATATGTAGCTCTTCAGAGAGACTATTTCATTGATTATGTTTCCACTGTCCAAACGTTCTCTAAATTATTTGCTGGAAGAAACTCTTTCGATCTTGTAAACATCAGTGGGCACAGTTTCACTAGTATGTGTGGTAGTTTCACATCCTTATTCAGGAAGGCTGGTTCACAGAAACTGAGAAGCTGCAGGAGTTCTAACAGCGACAAACTGTGGATTCTGCTGAGCAGAAGTTTCTTCTGTTGCTACTTAACAGTGTAGCCAAAGCATCAGCCGAGGTAGCCCAGTCAATCTTTGCTTTTCTTTAGAACCTCTCAGAATATTTCTGGAAGGGTGACATTGCGAAGCAGCCACTGCTGGGAGCGGCTGCCGGTGCAGTCTCTGATGCTGGGTACCTGGCTGTCCTCTTCAGTGGCTTTGTCCAGGCACTGGTTACTGTTCACATGCAACAGGGTTAATTTCTTGAAGACAAAACAAAAACAAATTAGCTCTATAAAAATCACCAGAAGTAAGGTAACAAAAAAATTTCTAGTTGCTATCAAAACTCTTCCATAGGTAAGTAGGAACTAGGCAAGACCCCATGGTTACTGATTCCAGACCCCAATCCTAAAGAACACTTAAATATGCTATTTGGCATTGTTAGGTACTAAAAACAGTGCTTCATGAAAAACAAAACAGCCTGAACAATCCACCATTCTTTAAATAGAACTACACAGCTGGGATCTCTGAGGAGTTAGAAATTAAAGTTTGGTAAGACGTACAACTTCAATTATAATAGTAGCTTTTATCATATCAGAATGATCACATTGAATATGTATTCAGAAGTACGTTTTTTTCTTCAGTTGGGGACATGGAAGCAACTTTACACTATGCTCTTTTTTGAAAGTATGTTCTTTTATAAAAAGAGTGTGCAAATTCACATAAGTATATATCTTTTCCAATGCCTACTAATCTTTGATACACCACTCCATCTATCTCAGCACTATCTTCATGGAGGAGAGATCTTTGGTGGCTGCATTTCCTGCCACTGTACTACGGATACTTCTCAGTGCATCAACTAGTTTATTGTACCAACCGGCATTACTGGCAGTATTTCTTCTCTCATTCAGCAGCACAACCAGAACACTGGACTGACTGAATAGTGGCAGAACAGGCCTTATGTGCACAAGCAGCAAAGGGTAAAAAAAAACCCTAAACAAAAGGCAATCAAAATCCTGAGCACATCAATCTCCTGCACTCATACAGCTGCTGAAGAATGAAGAAGGTAGTTAAACAGAGGCAGAAAGAAAAAAGATACAGAAAAAAAATCACTCAACAACAGGGGTAGGAGTCCTTTTTAAGTCTCCTCTAACTTATTTTTCTGCCAACTTCCAGTAAAATTCTGAAGATTATGCCTAGATTCTCTTTTGACAGAATAAAGAGAAAAAACACATACAACCAAATTTATGGCTGAGGATCAACACAGGGGAAGTCTGTGGCAATCACTGCAAGACAGACTATTGCCATTAGGTGTCTAAAAATGCATTTTTC
>JAOXXN010000395.1:84415437-84431905 GCA_026770055.1 Myrmophylax atrothorax
CTTGCCCTTTGATGAATCACTGTGGATAGTAATATTACTCATCTTACTTGCTTAAATCAGGTAAACTAACCACATTAAAATGAAGAATGAGTGGTTCCCAAGACTGACTTAATCTCTTCAAGTAACATGTAATCCTGCTAGTCTTCAGCTTTCTTCAGGCTCCTATCAACAGTTGCTAGCAATGTGCAAAAATCCTAGTAGAGATCCACCACCTTCCACATTAACTACCATCCTAATCAGAAAATCATCATTCATACGTATTTGCTTTTAGTCTTAAAGGCTGCAGGTCTTGTTAACACCTCAGCTACTAAAATCTACAGCAAGTATATTTAGCCAGACATACCCACCTCTTTTTTTTTTTTTAATTAGTGAAATGATTTTTCAGTAGCCAAAGTTATTTTTATAAAATATTCATCACAAATATACTGGCAAGGTTCCTTCACCACAAGTTGTTTTGCAACTGTCTTTTGTAATAACTGATTTTAAATTAACCAACTTGGGAACTACTTTTTTCTAACTAGCCATGAAGTCAGGGTTCTTGACTGCATTATTCAATCACAAAATTGTTTTTAGAGCCTGCAAATCAAGTTAGTGATGAGTGGATCAATGGACAATGATTTCTAGATCTGGCAGTTCAACATATGGACTTCAAAGTAAATTTGAACATTAGGTGTAAGAAAGAGAATGATTAAAAGCTATTTCAAGCATCTATACATTAAACATACCATGAGTAGAAATGTAAAATCATCTTTATAAGTTTGTGATGCTCATTTTCTTTTAATTAGAAAAGTATTTCCTTTTAACTTTGTGCAAGAAAAGAAACCAGGTGCTGAACTTGTCACATCATTAGTACTATCTTTTACTGGTTCAATAGATACCTGGAATATTTTTCCATTTTTGCTCTCATTCTAACACAACACTACACTCATCAGACTACATTTCTCCAGAGAATCCAAACACACATTCAAAATATTTTTCTAAAAGTTCCCTCAAAACTCATCAGGTAATTAAATCAATACAGATGTCCATTGAGTGAAGACATTGTGAATAACAAAGGGAACATAATCCTGACTTTGTATTCTGTTTTGGCTGTCAAATAGTGGTCCCACACTGGATTATGCTGCTCTCTGTAGGCTCGTGTAAAAGCCCAAGTTGTCCCATTTTACTGTCACAAGTCATTAGAAGACTTACCACTGGATCATACTCCCAAAGCTGATTTCCTTTTAGGTGGTGGCACTTGAGCATTGTTACTGGGCCATTAAGTTTAGATACATCTAAACACAAATCATCTGTTCGAATTTCTTTATTGGCAGTGTATGAGAAAACCTAGACAGAAAAGCAATGAGAGGAACTGAAAAAAACCCTTCAACGAAAGGATTCCTGGAAAGGGGGAACATTCATACATTACTTCATTAATACACACTAATTTTTTCTTTTCTGTTACCTTCAGCATGTATTGAAAGATTTTTTTATTTTTTAAGGGAACAAATATAAACACCATGTGAACAAGCTCTTCAGTCAAAATAGATTTTTTTTCTTAATTGCAGACTACTTCCTGTGAAGGAACAGGAGAATCCCCAAACACAGGTAATCTCTGTACATTGGAAAACAATTCAACAAGAATCATTAACAAAATAGAACAAAAAAAATAGATGTAAACCAAATCCCACAATTGATAGCCAGAAAAATATATATTGAAACAATATTTCAGGCACTTTTTTTAAAGTAACTATGCCAATTGGGAAGTCTAACCAGAAGACAGCTCCAGAGAACCTACAGGAGGTGAAATCTAGCTTATAGAAGTCTTCTCCCCTCGTTTTGTTTTTGACTTTAAAGTTGCTCTAAAATATGTTGCAATCACGCCTCAAAAACTTACAAGTACAAACCACCTCTTATAGGCATCTTCTTTAATGAGGGTTTGCTAACTTTACAACTTAAGTATATTTTGAAGATAACTACTGAAAATACTGAAGTAGTGTTCCAAGTAATTCAATACATTAGGATAATTATTTTTCAAAAATTTTTCACCTGATTGCCACCCATTCCATGGCAGTTAAAGATTCCAACTTTCTCATTTTCTTTTCTTGCCATGTTATCCAGGCATTGATTTGTTTCCACATTTCTTATCTAGGATTGAAAAAGAGCACATCATCAAAGGTTGCTATTTTTAGAAAGAACTACATCCATATCAAACCACAGTGCCACCACTCCTCTCTGCTACACACCAGAGCTAAATCTACCAGGCTACAGAACTGTGTTTGTTTCTTTGCCTTCTTTGAGGGATCTTTCCATCTTAGGAACACTTTTTCCTCAAAGACTCAGCTACAACAGAACAGGCACAATGGAATCTCCAGTCCAAAACCTGCAGAAGTATTAAGCCCAGTATTATTCTATAGTAAGCAGACATGAGTATCAAGTCTCCTGAGAGTCATGCAGCAGCATGGACATTTGCTCCATTTTGCCAAAAGTGTTTTAAAACCAAACAGTACAAAATCACTCTACAAGAGGGTGGATATTTAGATCAACATGACTTGTAAGGGAAGGCAGGTGCCTACATTTTTAGGACAGCATCACCTGTACTACCTCTACAGTCACTTAAAAATGCTAAAGAAAAACCAGAAATGCCCAGCAAGGCTGAGGGATCATACTGAAGGGATATTTCTAAAGCCTTTCCACATGACATTTTGTACTGTGGTGAAAAAAGGGAAAACATTCAAATTACAGTACTGTATACCAAAATTCAGTTGTCTGCTCCACCGAGAAGCCAGATTTATCATTTTACAGGTGACAGGAACACAGGTGCAAGATATTTGAACTTTACTTGCACTACTCAGTTCAGAATACAAACAACTTACTGCACAGTGTACTTTATACAGGGAAGATAAATACGAAGGATAAAATCTTACCTCTCCCAGAGAAAAGTAATGGCGTGGAATTTGGGAATCAGGATAAACATTCTCCAGGTACCAGGAGAAAGGCTTGCACTGGAGCTTGCGTCTTAGTCCAAGACGTGACGATATGTCCCCATAATCAACTTTAGTAACTCCTGCAGGCACAAAAAAAGTTTTATTCAACGGCTGATAATAAATGGTATATAATACCACTTTAGACAAAAAAATCATCAGTATAGAATACTACTTCCATGGAAGACTTTAGCTTCAGAAACTCATCTCTATATAAACCAGTTTTTGTTTAATACACTATTATGCTGTTTATACTCAGAGAGGACATATCTGTCAAGACCTGTGACTTCTTTTTCCAGCTAATTATACAAAAGACAGAATCACTGCTTTTGGGCTGTGCACAACAATTTCTTACCTGTGGCTTGTGGAAGAATTTGAATGCAGTTGCTTACTAAATTAACAGAGGAGAAAGGCTGAAACCTTTAAGTTGCTAGTGCTCTTCTATCCCCCAATGGTAAATGGGGTGCATCTCTACACAGCATAACACAGCAGTCTCCTGTGCAGCAAGGAGAATCCCATTTTAATTTATTTCTGAAAGCCAGATACCACCTGCTGGACCCTTCACCATCTATCTAACTGCACAAAGAAGCAGGCAGAAAGCAGCCTTCATACAGGGAACTAAACCTTTAATAATTCAGTATTTGTTCAATATAACTGCAGCATTTGCAGGAAGTATGTTCACCATTACAACTAGTATAATTTTTTTTGGTGGTATTTTGCTTGCCTTTTTATTCCTTTGCTCCTCATTTATCAAAGTGCTCCTTCTTCCTCTATCTCCCCACTCCTAATGGTTGCTTTAATTCCTTCTGAAAATTAATTTGTGCAAGTCTTATCTGCAGATGGGTTGAGGAAGGTGTGCATGAACAGTAGACATTTTTCCTTCACCAGAATTAAGCACTATTGTAATTAATATTCTGATAATAATAATTAATAAGAGTAGGATAATTTCTAGTTTTCAAACATCATGTTTTTTTCTATTTTCCACACCGCAATCCATATTTCACAGGTGAAATGCAATACACTACCAAAAAATCCAAACCAAACAAAAACCCGAAAAAAAAAAAAAAGAACAAAAACAAGCTCCAGTAATGTAAATTACCAGACCACAAATATGGCTCAACTGATCACCACACTACAGACCTTCAGCTTCATACATGATTCAGAAATCCCACCACTTAGAGAACTGTGAGTTACCTCTAAAACTGTGACCCCCTGGAAAGAGAGTTTGAGACAGTTCTAAACTGGCCTACTGTGTATTAAATCATCTTGCCAGCAGATGGTGTCTTTCTACTCAATTGAGACAGATAATTGGTTAACTTTAGCTAAATGACTGTAAATATCAATAAAAACAGTAGTAATTTCAATATTCCAGAGAGAAAAAATGTTAGCCAGGCTTCCAGGCTTTTTTTTTTTCCCCAGTTAAAGATCTTTTAATAAAGATGTCAGAAAACTATACTGGTAAGGGAATGAATGCAAAGGAAAGCTTGCTTTTATAGAATCTCAGAGAATTTCACTCTAGGCTTTCAAGTCACAAAAGAAATCCCAAAACCAAAAAACACAAGACAAAGTAAAAAAAAAAAAAATCAAAACCCCAAAAACAACCACAGAAAGCTGCCCCATCATCATGAAAGCAAATGTTTCCTCCACAACAAAAACAGCGCTTCCTCAAAAGATGATGTAAGCAAGAACAGAAAGATTCCAACCACAGCTAAGTGTGGGATTCTTCATTTTTCAGTAATGAAAAAGCAGCTGGTGGATGAAACAGTTATCATGCCATCTTCACAACCTTATGACACTCAACACTTATTCACTCTGCTGCACTGACCTCCAGAAAACAACACTATCACATCACTGAAGGGCAATAAGAATTAAAGTCACAACCATAAACAATTAAATGTAAAGTGAGACACAATAGCATGCAAGCATTCTGTTCCTTAAAGTAGTTTTAAATGTCACTACATAGAAAGTGCCAGCTAATTTTTATTCTGCTACAATATATTCCATTAAACCATTTTCATTCTGATTTTTAAAAAAACCCTCTCTGAAGTCAGGTCTGCAGCAAACCATGCACTGTCTTACAGACTACAGTTAGCATCAGGTTAGCAGATGGGCTGAAGGGCAGAGACCCTGAGATTAGCTCAGTTGGTTAAAAATTGGTTTGTAATAATGCCAAGGTCATGGGTTCAATCCCCTATGTGGGGCATAGTCTTAAGAGTTGGACTCGATGATCCTTGTGGTGGGTCCCTTCCAACTCAGAATAGTCTGTGACTCTGTAACAGGTATAGTTGCCTTAGGAGAGTCATCTAATGGGGCTAAATTACTCAGTTTCCAAGATTTCTGATATGTTATCCATTGTACTCAAAACTAGCTTGAGTATTTCTATGCAGTGCATAGGCAGTTACTTATGGGGAATTTCTTTTTAGAGAAAAAAAGAATGAAAAAACCCAAGAAGAACTGCAGCAAAGTATAAAGCATAACAAAAATTAAGTACAGGTTTAAATCATTATTTCCTCTACAGACCCGTAAAATTTATATATCTATCTATCTATCTATATATATCTATCTATATATCTATATAACAGTGCCACATGACCTGCTAGTGGTTTTGGATTTTTTTTCAAATGCTCATCTAAAGGCACAAAACAAAAAAACAAACCACAGAACATGAATGAGCTCAAATCTTCCTCCCAGGAGACAATTATGCCAGACTCTAAAGGTATGTGCACCATGAGGAAGACAGTCCATGTTGACTTGTTGTTCTTTCAAATCTTTGGTTCATTAAAAAAATAAAAGTTAGGAAAAATCATAGAATCACAGTGTGGTTTGTGTTGGAAGGGTCCTTAAAGATCACTTCATTCCAACCCCTTTGCCATGGGCAGGAACACCTTCCATTAGAGCAGGCTGCTCAAAGCGCCATCCCACCTGATCCTAAACACTTCCAGGGATGGGGCTCCACATCACACAAATCAGCAACAGTATTCAATTACACTTGCTACTGCTGCCTTTACTTGACCATAAAAATATATTTCCCTCCCCACCTGCCTGCCCCAAACCCTAATTACTTTAGGAGCTTGGGCCACCCTGATGACCCTATTGCCGCACAGCTTGATGTTTGCTGTGGGGCAATCAAATGCTCTATTTCACACATATGCTTAAAGACATGAACAAAATATAAATATTGATCATGAAAAAAATCCACATCAAATCATCTAATCACGTCATCACCAGGTCTTTTGTACAAATGTAAGATTCTGCACTTGCTTGTACTGTTGCTAGTCTTGAAGAAGTGTGGTATGCAGTACCAGATCACTCTGATTATTAATTTACAATGGTCTTTCCTTACAAAAAGAAAACATGCACGTAATGATGTCTATCAGTAGAATACTTCAGTTTCATTTTCTTTGGCACCTTATGTTTAAGCTTCCCATCAGCCATGTTGCAACAGTTCTGCCATCCTCAAAATTCAACAGCTGAAGATTTGCTTGCCCAAGTTCAATGTGTGGCAATGTATTTATGCTAAACTGCTTTAGAAAAAAAACACCAAACCAACCCATGATGTTTTCATCATAATTATAAATTGCTCAATCATTTTGAAAAGCACAATATGAAAACTGTTTCATCTAAATCTAGTCTTCAGACAAAAATAATTTGTTTTTATTTAGTATTATGAAATTTGAAAAGCAATAATAATTTAAACCAGTTTGAATAACTACATTCTTTGCATTCCCAATTAATGCTGATAGGGAAAAGTAGCTGAATACAAAACCACATGGAATGTATGGACTTTGAACATGGGCTTAACTACACTGCAATATGTGGACTCAGTCCCTCCTCTGTCCTCCCTATCAACCATAAATAATGTTACCCATTTCTGCCTGTACATACTGAATCTTGACTTACCCTGCTTGACTAGAAATAAGTGCATACAGTGATTAGATATGAGGCCTACTGATCCAGTTTTCAGGATAACACACCTATGTCTCTGTGTAGATGATTCTTGCTCAGATAGTTCCACGATACTGTGTTTCAGGCCTTCTGCCTGCCCACTTGGCCGCTGGACAACAGAAAATGGCTTCTGGGGCAAACTTCTAGTCAACAATACAATTAATTTCCATAAAAGCTGGACAAGGCTGTACCCAAGCTCACTGGACCCGCTTTTGGGGATGTTTCCAGCTCACCAGCTGGGATGCAAGAGGCTGCTGAACGACAAGGATGCACACTGGACAAGGAGTAGGGAAGTGCATTTAGGAGCTGGAATCCAGACTCACATGCAGCATGGAGAAACCAGAGTCTGAAAGTGCTTCATCTTTAGATTAAGGATACCAATGAATTCTACAACTGTCAGTTTATCATTATTTTGTTAGGAGATGGTTAGGGGGAGGTAGCTGTGGTAAGCCAGCCCAATGCTTTGCAGTTGCTGCTGTAGAAAGGGGAAGCTTTCCCTTGCTCAGCTTCAGATTTCTGCAGTACCTCCTGTGCTGATACAGGTGCTAACTTAACTCGTGGGGAGCAGCCCACAGGACAAATAATCCTGCCAACCTCAGCAAGCCATAGAATCAATTCTTGCAGATGAATGATCAGCAAGTGAGGGGAGGTGAAGCCCTACTACCTGCCAAACCAGACACCTGCCATGAAAAGCAAAGCACATGTCTGACAGCAAGCTGTGAGACTGACTTCACCATCTCCTGAAGCCCCACCTTGGACAATCCAGTACTAATATTTTCACCTGAAGAAAGTGATGAAAGACCAGCACTTGAAATAAAGAGGTGGCAGAGTCCACAGAACAGAAAGACTGGAGCCAGGAATCAGACTATTCACCTGCATGTGCTGGATTTGTTTTCTGGAAGCTGAAGAGGAAATGGTCTGGGAAACAGGGTCCTGCTGTAACACATGACTGCAAGTAAAACTATCAGCTAATGAGAAAGGACTGCAGTTAGAGCAGTTACTGCTGAGGAGAGTAGCTCTTGGTGCAACGAGACAGGCTTCATTTTGGTTGAGCAGCAGCTGCTGCAACACGTTTCTGCCCAACCTCCAGCTGTACCTAGCCACTCCTAAGCAGAGAGATGGCTTCTAAAATGCATGCAGGCTTAAAACAGACAAGCAGTAGTTTTTACTAGGCTATGCTTATAAAAGGAAAAAAGGATTACAGACTTGCTTTTCAAGAGGGCAGCTTTGCATTTCACTACATAACATCAATAGTAAAAAGTCTCTTGAGTTCCTATCATTCAAGCAGCAAGCCTGTTTTTTTCCCAGACAACACAGATTACATGAAGTGGGAAAGCTACTGAGAATCTTAGATTTGCTTTTGTGGATGAATCCCTCTGTGATTCATTGTCTTAGGGGAACAGAAGAGAAAGTATATAAAGGAGGAAAGAAGTATCTTCTTAGCTAGGTCCAATGATGCTTGTCAGTATATTATCTCACTCAAAATTCAATTTCCTCTTCCATATCAACTAATGAGAAAAAACCTGGGTGTTAAGAGGCTTGCCTGTTTCTGTTGCTCATCAGCACCCAGGCTTGCAAACCAGTATCAGCCTAAGAATCCTCACTTTGCCCCTTGCAAGAACTTGTGACACTGTCACAGTAATATTGAAAGTACACATCGTACTAGTGAACAGTTTCACAGGCTGCACACCGTGCTCTGCCCAAGGGTTACTAGGCCATCATTCTGCAAGAAATATATAGTTAAATTTTTATATTAGAAGGGTATCTGGAAAAGCAGATTGTGGCTAAATGAGCTAAGGTAGCAGAGATTCACTGACTTCCTAAACAACTAAGGGCCACAGAACCTTACTGAAACTTGTACTGATGCTATTTGTTGTCAATGGGTAAAATCAGAATCTGCAACACTCAGCTAAGACTGGAGATACCAGAATAACAAGAATAAGGTGTTTGTGAACTGCCCAAAATAGTAATCCTTACCAGTCAATATCTACTGGCTCTCACAACTTATGCGGATTTGGTGGGTAAGAGGCATGAGTGGCACTGAGTACATTTGTGTGTTCATTCTCTGAACAGTAGGTATTCATCATAGCTAGAGAATGACCCACAGTACTAACCACTTTCCTCACAGCTCCAGGCAACAATCCAACTTCAGAATAATCCATCTTAATCAGATGCTACATGATCCTTATTCTTGAAACTCTTGGAAATTCCAGCATCAAACTTCAGAGCACTGTCAGTATGGATATGGGTACACAAATGAGATCATGTGATAGTCGGCAGGTGCAGATGCTCTAAGAGGAGCTTGGCAAGAAGACATCCCTATCCAACAATCCTTCAGGCTATTGGCATACAACTCAGACATGTATCTTTTGAAAGGAAAGAAAATATACTATGCAGTTATAGATAAAGGCTTAAGTCACTTTCCCCATTTCAGAATTTTTACTGTCTTTGGAGAAGGCATACATATTCTACAATACTGAAAAGCTATGAAAGTCCTAGCAAAAAACCTAATCCTATGAAATTCAAACAGTATAACTCCTCGTGTAGCTTAAGCTTACCACATGAAATGGAAGGACTACAGAGATTATATATAAAGTTACAGACCCTTATAATGGCTTATCAGTAATTTACATTTTTTAAAGAATTAGGTTATTTTTGTAGTTAGTTGTTCCAGCTATTTTTGTACATTTTAATTCTAATTTGACATGTAGCAATCTTAATGAAAATTGACAGCACCTATTCACATACAACTTTCCTGAATATCTATACAGGCCATATTTGCATTCATAATGCTGCACTAATTACAAAACAGGGCAGTAATTATAAGATGTTAGCTTCTGATTTCATCCAAAAAGCTTTGAATAGTAGAAAGGTATTTTTAATTAAAAATCTTACACGGTCTTATTTGAGTAAAGCATTCTTTTAATACAAAAACCCACCATGAATCTGCACAGTCAGTTGCTCTCACAAACATTCTCAAAACCCAAAATATAAAATTTGACACTATTCAGACTCATGTTACATTCTATTAAAACTTAAATTTCAATAGTAATGCAGGTTTAATAAGCAAGTCATAAGGAAATACTAGTTTTAAGGAAATTTCTTTGGAAAAGCAGACGTGGCATATAGAACTACCACTTAGTAATTGAAGTCAAATGTCTCTCAAGTCTCAAGTATTTAGAAAGGTTGTCTGCTGCCATCCAAATCTTGCTTCTCTGTCTTTTTATAGAACAACAAAAATATCCTGTAGTGGAAAGTAATAATTCAACATTTTGCAGGCCTCCCTTCTTTTCCTGAAAATTTTTTCAGAAAGTTTCAGTTCATAGGAAATTTGATCTCATATTTTGTATCTTCTTGTTTTGTTAACATCCACTTTAAGAAACATAATAAATAACATCACAGTCAAATATATTGGTAACTTGTCCCTATACTTTTGTCAGTGAAGTGCAAATTCTACCAGGTCAGAAGATACTAACTTTTGCCACTCCTGCTAATGGGTTTCACTTAAAACACTTCTGATCTATTCAACCTGGAATGCCTACAACACAGAAGCCAGAGGCCAAATTTCAGCACATTATGATATGTATTTGAATGGCTAGTTTTCAGCACTGCAGTTCAGCTCTTTGACGTTCCACTGAGCTTTAATTCTATTGCACTGGAAACTCATTCATAAATCATGTGCACGTTTAAAAAAAAAAAAGAGAAAAACAACAACAAAACCAAACAAACAAAGCAACCCTTCAGGGCAGATCTCTGGTAACAAAACTATTTTTCAATTAAGACCTTCTTACATGAGTTCTGTCTTAAGAACTTCAAAGCAATAACATTTTTTATAAATAACTCATGTTATTTCCCAGTAGTAACAACATTTAAATTCTTCATAAGTATTTCTCATAACCAAATACCTGCTTACCTGGGGAAATTATGTAAAAAAAGTTTTTGAATTCATCCATCCAGACTTCTGCAAGCCTCCTGTTATTTTTGTTGATTATCTTCCCTGTACCTCCTGGAAAAGTGTATGGTGTTGCTTTTCTGAACACATGCCCAACATGTGAACAAGTTACAATTTCCAAAGTCCCACCACACTGCCAGATCTGGAAGTGATAGAACAATTATTGCATAGTTACAAGTTGTTAAAAAAAGGTTAAAAATAGTAATCACTTGCTTCTGTTCAGTTTGGGGAAACAAGATTAGTTGAGGTCTAGAATAAACACATACTGCATGTTTTTTCCTGCTCAACAGCTAAAGATGCTCACAAGCCTGACCAAGGCAGCATAAGAAAGTATTTCAGCCCTTACAGCAATGACTCATCATCAAGAAGTTACTCTGGGGATCTGAGCAAGCTGACCGCAAAGGAAGGAAAAGGCTCACATGAATCACAGGAACTAACAGGTGTCCAAAAAAGTCCATTGTAAAATAGAATCTCTATGTAAAAGAACCCATACTCTTCCCAAGTAAAGTTTCTGAAAATATTTTCCATTTTATTTTGGACCTTGAAAAATGGCAGATTCAGAAAGCTGAAGCACTGCAGCAGTTTCCACCTACATACTCTGAGCTGGTAAGTAAAACCAAAAACATTTAAAAAAATAAAAAAAAATGTTTTGGTGCTGTATGGTAGGAACAAAAACGAGAACAGTGAATGCTCCACATCCAAACGAATACATGTAATCATTAAGTTAGTAAGGAGCAGGAAGAGCAGGTTTGTAACAGAGACTCTCACATTTCACTGACACACTAAAACATGCACTGCTGAAGTCATCACTAATTGATACTTCCCCATTAGCTTTCCTAACTGAACTCCTTTTAAACACACACACACACACACTCTCTCTCTTCAGAATGACCATCCCAGTCTTTTAATCACAAAGCTCTACCAGCTATTCACCACACACTTTTCACTGACAGATACAGGCTTTGCATATCCCCACTGGAGGAACATAACAGGAAGAGAAGTGCTAACTGCAGCAGAAGAGGACACTGATGCAGGCAGCAGATCTGCATATTACAGAGCTCAAGATGCACTGTCCTGAGTAACAAAACACTGCAGAGTTTTACCTACCCTGAAGGAAATTTCTAAGTTTTCTCCACCCCAAATATCCATTCCAGCATCATATGTTCCAATTTCCTGAAAGTAATCTCTGTCTATTGAAAAAAGACCTCCTGCCATTGTGGGTGTCCTGTGGGGGGGCAAAAAAAGTGCATCAGTCACTATGAAAACATAAATACATTTCACACACTCACAAAATACCTGTTTATTTCCCAAGTTCCTAGCATATTCCTTCTTGATAAGCTTCCATTCCAACATAATTATCACTGATGTACTTGCTAGCTCAAAATTTTCCAGAGATGTAACCAGTTAGTGACAGTTCTTATTTTCTCACTTCAAATTGGAGTCTGGATAGAGAAACAAGCCCCTAGAAAGGTGCTGCCATTCCTGCAAATGACTTCTGCCTCCAATTCTGGTAACTCATAGGAAAGGTTTCACCTAGGAAAATCGTAATTCTGGCTACTGTTTTTGAAAAAGTTATGGGAGGCCATGAAGTGGCCTGCTTGCTTTCACTATTATTGCTTCATACAAGAAAATTGTACAGTCAGGGTTACATCCAGATTTTCCTTCCAAATTCCTTATTGGTAGAAAAAAAAATAGAAAAGTGCTAGTAGCTTCTCAGAGCTTTAGAAATATCTATCAAATTTCAACTTTTTAATACAGCAAATACAGAGTCAGTAAATTATATGTTAGGTTGATGACATAACTTTGTACTTCAATTATTTACAATTTTAGCATAAATGATTTTAGACCACTAGTTATTTTCCTGAAATGTTTTGGGCTTTTTCTGAAAGACACATAATATAGAAGCTAGGTCACAATCAACTGAAAATTCTTACGTCTTTTGCCCTATCTAAAAAGGAAACAGGACAAGGGGGAGAACACAATTAGCCATATCCTGAGAAGACCTCTCAATTTCTTAATATAAAGACAAACAAACCAGTAAAAACCATATCCTCAACTTTATGGAAAGTAAATGTTGCCCACTTTTCAGAACAATAAGGCCAAAAAATGTACATTTGCAATTGTTAAAAGGTACATATTACATGCAAGGTGTCTTTCTCATTACTTTTGTCATGAACCCACATGACATTCAAGTATAAACTCATCTCCCATCCATGCCCTTCTACAACATTAAGTTCATATATGAATGCCCATACAAAAATACATACACATACATGCCAAAAATCAATGCATCTTTGCAAAATATTGTTTACTTTGTTAGAATAAAAGATAAAAGGTTCAATAAAAAAAAATGAAACCTTTGTTAAAAACCTGTGCATCTTATGAAAAATAGCTCAAAGCTAGCAATTCTGCAGTAATTAACATAAAACTTAAAAATATTTCCAAAGGGACAAGTTTATCACTTCAATTGTTGCTACCAAAAGTTACCTACAACCAATCCATGTAAAAACTTTCATATTGTTCCTTCTATAAGACAAAGATTCTACAATGCTTAACTAAGTACTTAACAACCTAAAGTACCTACTTACAAGTTTAACCTCGAAAGGGTTTGAGTAAACATTAGCTGAAAATTTGAATTGAATAATTTCTCCTTACCTAACAGGAAGGGTTCGATCTCCTTTCCGTCGATCCATCTCTCTCTGAGGAACAGGGTACCAGCGAAAATTCAACTTCCAGTTGAACCCACCATAGGTCATGTCAGAACCTGCCATGTACTCGAAGGTGTCATCACTGATTACATCAATGATGGGACACACTACTGTCCTCCTAGGAAAAGGGAAGAATAAAAACTTATTCAATAAAGTGTCAAAAAAGATAGTTTGTTGTTGTTTTGCTATTGTGGTTTTTTTTTAATATTGTTTTTAAAAGATATGGCTTAAATTTTCATAATGCCAACTCTTAATAACAGTACTCAATACCAGGAAACATTCTCAAATTCTGTCTTGCTAATTAGAGCTAATTCATATAAAGGAAAAGTCTTTTTCTGACACAATTTTGGCAATGCCGGATCTTTTTTTAAATAATGTTTGAGAGTAATAAATATTCTTCCCTCTACAGATGGAATTATTGTTTCGCAGCTTTCTCAGTGCTACATAGTGCTTGGGTAGAAAACAAGAGGTTCTTGTTTCTAGTTGAGTGGTCACAGTCACTTGCACGTTTTGAAATTAAAACTTGGACATTAACTCTGGGGAAGTATTCTTATACACCCTCAGGACTAAGAAATTATAGTCATTGTTAACAAAGTGTAACTACTGTATCAAAGTCGACAGAAAGTGGCCTCACTGTCCACTGTCCTGACGTTATTAAGACATATATTCACAGAAATCAATTCTAATCATCTTAAAGACACTTAAGTAACCCTCCTCAAGGAGGTTTCCTCCCATGGGAAGCTCTGTAAAACGATGTAAGGTTGCTTGCAACTGAACTCAAAAGACTTAAATTTGAGGTGCTTGCACAAAATGTAACAATATATGTTTTTTAGTCTCAGAAAAAGTGTATTAATGATAACTTCAAGTTTAGTACTTTGTCTTAGCACAGTGCTGAACAAAGATTTTTCATACTTGTAGCTTATTCATCATGTAATGCTATATTTTGTAACATCAAACTTTAAAAGTGATTTTTATCTATAACTGTAAGAACTAAATAGAGATCTGTAACACCATACTTAATATCCATTCTATTTAATATGCTGCCTACTAACAGTGTGTAACTGCAGCTACTCCTCAGATAAATGAATGGTCCATAAAGCAGACCATCCTCTCACTTTCCCCCCAATACAATTTCTATCACACTACCATGGATGTAAGTGTAGATCAGTGTGATTTCAGCAGTTACTTGAACTGTGGAAAATACCTCCCAGAAGGCCAAGACACAGAAGATGTTTTCACAATCAAAACCCTTACAGAATAAAGAAATTGCAATGAGAATCTGAAAACAGTAAACCTGACAGTTCTTGCTCACAGTGTTGGTGTTACATGAAATAAGGGCTCCATTTCTTCCTCACATGCATCTTCTCAAATTCATGAAGGGATGGGCCAGGCTGCAGACTACAGACTAGACTAAAGACCTCAAATTCCCTTGCTTTCTCAACTCCACTCATGTTCAGGACTCCTGCCATTTAACACGTTATTCCATGCACCCCAATAAAGACTTCACTTGAAACAGAGTTTTACTTTTAAAAAGTTTTAACTGTGTTAGTCTTTTATCCTTAGAGCACTGAGAATTTATTCAGCCATTCAGAAGGTATATATTTGCTTGTAGGCTATTTCCTAATACTTGGAAGATTTCTTAATAACCGAAAAAACCCGACATGGCCGAACAGATGGATAATTACCTGTCAGCTTTGATCCTTGCCAGCAGAGGTTCAAGCCAGCCTACTGTACATTCACAATGAGCATCTAAGAAGGTGATGACCTGGCCTTTAGAAGCAGCAGCCCCCTTTAATCTCGCTCTAATCAATCCAGAACGCTGTTCCATTCGAATCACATGAACAGGTACTTTTAATTTTTTCACATAACTCTCCAGAGGTCTTTTCAAGAAGTCTGCAAAAAATGATCAAAACCATGAAAACTGTCAGTTATGTAGTTCAGCTTTTTTTTCCATGAAGAGACTTGAATTAAGAGACATTTCCTCATTTCTTTTCTATTGTTTTCCTACTATCTCAGCTGATTTTCTCTATTGCTTTATTCTACAGTTCACAATAGGCCTTTCCATATCTGCAAGTGTTTCACTTGATAGCACAGCAAGCTTTTCCTCCTTTTTAGTTTTTCATTATGGAAAACACAACAATGAAAAGAAGGTAGAATGCTTACATAAAAAACAGATGGGACAGGCAAGATTTACTATGGAGATGTGACTCCTACTTTCAAAAGCATATGCATAAGTGGTCTTGGACATAACAATTCTCTATCAAGAAAATACAGAAATGGTTTGACTAGCTGAGCATAATGAATTCCCTCCTACAGTAATGTAAATTACAGATATTTATTTTATTAGGAGTTTAAAACATGATCAAAATGATTTTTCAACTGTAGTTTCTCTGGGGCTTTCTGGCTAATATTTTTTCTACTAAATTAACACTATTAACACCTAAAATAAAAAAAAGACAATCAGGTTTACATAAATGAATGTCTGTAACACCAACAAAGCTCAACTTAGCTGAGGAACAAGTTATTCAGAATAGAATGGTCCTAACTGACTACCATGTGCCTAGAGACTCAAAATTACTTGCATTGCATAGGCCTATTTGGTTATGATGAATGATGCCAAAGGAAGAACAAAGAATTGAGGGAGAATGCAATCGACAGTCACAGAAACAGACTTGTGCAATAACTTGAAGATTTCAAATCTGCATAAAAGGCAAAATTGTCTTGTAGCACAGTTACAGAATATATTATATTATTAACTCAAAGCGCACAAGAGTTGTACTACAACAGTGCAAAGCCTGTAGCAGGATTTAGCATAAGGCACTTTTAAGTACCCCATGTAAGAATAAATGTGACACTGGAGGAGGGAAAAAAAGCACAGCATGAACTCTTAGTGGCTGTTT
>JAOXXN010000395.1:84433720-84456250 GCA_026770055.1 Myrmophylax atrothorax
CCCCCCCCGCGGTACGTCGACTTGGGAACAAGAATAATTCGGGTCATTTCAGAGGTAGAACTGGAACTCATTGTGGTAGGTATTCTTTTCAACCTTTTTCTCTATCAAAAGGGTGCATAATTTTACCTAGGACTATGGACAGTTTAAAGAGCATCTTCTATGGCAGTAGCAGAACTAAGAAAGCCAAAAAAGCAAATATATTCAGTTCAAGTCAAGCAAATGCCTTAGCTGAAAAATACCTTGCCAATTCTATTATCAAGTCACACTCATGCGAATATAAATGAACAATTTAGTTTCAAACTTTTTTTTATTAAACTGCAATAAAATACAGATTTATCACATATAAGCTTGCCAACACTGCTTTTCAGGAAGAGCTAATATTTTTCTTGGCAAGAATTTAGCTTTGGTTACATTGCTTTGATCTGTATCTGTATAACTAACTTCTGTGGATGTAGTCTATCCTAGTGCAAACTGACTACCACACTTGGCTATTCAATGCTGACCCAGTTTTAAGTACTGGCTAATCCTGATTTCCCCAGTTAACTTTTTGTAAATAATTACCAAAGATCAATACTCAAAAACTAAAGTTGCAATCCTGATCAGTAACTAAAGAACAATGTTACAGATATGTCTTGCTTCTCCAAAGGTTTTCTTTTCAGTGTAAATAGATGTGTGATATTATGCAAATTCATTCTTAGAAGAGCATGACACTAGCAGGTACAAAGTGTGCTTCAGGCAGACTGAATGCTTATTTTATTCCAATTAAAATGACTCTGATGCTAGAATTCAATATACACTACTCAGGCTGAACACTGTCTTTTTCTGGAAAAGTACACTGTTTTAATTCAACACAAACAGAATGCTTAAGTAGTATATGTAAACGCTTCAAATTTTCAGGCATCACACCCATCTGTTTTGTTTAATGTAAAAGCATGCTTGATGGAACCATAACAAGTTTTTGGAAAACAAAACAAAACAAAACCCCTATCAGTAATTGTTGAAAATAATGACAAATAAAAGATGCCTAAATGAAATGAAGATCACAGGCTTCAAAATAAAATATTGGAAGAGGTTCAACAACCAACAAAAAAAGTACATAATGCTCTATCTTTCAGCCTGAAATTAAGTTCCTCCATTTTTATTACCTAACCCAAACCCAGAAACAGAAAATTTATCTACAGAAAGCCACATGATTTTTTAAGTGGACAATAATTCTGTGATTCATAGTGAGCACATGTCTATTGCTATATTAGAATTGATTTTTTTTCTAAACCAGAAAAACTGAAGAGGCAAAACGTAAGTAATGTTATGTCTACATTATTCTAATATTAGCTTGCTCTTTATTTCTCGGTCATATTGAAAGATACCTGTTGCAAATAACAATTAGCAATTAGCAATAATTTTAATTGGTGCCAAAGCCTGTGTTGATAAATGAAATGTGGATTTTTTATAGAGAAGTTGAAAAACTACAACAAAATTGAGAGACATAATTACAAATTACCCACAAGTGAAAAAAAGCATAAATTTGATGTTGTGCCTTTCTAAAAGCAAAAGTTGATCACACCTCTCACTTAACCTGGAAGACATTTATGTGGCAGCCGAGCACTTTGTACGGGCATTTCTCTTCTGCTGCCAGAACGTAATTGTATTTAAGGCCTCTGTCCATTCTTCCAAATTACACTGGAATTGGCTGAAGCAGTTAAAGCCAGTATCATGTAAAAAAGGAAAGGTAAAAGCAAGAGAGTGCCTGAGAGAGGAAAGGAACAGAGACAAGTGCAACACAACCTGAGTGCATTAGCTCTGCTTCCTTAGGAAAACAGACTGGTCAGAGAGGCATCAGAGTTAGCTGATATGATCTTGAGTCTACTCAGGTACTCCACAAGTCGCTCTAGACCTCTGTAGTGCAGAACAGGTCAGCTAACACACATGTAACCTGAAGAAGCAAATCGTTATAGCTTCTACCAGGTTAGACATGAAGTGTAAAAATAGACTTCTAATACTCTTCAACTACAAACCCTCCTGTATTGGTTACCATCTATCCTAAAACATGCTGTAAGCCACTGTAACCCATGTACCACGGTGCTACTTAGGCCATACAATCTGAAATCCAGTTTCTCTTCATACATACAAATCTTGGGCAGATCTTGCTGTTTGGACAACAGTCAGACATCTCACTCTGAAGCTGGAATTACCATAAGCAGCAAAACATGAATTTTGCATCACTAGAATCAGAAGCATCAGGTAGAGACGCTAACATGCTGTGTGTAAAACCCTCCCTTGTCTAAAAGATTGGAATTTCTTCTGATACAAGTAACAGCCTACAACTGCTGACTGTCAAGAATTTTTTCTAGTGGCCTACTAGCCATTAATCCTGGTAGAAAACTTTCAAAATAGAAATACAGAAAAAGGGATGATTCAATATAAAAATAGAGAAATGTTTTAGATCAATAAACCTGAAACATCCTCTCACCTCCATTTACAAACACAAGAAAAAAAATAAATCCGAGTCATACTTTCTACCTCCAAGTAAGATTAAGCGAAGAAGCCAATTATAAGCCAAAATGAAATTTTTAGTATTGTCAGGAATATTATTTTTATTTCTAATATATTGTAATTTAAAAAGACTACAAAGAATAAAATCTAAATAATATTACATTTTAAGAAAAAATTCAGCTTTGAACAGTTTTGTCTGTTACACATAGCAAATTTCATTCAGTAGCATGAAATTTTCATGTGGAACACTAGTTATTAAGAAATGGAACTCTTATAGCACAGAAACTTAATTTTCACTTCCCATGAACTGAATAATCAAAATTAATTACTCTGAATGCCAAGCCTAATGATGGTAGTGATGGTAAATCTGGATGTGTGTAATGAACAGAGTTACCTTTGCTGTTATTCACCAGGTGATTAAAGCATCAAATACCCTCAAGCTTTAAAAATGTAGTAAAATTCTAAATGCAAAACATGAAAGCTGTAATAGGATAAACCTGCTAGCAAACAAAAACTCTACACTGTCAACACAAAAGTAAACAGATAGATAACCTTACACTGGCTTTCAGTGCAGGATGATCCATCTGTATTTCAAAACGAGTGCTGTTCCCTTTGCTTTCCCCTGTCCCAGCTACTGTGTTTTGCCAAGGAGGGATAAGCCCATATTAAGTCAGCTTCAATTTTTGAAATAAAAAGAGCAGCAAGCTAAAGCACTGCCATTATAATTACCTCTTTCACTGGCATCATCGACAAGGACAATTTCTTCCAGCATGTGCCGAGGGGACCGGTTTATCACGCTGTGAACGGTGCGCAGCAGTGTGCTCCAAGCTTCATTGTGAAAAACAATGACAACGCTCGTCGTGGGAAGGTTGTCTGCATACACCTTTGTTTTACACCTATAAACAAAAATCAAGCATATATTTGTAAAGGTCAAGCCTTCAGTTAGACCTGCAAGTTTGTGGTCTATCTCTGAGTATCAGTATTAACATTCCTGATATATCAAATGCACGCAAAATATGGCAAAGGAGCAAACAGTGCACAGATTCATATTTTTACCTATCAACCATCATGACTTTCATGCATACATCTATGTAGTCCAACCTACCACTCAGAAAGGAGAACTTCAGTTCAATAACCAATTCTAGAAATCAAAGAGACAAACATACTGCTAACTGAGCATGGTAACAAATTATTTATTTCCCCTTGGACAGTGACAGTGAAATCCTCGGGACTGCCTACAGCACCCGGCACTAACCGGGGCTGACCCTGCTCAGCATCTGAGCATACATACACATTTATTTCCCCTACCACTGTTTTGTCAAGTGTAGTATGTTCAGATACACTAACCCAAGCCCCTCCTTTAGACCTGCATTCTCTCAGAGGGCAAGGGGGAAACCCTACTACTGTAATTGGGACAGAAGGGAATAGAGACAGACAAGGTAAGAAATGGCAAATTTAAACTAGGAAGTAAATGTACTAAAGGTATTTAATGAACGAAACTAAACAATAACTAAAAGAGGCAGAGAATTCCGGATACAGCTGTGTTTGTAAATTCATACTACCTACACTACCAGTGAGTTAAGAATATTTCACAATTTAATGAGTTTATAGTACATAAGAAACAGGGAGTTTTCCACTTCTTTGTATACATGTTGAAGTGTTCTAAAGGTTCATCAGATTAAAAGAGAATTACATTCACATGCCAAAGTTAGCATGGAAGATCACAGGTTCAGCTCTCCTAATGGCATATACAGGGCATTTATAAATCTGTAACATACACTCCAAGTAACTCCACACACAGTGAACATTTTTACATTCTGCAATGCTATTTTTTGGAAGCAAGTGAGATTTTCAGTATCTTCTACAAAAATCAATACAGAGTACACAGAGTACTGATTGCAATTCTGGAAAAACTCGATTGTGCTCTAAAAAAATAACCATGCAAATTTAATTGTTCTCTGCACAGATCAGTTCCTCCTGCACATTCAAAGTCGTTCAAAAACACAGTTAGTTACATAAGATTTGATGGTACGAAATATTTTAAAAATCAAAGCTGAAGAGATATATGTGCACCTCAAACACACAAAAAATACTGACACAGAAAAAGAAATATATTCAATGGAGCTTCATTCCAACCAAAGAGCTTTTATTAGATCCCAAATTTTTGAGTCAGTTCACTGTAATGTAACCTGACCTAAATGTTACTAAAATACATTAACAAATATTCATGACTATCAACCGAACAGCAGCACTGTTCAAGGGTTTGAGAAGCACATAGTACACATCCTCTACCCTGAACATACAAGAACAGTACCGAAGGAACAGCCTGCTGATACGGGATCATGGTGTCAGCATCCAATACCACGCCAACAAGTGACACCAGGAACGTCGTCCAGAACTAGGCTCCCAACATGAATATTTTATTTGTTGGATAACTTGGTTAGCCAGAGCTCTTCTCCGAGAGAGCAGCTCTCACAGCACATTGGCATTTGAGCTCTGAGGTGGTGACAAAAGCCCAGTGTGAGCAGATATCTCAGAAGAGATCAGTAAGTTTAGGTACAAAGAAAGAAATATCTGCAAGAGCTTCTGTGGAATAATATTTCATTTCTGAGAACTGAAGCAGTAGGATCAGGCACTATGTGTCTTCAATATAATACTTACTTATAACACAATTATAGCAAAATTTAATTATTCATCACACTGAAACGAACATTATAAAATCTTTATGAAAACCTACTGTATATCCCCCCTTATGTTATCCTGATTTATTTCACGTGGAAAAAAACCCTTGCAAACCATGCCAACTGAAAAGGTTATTTCTTTGGTATCCCTTGAAAAATAAAACGGTTTTTCCAAAAAATGCTATGAATTTCAGATGAAAAATTCCATCATAAGCCAAATAATCTTATCGCCAAGTTTGCCACTTTTTCAGTCTATTTTGCTACTTTAATAAAACAAAAATGTTTTATTCCTTCTGCTGCACTGCTCCCTAGACCAGAAAATAAGTGTGTCTGATTGTAGATCTTCAGCTACAATAGTAATACAAATCCACCAATTGCTCCTCTGCTTTTTGGAAGAATATTTATAAAAAACTCAAGAGAAGCCTGTTACCCATTCTCTATGAAAAGCAGTAACAATGTGTCATTCACCAGGAATATCGTGCTGGGGTAGCCACAGGATCCACTATTGTAGTATGAAATCTCTCATCTCCAGCCTTGCCTTTTATCCTGGTTTTACACAAGATTTTATTTTACTGAGCTCAAATCAATGAACTAGTATAAATGTAATCAGGGACTACAATGTTTATACACCATTACACTGTCTGAAGTACAAATATATTAAAACATTTCAGGTCTGCCTTTGAAGGGGAACTTTTTAACACCAAGAGGAAAGCTTACAGGAATTTTTGGGGACAGCCCTTCCCCCTCCAAGGCATTCCTATTGCCCTGCCTGCAGAGGGTGAACATCCTCCTTGCCCTGAGATGTGCCTATTCGTATCCCCCAGATCAACCCTTTCTGGGGTAAAAATTTAAGAGTGACCCTAGACTTGGTTGCCAGCTGGGTTTAAATCATAACACTTGCTTCCCATGTAAGAGGCTGCCATGCGTAACACAAGAGCGTTTCATAACAAAACTGGTTAGACATTTTTGAATGCTATTCTTAATAAAGTGTTTGGTATGAAATTACTCTGGAAAGGTTCATTGATGCAGGCAGGATAAATGAAAGGATTAAGAGTATGAGATCTGATTTTAATACTCTTTTTACCTGACTTTCTATATATACCTTTTAGCTATATTTGTACAAATTGCTGTGAATACATACAAATAAAATGTCTTGTTTTTAATTTTGAAAATGCTGGTAACTCCTTCGCCCCCCAGGAACAGATCACTGTAGAACATAAGACAAATAAAATAGAACACTTGATGCCTGTGATTAGACATTAGCCTTCTATGCAAACCTCATGTTTTGTTCTTATTAGCAAACATTTAAATTAAGAATCCTTTTTGTCTTTCATTTGAAAACAAATCACCCCAGAAAGGGAGTACTATAGAATTTAAAATAAAGCATTAGCTTCAACCAACAGTTATGCAACATTAGAAGCAGAATATAACCATGAGGGGTATGACACGTAGGCTATGAATTAAGGACAATTTGAATTTTAATGAGCTACTAATACATTATGTTCCTTTTGTTGGATCATGCCTCAAACAGTTTTAAAATTGAGTGCATAAAATTAGGAAGGCATAGCATCTCCAGTAATTTAATGAAGACTCTAAACAGCAGATGAGAGTATCTACTCCACATGGAATGCATCATCCTTTCCCTAATCTATGGCATTCACAGTGCAAACTCTCAGCTAATGTGACTCCATATATTATTTAGATTGTGGAGACTCCCCCAAAATGCCAGACATTTTAAATACAAGCAGAGACTTACAGTCCTATTACCTAAAGACACAGAAAAAGAATAGGCCAGATTGCTAAAATATGATCAAGATAAAGAGCCTAATTAGTCTACATTTCTTGGTGTACATATTGTAATGCTCAAAACAACGTTCTTAATTTCATAGCAAGCCTCTATCTCATGCACTGAAACTCCCACTTTCAGTTACATTAGCCTTGTATTCTTCCCTAATATCTGATTTCTCGCTTTCATGTAATTAAGAAACTGTGCGGATTTGGGCTGGGGTAGAGTCAATTTCTCCACAGTAGCTAAGAGGGGGCCATGTTTTGGATTTGTGATGAAAACAGCATTGATAATTCAGGGATGTTTCCATCCCTGCTGAGGTGGGCTTACACAGAGCCAAGAACTTCTCTGCTTCTCACCTCACACCACCAGCGAGGAGGCTGTGGGTGCACAAGAAGTTGGGAAGGGACACAGCTGGTACAGGTGACCCCAACTGGCCCAAGGGACATCCTATAGCATGTGCTGTCATACTCAGTGTATAAAGGTGGGGTAGAAGAAGGAAAGGGGTGGGGGATATTCTTCAGAGCGATGATGTTTGTCTTCCCAAATCATCACGACATGAAGCCCCGATTTCCTGGGGATAGCTGAACACCTGCCTGCCCATGGGAAGCACTGAATGAATTCCTTGCTTTGCTTTGCTTGTCTGTGCAGCTTTTGCTTTCCTGATTAAACTGGCTATCTCAATACCCAAGTTTGCTCACTTTTACCCTTCCAATTCTCTCCCCCAACCCACCATGGGGGGAAGGAGTAAGTGGCTTCATGGGGCTTAGTTGCCCGCTGGGGTCAAACCATAACAGAAATAAAGTGGAAAATTACGTAGGAAATAAAATTTAAATTGACAAGGATTTTTGATGCCACATCAAAATCAGATCTGAGAAAAAATAATTAAGTTTAGAAGCTAGACTTTTTAAAGTTGATTTATGAAGAAGCCACAGGACTATAACGATATGACTCTGCTCTGTAAGATACTCATATACATTCCTCAGAGAACTTCATATTTTTGCAATTTTATATGATATATTTAGAATATTGAGTACTGCATTTTACTCTGGGGCCTCTAACATGAGAAAGACATGCTTTTGTTGGAGAGAGTCCAGAGGAGGGCCACTAAGATGATCAGAGGGCTGAAGCACTTCTACAACAACAGTCAGAGAGAGCTGGGATTTTTCAGCTTGAAGAGAAGGCTCCAGAGAGACCTTATTGCACCTTTCAATACCTAAAGGGGGTACAATAGGGCTGGAGAGGGACTTTTTACAAGGGTCTGTAGAGCTAGAACAAGGGAGAATGGCTTTAAACTGAAAGAGGGTAGACATATTAGATATATGAGGAGAAAATTCCTTTCAGTGAGGGTGGTAAGGCAGTACAGGTTGCCCAGAGAGGTTGTGGAAATCCCTGCAAGTGGTCAAGACCAGACTGGATGGGGTTTTGAGCAACCTGGTCTAGGTCAAGGTGTCCCTGTCCATGGCTAGGTGGGGTGGAACTAGATGATCCTTAACGCCCCTTCCAACCCAAACCATTCTATGGAACTGTGTGAATAGTTTGGCCCAGTTCATTGTAACTACATAGTTATCATCCTATGTCCGCATCTCCCCAGAACACAGGAGAGCGTAACAGGTCCAAATCCTTCATAACTTGAAATCAAGTTTAATGGACTAAAAGCAAAAAAAGGTGGACAGATCTTAGCATATAACTGTATAACACTGCCAAGGAAGAACAGTGACAACAAAACAATTACATGTTGCTGCCCTTAACACTCCATTTCAAAGTTTTAAATCCACTTAAAAAGTTTTTAAAATGAAAGGCTAAAAGCAACTATGAGTTTTGTTATGCTTCTCCATTCTTATGACTCTTTGTGAAGGTGTTAGTTGAATCTTACACAGAAACTCTGCATGCTTTACATGACGATGTTCAGAAAAAAAAGAAAAACCCTCAGAGAATTTTACTCGCTGGATTAAGTATAGCCACTTGAAAACTACCTGATGCTACTTCAAAAGCATCTGAAGACCCTCTGAATAAACTGCTTTCTTACTTTCTCTTTCAGTCCAGAGTACAAATAGTCCACAGGAGACATTAGAAAAATAAGCAGAAGAGACAACAAGTAAGGCAACTCTGTCCAAATAAAATTAAGCCATTAAATCTCAGAGTTTAACTGCTGCTCCAGCACAATCTTGCACAGAAAGACGACAACTTTTCATTTTGCACTTTCTACAACACCACAACCTTACACACTCAATCCTCCTCCACATCTGCAGGACTGGAAGCCTCTCTTCTCTCACACCAGTGAAGAAATGAGAAAAAAATTGTACTTCACCACTGGAGAGACAGAAGAAATCTACCAGGATCTTGTACAAAATCCTTCAATTGAATTCATCAGAAGGTTAAATTCTTCTGATACCTATCTGCTCTGCTCAGTGTCCAACTCAGAGGTCAATAAGGCTTACCCACTCTAGCCATCGACATACCCAGGATACAGAGATGCCAGAACCTGGGACATCACCTTTGACTATCCTCATGACACCGCTTTCTGTTTACTGCTAGGTCTTTGACAAATGCACCAAATATTACCTTAAAAATGCAACTGTGCAGCCATCTTATTACAGACTAGCACTTGGCATTTTATAAATATTATAAAATTGTATTCATGGATCAATTTACTTAGAAATTATTCCTAAAACCCAAGATTGAGTGCTACATGTTTAACATTGTCAAATCTTAAAAGACAAATATTTACAATGTTAGCAATGATCTGTTTGCACACCATTCAGAGTCATGCTAAATCATTTCTGAAAGTAAAAGAACCAGGACTTAATATTCAGATAGCTCTTTAAATACTTTTGTTTCATGAGCTAAAAAAAATCACACCCCAAACATAGCTACAAACAGGGTAGAGGTCTTGCAGGAAACCACTTACACAGCACCATAATGTTCATGCGATGAACACAATGATGAAAACCTCATTTGCTGAGGCAAAACATGAAGTAAATTTTAGGTAGTTTACTAGAAAGATGAAGTCATAATTATGTTCTGCATTAGAAATAAACACTAAATTCTAAATACTACAGGGCAGTTCTCTACCCCTTTGGATAGTGCCAATATGTTATTCTCCACAGAGGAGAAATGAGAGAACAAGTTATCATTGGACCACTTCTTTTTAATATGGATTTTTCAAACAAGGCTACTCAGGCTTAACTAATCAGGAAAACTGATAGACTCAGACACTACCTGAGCCATGATTTGCTATACCCAATACCAACTATATTCCCAGATTCCACCAGCCTTTTAAAGGAAAAAGTCATGAGCAATAATTTACAGTGGCTCAAAAACATTAACAGCAGTAAAACACAATCCTTGTTTTCTAGCCCAGTGCATGCAGCCCAGAGCACTCTGAGAAAGGACAGAGATGGAACACAAGCAAAAGTGTCTCCTGTGACCTAAGCAGCTTAGCTGGGAAATCCCAGTGGAGCTCAGATCAGTGCTCATACATGCAGTATGATAACACAGTGCCAATGCATTTTTGAAAGCCATACTAGCAACAGATTGGGGCAGGAAGGGAACCATCTTTAGTCATCTTACAAATTTAGTACAATCTTTTATCTTGCATACTACAAACAACAGTTATAAATAAAAACTGCAGTTACAAATAAACTGTACCTCACAACTTAAATTTGACAATGACACATAGGAATAATTCAAGTCTTGCTGAAAATCAGGTTAGAGCTGAAGTTTTGAGGAAATACTACACAGCATAGCCCCTGTAATAAATCTGTTTAATATTACTGAGGCAGTACAAGCAGCATACACTTCAGTATTAAAATATATTGAGTCTCTGGAAAGTAAACATCAGTATCCTTTTACTTGAGAACACATTTATTTTCCTTTGAGGTTACCAAAGTTATTTCCAGATCGATAGAAAACAAAATCAGAAAATCTGAACTCCTCTCATGAAACCTCAGGTTTAATTACTGATATCTGATGAATATCACTGCAGTGCCATAAAATGTCAGTATTCCATTGCTTACCTGTTCATATGCCTTAAGTTATAGCCTCCAATAAAGTTAATGTAACAAAGCTGAGGCACAGCTATGCCCAACAAAAAACCTCCTCTCCTCTTAAATCATGGGTGAAACCAGTTTTGAAATAAGACTCAGAGTCACCCTGAAGCTGCTGACACTGACCTACATTTCCATCAGAGAACACCCTGTAGCAGGTTGGCAGAGAAAGTGTCCAAACACTATAAGCAAGAATCACCAGGACTCAAGTCAAGTCGTGTGTTTGTGGTAAACACTAACAGTCTTTCCTGGATATAGGCAGCAGCCTCATAGTATTATTTGAACAAGGGTGTTAATAAATCCATTTCCTACACAAATTCTAAGAATGTTCCAAGCTCCCAAATTGAAGACAATCAAGTTGGATAAAGATCTGATTTTCACACAGAAGCAACACAGATAAAAGGATGAAAGCCAACACTTCTGAGAAAAATAGAATCACTGGCTGTCATAACATGCCAAACCACGTTTCACTACACAGACTTTGCATACAACTACAGCTTTAATTTGCAGCTGCACAAAGAGAAAGCACTGCAGTAAGGTTGCAACAAAACTTCACACCTCCATGAAGCTGCTCCTTCCAATCAGAAAAATTCAGTTTACAAAGAGGTCTTCATTTCTATAATGGGTATCACAACTCCAATTAGTCTTTCTGAATAGGTGCCCTGAATGCAGGCAAATCCCTTATTTAAACATTTCAATGCAGCCTGCTTGTCTGCCCTCAATAGTATTACATAATTTACCTGACATCAAGAGTATGAAACTCCTTTCTTCTGATCTCAAAGATTTGGATATAAGAAAGGTCGCATTATCTCATGAGTCAAGTAGAAATCTTCTTTAAACCCTGAAAACAAAATCCAAAATGGTTCTTAAAACCATTGTGGTTACAGAATTCAAGCAGAACTTCATGAAAATAATAATAGCTGCAATTGACTATTTTCCTTATCCTGAAAGCGATCACAGGAAAGCATCTCTTGACAGAAGCAAAACCGAGTCTGTCCTCAGAGACTGAAACTGAACCTTAAGATGTCTAGACAATTATTTTCCATACCTGACCTATCAAATTGAATAAAGTTCAGGATATGGCAGCTCATCCAAAATGGATGAGCATAACTAAGAAAACTGCAACTAAGAATGAGATTTCCAAGTGTTTGTGCATATATACATGTGTATATGTATGTGTATGTATGTGTGTCTGTATGTAGTACTCAAAAAAACCAAAAAACCCTCCTCAGTTTACAGGAAGCAAGCTGATTTTTAAAGTGATTTTTTCCCCTCTAAGCTTTCTCTTGGAAAAAGATTTATGCATAATTTCTTCCAGCTAACTCAATAAATCAGTGTGAACAATTCCAAATGTTGATTCTACAAGGGGCCAGTAACAAGCTATATGCACCACAAAAGCCAGATGAAAAAAAAACATTCCTGCTTGAAAGAACAGTAAAGTGTTTAATACCTCATGTGCTTTCAGACTTCCATGACATTGCTGAAAGTTACTTTCCTGGTGATCAGGTCAGCAGATTTTCTTTACAGATGCCAGGTTAATTAACAGCCTGGATTACTAGCACGTGTCAAAATGTTGAATGAACTCTTGAAGTCTTCCACCACCTATGCTGGCAACTTTGCTCTTTTTTAATTATCTTTACATCACTATGACCTGAGCTAAATGAATACCAAAGGTTCACAAAGCATATCACAATTTATGGAGCTATTTAAATCCCCATGCCCTTATGGGGATTTTAATACACAGGTTCTGTAAGAAAGCTTTTTCCCCACCATATTTTGCCTGATCTAGTGAGACTGTGGGCTGCTGCCAAAAGCAATAAACTCATTTTTCACCACTACAGTTTTGTCCCATCCTCTGCTTTGCACCAGATCTGGTAGTCATACAGCTGCTGCGTGCATTGCTTCAGTTTGCCAAATCACCCAAATCTACTTTTTTCCCCTTTTTGGTATACGATCCTCTATACAGTCAGTGAATGTCAAGACCACACAATCATTGGATCAGTATCAACAGAAGCAGTGAGAAACTTCTTTTGTCTGCAGTGAGTATTTATACCAGATTATATGTAGTAGAAAACTGCAAAGCTATAAAGCTATTCTCCTGAATTAAAATAACTAAAAGCAAAGACAGCACACTTCCATAAGCCTCACATAGAAGCAAATACCTTGAGTGCTGTCATTTAAAAAAACCCATGAAATGTCACATTTGAGTTCCAAGAGCATGCTCTTGCCTGTGTGCCTTTACCACTTTTACTATGAATAGCTCTACTCAAACTGTTTTCCTCACACAGAGATTGTGTTAATTTTATGAATGTGTTGTATTATGATTCAACTGTAGTATCCGAAAGTATAGAGCAAATAAATTTGTTTTGAGAAGTTAAAAATCAAAATTCCAGTATATTCTCAAATGCATTTCATACTTAAAATCAACATTACATTTTTAAAGCAGACATATGAAAACCTGATTGTGATTCCTTAACTGAAAAGCATTATATTGTATCATCTAATTAACAGTGCCAAAATCTAAATTCTGTTCTTTCTAATCAAAGAGATGATAGAATTAGTTAGAATTATTATCCTACTAGACTTACCCAGAAAGAAGCCCAGCATAATTGCTATAAACACAACAATATACATGTAACTTAGACTTAGAAGAATGTCTTTTAACCCACAATATTGTCTACTTCCTCCCAGCTGTGAAAGCAAGCTTGGCAGCAGGAGCTGAGCAGGGTAGTTTGATTCAGGAAAAAGCCCTTCAATAATAACAGACAACATCAATGTACTAGTTAAATCTGAAGGTCTGAAAGATCTTCACCTATTTTTTTCATTAAGTGGCCAAAGTCATAGTTTGTATGGATTTAGACTCAGTTCACTCAAATATGTAGGGCCATCAGGCTAAAAACTCTGATTATACCCTAGCATGATTTATACCACTCAAAATGCCACCACACACACCTTCCTGCACACAGACAGTTTGAGAAAAGGACAGTTGAAACGTCCCAAATTTTATGCAGAATTGAGGTATAATAAGATGTCTGATACCCTTAATTCTGGCAAAATTATACTAACTAAGGAAAAATGACAAGGAAAATCTTTAAACTATATAGAACCTACAGTCTTGGAGAAAGGGTTGCTGAGGTATCAGCAAGGAGAGTGGATACTCCTCCTTGCTGCAGGTCTGCTTGGGGAAGCCCATCACCCTTCCAAGAAATCTCAACCTGCAAAACAGGACAGCCTCCTAAGCACTACATCATGTGCTCCAGTGGAGACCAGAGCTTACATGAACATCATTCTGTCCCAGCTATGCCTCCATTGTTTCCAGCCTTGATTGCTCATGCCTAAAAGAGTGTTTTAAGAAGTTCTTTTCAAGAGTAAAAACCTCAGAATTTGGTTTAAACTCTCACACAGAAACACAAGTGTCTATTTAAATGTTTTAGATATTCCCCAAATTATTCTATAATGAATTCAGGCTGGAGAGCTCAGCCTTAGAATACTATACTCATCCTTCATTTTGCAAAGCAGCTTCTAAAGCCACCTTCAACTGTACTGAGAGCCAAACCAAGGCATACGACAGGTGCAAATTTCATGCGTTAAACCATCCTACCTTCCAGCCTGAATACCATTCTAAGGCAGGCAGGCACAGCTGAACATGCACTTCAGTCACTGACACCTATTTTATTAATTGCCTCTCTCATCTCCAACAAAATCAAGGCAAGACTCTAGTGTTCCTAATCATCCATCTTTTACTCTCTGCTGTCATGTCAAGCCCACAGCTGCATATTTTCCTGGCAACTGTGAATCAACTCCCACTTCGATGATTGATTCACAGAGTAGAACAAGACATACTTAGAAGAATTATTCTATTAACAACTTAAAACCAGTCTGGTATGCCCAGTTGCTTATTCTCCAGCAACAACTGTCCTCCAGAAGTTGGAGTTCTGTCTGTTATATTAGTTTGCTGCCCTAAAATGTCCCAGAGTCCAGATTCAAGGAACTATCCAAGCCAAAAAAAAAAAAAATACTTCTGGCTTAGCTTTTTCTGTTAAGCAAAACACATTTGGATGGATAATGAGAAGAATAAGTAGAATAATGTTCCTGGTTACAAAGTCACTAGCAATTCAGACACCTCAATGACTTAAAAGGCACCTATGTGCATCACTAATAAATATAAACCTGTTAATATGACTAGGGCACACCACTGCAGAACAGAGGTGACAATATCTGCAGATGTCCTGTACTGAGGAGTTCCCTTAGCTGGAGAAGTGCCTAGAAGTTATTAAAACAGATCATATTCTTGTTCTTCTAGTAAGGAAACAAAATTTCTTGGCCAAAACATAAATAGGATGCTCGGAGTGGGTCACGTGTAGAGATTAACCTACGAGCACTCTAGGACTGAGCATGTTCATGTATATGAACGCACTTGTCTTCACACAGATGACACTGGGGCTTGGCAGAGCTAGAAATTAATTAAAGGATAATGTAGACTACTTCAAAAGTTGCTCTCCAGCTGACAGATCATGCCATCCCCAATAAATACGTGTTGCAAATTGGTCCTGGCACTCTTAATTCCACCAGCTTTCCCATGATTAACTGTTAAGGCAAAACTTCTACAGGCTTCTGTACTTCAGAAAAACTGACATGCTGGAGAATTAGAGGACTCGAAATAATCACATCTTCCCACCACACCACATTAAAGGAAGCAACTCACAAAACCTGTGAAGAAAATAATTACATGGTTGAACAGCTAAGTGTGCCTTTGAACATACCCTGCTTTTTCAAAACCTTGATTGAATGTGCTACTGGCAGCTGTGCTGGAGGCATATAAATGTGGTAAGGAATGATTTAAAATTATCCATTCTCCTTCTCCACAAACTATTTACATATTAGCAGGGACATAGATAGAGCAAGTTATAACAGAAGTAACTCCACTAATGCAGAACAAAGTGCTTCTGACCTTTGAGTATTATGACTAATCAGATAGTTTCATAAGACATACACACAACACTGGAGGTTATTTACAGTTTTCACAATTCTAAAAATGGTTACAGTGTTCTGTAAAAGAAGTACTAATCCACATATATAGATTAAGATACCCTTGCACTGTAAACACAGCATTGTAATCAAATTTGCCAGGGAAATGTTAACACGCTCTCTGGCTTCTTAATTAGCATGACCTGATAAAGTGCATCTTGAAAAAAGACAAAGCAAGGAGATTTTGGGGTGTCATTTTTCTCTCAAAATCTACTAAAAATCACACAGGAAATAAATGTCAAAATTTTGGCAGAAATTTACAAGAACAGAAAATCCAATTCTGCCCTGAGACTTTACCTAAAATTTTATTCTGTGATTCCACTTTCATACATATATGACAGTATTGTATCAAGACAAATGGAAAAGAGAAGCAAATGCTCATCACAAAACTTACAAGGTATGTTTTACTGAAAAACACAATAATTGCTGAGCATAGCCAAGTGCGAAAGATAAAAATTTCCTACATCTAAACTTCACCACAGAATTGCAATTTCATTTGTCTGCAAGTTTGAGTGATGCTTAGGTAATAATTTTTAATAGTTTGTAACAATTTTTCTTTCCATTTTCAGCTAATTCAAACTCTAGACCTCACAAAGCTTACAATTAAGTCAACTTTTTAGATCCACAAATTTATTTTCTAATCTTTGCACTTGCACAATGGAAATGGTAGAATATATACATGAAAGTTTTCCATCGAATGCTGAAAAAAGATGATAGTTAGTTTCTTCCATTCTTCCAGGTCATAATGAAGACTTTGCCCCTGTTTACCATCCAAATAACCAAAAACTGTAACTATCACTTCCCCAAACTTAATTTCTTTCATTATGCTCTTCCAGGAAAACATGCAGAAATCATTTCATGTTAGCATCCCAGCTTTGACAAAGTTCCCCAATGAAGCAGATGATTTTTCTCGCACTTGAAGCAAGTTGAGAATCCTAACTGCAAGTTCTTTACAGTAGAAGTCACCATTTTACAGTGAGGCAATTTCTTACCCTACAGATGTGATACAGGGGGCAGATATTACATATGAATCTGCACAAATGCCAAGAGATCCATTGCCAAGTTACAACAATGACCAGAGCAATAGCATGAAAGGATAAACCCATCCACCAACATACTGAGAAATCGGCAAGTAGGGACCAAAAAATCTGACTAAAAATTTATCTGAAAATCAATTGAAGGGTTACACTAATTCAAGATTGTGAAGTAATATTTTGAAAAATATAGAACAGTTATTAAGAACACCAGCACTACCAGGAACTCACACGCTACTTACTTTCATCACAACAGATGAAGGTACCTACAAACCAGCTCTTTATTCCTCATTAAAAATGAAAAGCAGAGAGAGCGTCATCTCATTCTCCTAATATTAATCTTCTGAGGTAGGAGATGAAAACAAATTAATACAGCAGCTAGGCCTTGGGTATACAGCAGCAAAGCAGAGCTTCTAAAGAAATGGGTGTCTGTAGAATCTGATTCTTGTATGAGAATGCAATTAACTGGGAAAATTTTGTTTCATGAGCTTTATTCAACTTGAATGTCCCCTTCATGAACAAGACGGGTGAGGGGTGGGGGGAGTCATCAGCTATCCTGTCAGAGTAGTCCCAGGAGAGTAAAGCAATCTCATTTTTCTTTAAAACAAGGCTACAATTTTCTTCTTAATTACTTATGACTCAAACAGCTCTGAAAGGATCAATATTCCAGAGGCAAGATCCAAACCAAACCAGATGGATATTAGAAAACATTATAATGCAATCTATATGAGGCTTTGCACATTTCATTAGGTAAGAAAATTTTAAAGTATTTCTCTCATCATCCAACCTTTTCTATTTTATATAATGATGAATTTTGGTCTGCCTCATTACAAGCATTTTCCAAATAAGTATTTTTTTCCTGAAATGCCACGTCTTAAGTTAACTTTGTTTTCCTTCAGCCAAATTCTATTCCCTGAACAGACTTCATACTTGTAATCAGATTCAAAGTTAAGCAACACTGAAGGAAACTGGTTTCTGCTGTTCAATCTTATTTTACATATAAGTATCTTATATACAGGAAATTCTCCTACTGTTTTCTTAAACAGTTATATCTTACAGATCTGAATTATTGCTTTGGATTACTCTTTACACATTCTTCACTTAAATAAAAGGACATTTTTAATACAACACAAAGTACTTACCCTTCTAACCTGACATCAGGTAAAGATCTGTTGAGTGCAATCATTTCACTTGCCATTAAATTAAATTGATTTATTTTAAACATTTCTTTCATTTTTTCTTGCTCCTCCTTTGGAATGACCACAGGCTTCCCCATCTCTCCAGGTCCTTCATGTGGTTTTTGTATGGGTTCTGGAACTAAGAATAATCAAATGTTACTAACTATTTTTAGGCTTATTTTGTTTGCTCATAAATTATTTTACACTGTAGGAGTACTCACATTTCATATAGTCCTAACCCCCTCGAGTTTTCAAAGCAAAACCAAACCTTCACATTTAGGAGTTTGACAGAGATAGTTAACTGCTATTCTTAGGCATTGCAATTCATGTTAAAAACCAGTAAGGATTTATTTCTATCCATCATTACATCACAATCGACTTTACTAAAGTTCCTGTAAAGGAAAATTCAACTTTTCCATGAAAGCCTCTGTGGGCAACAAAAATCTGGAATATAACTGAGGAGACACCTGATTGCAGTCTACAACTTCCTCTCAAGGGGAAGCAGAGGGACAGACACTGATCTCTCCTCTGTGGTGACCAGCAACAGAATCCAAGGAAATGGCCTTAAGTTGTGTCAGGGAAGGTTCAGGTTGGGTATCAGAAAGATGTTCTTCCCCCAGAGGGTGGTTGGGCACTGAACAGGCTCCCCAGGGCAGTGGTCACAGCACCAAGCCTGACAGAGTTCAAGAAGTGTTTGGACAAGGCTCTCAGGCTCAGGGTGTGGCTCTTGGGGTGTCCTGAGCAGGGCCAGGAGTTGGATTTGAATAATCCTTTGGGGGTCCCTCCCAACTCCAAATCTCCTGTGATTCTATGATAGATGTCTGATGTCCCAGAACAGTAAAGGTTCAATTAAAGTAGAAGTGCAGTTTCACATGTATTTTCACATTTTTATTTTGACAGAATGACACTGACATTTGCAGTTTAGAGTAACTTCTCTTGGTTTCACTAACATTATTTTTAGTCAACAAAATTACATTTTGGAGTTTAACGTTAGTACTCAAACCAGTAACCCTATACATCTTTAAACCAACAAAATCTTAAATATCAAATATCTGATCAAACTGAGGAGGGAGAGAGGCAGGAGGAAAGGAATCCAGATTCTTGAATTTTGGGGGGTTTTAAACAAAATAAGTGAAAACCAAGAACATCTTTTAAAAAGTTGCACTTCTCTTTACAATTACTGTTCATTTTTCTCCTGAAAAGAAATACTCAAATATTGAATTTGAGGTATATTACTACTTTACAAATTGCAGGAAATACTTTAATTTTAAAAAATAGTAATTTAGGATACAAACAGAGAAAAAGGATTTGTTTTGAAATAAAGGCACCAAATCTCTCAGAAATAAGCCCAGCTTCAAGTTACCTTTAATTTGCATCTTAGAATAGGAGAGTGCAATTAAAGCTTATGGCAAGAGCAGAGCCACACAAGGAATAAATTTATTTTTTTTAAATGCCTGAGCCTTCCATCCCTGCTGATATACTTTGGCTTCAAATATATATTACTAATAAATGAGACTTTTTGCTAGTCTGCATTTAGTATTAATGGGTAACAAGCACAATGTGCTCCTTGAGAAACTTTCATTTTGAAGTACCTGAAGCAATTGCACCAGTTGCATTCACACAGTAGCGCTCAGCAGAGTAAATCCTCCCACCACAAGGTGCTTTCTTTTTTACCAAACTCTCCATGACTGCCAGTTGAGCTATAAAATTCCCGAAGTTGCCACCCAGTCACTCATACATTGAAAATGGATAGAATAAGTATGTTCAAACAGATTCTGAACAGATTGGCCAAGGCCCTCATTTTAGCCAATGCCTAAACTGAGCAAGCAGCTTGCTTTCCATCTTTGCCTCTTAAGAAGGAATGGATGAACCTGCATCAAACCTTGCTGATTTGCAACTGCATAACCTTTTAAATGAGAATTTGTGCCTTTTGGGGTGTAATTAACATAAAATTATGAAATACAATAAGGTAATTATTTGGACTTAATTTTATACAGTCAGCTTGGTATTATGTGGACTATCATAATTATTTTTATTCACTGTACAGTAATGAGTATATAGGTTAGACAATGAGTGTTACACATATCTAAAACAATTAAACAAAACCTATCAGAATATAGTTATATTCATGATGTTTTTCTGAATTCTGAAGAGTGAATTACCTACTTAGACGAAAAGTAATTTCCTGTTTCATTTACACTTCCAGTTGTTCCTTAATTTTCACTAAACCAGTTAAATTGAATAGCTAAATTAACTTGAAACTCATCTCTCACATTTGCAGATCTTCCTGTTAGATGTGAGTTTAGCACATCAGTGACTTGGATCCCAATGTACAAATTCCAGAAATTCATCAGTTGAATTTTTAAATTTCTATCAATAATACATACTACTTGATTACACATTTTACCTTACTAATGTACTCCATTCCCTTGCAGAAAAATCCAGCAACAACAAACTAGAACCAGACATTCTGTGCAACTCACTAAATGCAAAGACAGTCAAGCCTGGTGCACAGGCAGGGCAATGACTTTCCAAGAAAAGTTAACCATCTTCTCTCAAGTTTCTGAGAATCATCTTTTCTTGCTTTCTTTTATGGTTTTCTGTTTTCCCACAAAAGCACATAATTTTCACATAAACACAAACCAACAATGTTCTCCCAAAATGACTAATACACATTGTTAAGAATTCAAACCACAGTGCTTTTTTGTCAGTTAAACATGAAAAAAATGTTTCCTTTGAAGGACTGTAGACATGTACTGATGACATACTTCTAAGAAACAGAAATTTAATCTACAGCTGCAAGTTTCAGAACTAAATGAATGACTTAATCATAACCTGATCCAATAGGAAATCTAGTAATGTTTTCCCAGACATCTCTTATTTGTATCAGTAAATCACTGGTTTCAAAGAGGGCTTGATGTCTTCCAGATCTTCATTAAAAAATAAGGAACTCTTTATGTCTATGGACTACAAATTTCTTTTTACCAGGCAACATGCCTGATGAAAGCCAGATACTTCAAAATTTAAGACCATCTAAAGCCAGGAAAAAGGGCTGGATTCTTCTGGTGAGACGTCTTCAGGGGCCACAAAAATGTAAAATCCAGTCACTTTTGGAGGCATCACCATAATTCCTAGAAAGCTGTTTGGACAGGTAAAAGTTCAGAGAAGTTCTGTCTTTTACACACACCTCAGCCTTAATAGAATAAGACTGATCTATGGCAAACAGTTCACAGTTTCAAAAATTAAACTTACTTTTCATCTTGGGATTTTTTCAGGCAGGTGAGATAATTCAGAACCAAGACACAATTTAGAGATTTCATCTTTACTGCAGCTCAAAATTCAGAACACAGGGCCTTGATTGGCACTTGACAAAAACAGCTGGTTGTATTTTAAATTTGTCATTGCCCCAAGAAAAGAGCATAAATAGCAAGGAGCTGAGAGTACAAGACTCCTGCAATACCAATCCTAGGTCTGAAAGATTCCCCACCCTCAGGCTTCTAATCATTAAACAAGGGGAATGCACCTTGAGGGGGAAAAAAAAAGGAAAAAGTTTGACAGTTTATTTAGAAAGCACATCAAGTGCCAAAGCTGGAAGTTCGTTTGCAATCATACCTTTAAGAAGCCTGTAACTGGGGGTAAAGAAGGACTCATTGCCTATGGAAAACATCCTTCTAAGTTCATGAAAGCCCAAACTGTCCAAAATTATCCCCAAAATCTTTTGCTCCTGCTGAAATAGCTAAAGACTAATTTTTCCAACTAGACAAGCACAACCTAAAATAAACAAAAACTCTTCAGAAAAACTTACTTATATGTCAAGTAGGTTCATTAAATGCTATGGAATTCTTCCATGAATTGCAAAGTGAAGCTATATTACCAGAGTGACATGGACAAGAGGTTATTAAATTCAGAACACTTACATAATTTATGCTGAATCAAGAAAACTAATTCAATTATGGAAATTAATAGAAGGGAAGAAAGTCAAGTGAAAAAGCGGATTTTTATAAAAACTTCATATCAAAAATAGCCTCAATGTTATCTGAAGATTATAGGCATTCTGAGCAGGAATCAATCCACTACAGATTCCAAGTTGGTAAACTACTGTAACAACTAAAAATACCAAAGACCAGGCACGCAACTTGGTTAAAAGGAAGTGTCACAGGGTCAACTACAACCATGGTTTTTAGCAGCCATATTCTGCACTCCGGACTCCGAATCCCAAGGACCTGAGTTCGAGTCTCAGTGGGGACCGTCCCCTGGCAGTTCAATGCCTCCCTGCCATCC
>JAOXXN010000395.1:84470173-84484130 GCA_026770055.1 Myrmophylax atrothorax
TAAGTTATATGCTGGGGCCATAGGATGTTTATCCTAGAGAAGCTGACTGAACTCTGCCTGGAGTAACTTCAGAACTTGCTGACAAATCAAACACAGGCAGATATTGAGTTAAAACCTGCAGATAGGATAATGCATGTGACTAATTGTGGAGATTTAAAGAATTAGAAAATACAATTTGAAAAAATAAGGATGATAATTATTTAACACTTGATGGGTTATTTAACCTCAAGAAAAATGAAGAATGGTAGGGAATTCAAATGTTTTGCTAACAAGTTTTACTTCCCATCCTTTAAAAGTGGCACTACAGATAGTATAAAATAAAAATTTAGAAATACCACACCTCACCATCTCTTGGGAAACACCAAAATTCTAACAAAAGTAACTCAGCAGTCTTGCAGGGCTAAACACTTTTTGAAATACAGGGAAAACATCAGATCTCCTTCCAAAAAAACCTAGCATAAAAAAACAAAGAAAAATCAGAACATATGGCTGTTTCTCTTTCTCTAGAAAGGACTAATTAGATATGGAGAACAAAAGAAAAGCTAGCATTGTCCCATTTTGTGATACATTCAAGAAATTTTTGCAATGTTTCTCACAAAAACTTGTGCTCCTTTGCTATATCCATATGTAAACATGTAAATAAAATGTCTGCCTAGAAGGCAAAAGTCTGTATTTATACAGAAAGGCCATATAGCTTTAAAGTATACATTCACACGTGTCTGTTCTCACACCATAAAGCTGTTTGCTCAGCAGGTAACTTCTGCTGCTAACAACTGTTCTGTACTTAATTAACACGCACAGTATTGCACTAAGGATAAGATTCTTCACATCCATCCTTCCCTTTCCCCCTAAGACTCACTTGTTTTAGAGGTAATTCTTTTTAATTCTGTCTTCTCAGAGATTGCTGACAACACAAGCTTGAGAAATACCATACTTTTAAGTTCTTTGTTTTGATTGTTAATCCATGCAAATGTACAGATGGTATAAAAAGAAAAACCGTGAGGATTTCCTTCAAGGACCCATAAACTTGTCCATTTAAAGTCTATTTCTAAAGTAGACAATATCCATATTTGGGGTTCAATTTTGAATAGGTGAAGAAGAAGAAAAGAACTGTCAGGTAAAATCTAAAAAGACATAATAGTAAAAGCAGAGTTCTAGGAATCCTTTAGAACTTGGGATCATTTTGCAAGACTGGACAAAGAAAGAAGACACTGAAAGGGAGATGTTGCTAGAGTAGTTTGCAAACAGACCAGTGTAGCAATGGCTCTTCTTCAGGACTAGAGTCCTGGATACATTTTTCGTCCCTATGGCATCTTGGTCTTCTGCACTGGTACAATATTTCCACAGGAATAGACCCTAAACTCTAGAATTCAGACTTCAGGTGAGCAGCAGAGGCTTATATGCTGAAGCACCTGTGATGCCTGACAGTGCAAGAAAATTTATGGAGGTATCAGTACTGTTCATTTTGAACAAAGACTCACAAAGGCTAGTTTCACATTTTGGGACACTCTCACCACAGAGATCTACTCTTCCTTTCCTTTTCACTGCATTTACCCTTTTGCTATTCAAGCAAATAAACTATCCCTAGCTCTCCAACAGGCAGCAGCCATGACCAGTGCAATTCCATGCAAGCAGATGCACTCTCCTTCCACATTGCTCTTCCATCGACGTCTCCGAGCTTGCTACCATACAAACAAAAATCAGAACAGGTAAAGCAGAGACAGGATGGAAAAATGATCTGTTGCTGCCAGACTCAAGACTATAGAACAAAAGGAGGAGAAAGAAGCAGAAGAACCCACCTATCTAAGAAATATAAAGCAGCCCATATGATTCAAAAGGCCTGGGGCACACAGCATTCACCTATCCATGAAATATCTCTCTGTAACTGCAAAATTAAGCAATTATAAATGATGGACCAGACCACAGAAATTTTAATTGACCATAGATATATGCCTAGCTTACTATGTTATCAGCTGGCAGAGCTTCCATATTCCATCAGGTGAATGGGGGAGAACTCAGTTTGTTCCACCCATGTCACATGCCAGTCCTAATACAAATAAATGAAACTGTTTTTACATCAGCAGTCCCTACAAAAAAGAATGTTACAAAGCTAGATTGATAGACAAGCAAAACAAAAGAACTAAGCAGTCATGAAAGACCATGGCAAGCAAAGCCAAAAGACCAGCCAGCAGAAGCAAATCACATTTAATTGCAGAATACTGAAACTATATAGAAAAAAAATTAAAAATTACAAGAAATCCAGTGTATTAATTTCATTGCAAACATTTTGTTCTCTTGTCTCCTGCCCCAAACCCGATATATTAGATAGCTTTATAAAAAAAGTAATTTAGAAACCAAGAATTCATTTGCCAAAACTAAACACTGGCTACACTGAGGGATTCTCTTAGACTCATGTCCAATACTACAGCAAATATTTTAAACTACTTCACATTCACTAGAGCAGTACTTCTAAACAATTAAAAAAATCCACTAGTTAAACTTGGTTTGTCGAATCTTAAAAACAAAAAGGTATGAATTTTGAGACCAAGAGCACGTCTAACAGTGTGACAAAACATCTTGGCTTTGTAGTTTCTCAGAATGAACTCTCTCCTTCACTCCAATATAAAAAAAAAATAAAGCATTATTAATGAGACAAAATGTAACAAAGAAAAAGGACTGCAGACAAGATGATATAAATTTAAATAAGCTCTTGGGTAGCCCTATTGAGTCACTGCTATCACAGCATTTGTGCAGGATTGGATGCATATTTTTGGTTTTCCAAAGGGTAAACAGAACCACTGAGCACTTTTTCCAACTTTCAACTTAATTGAAAAATACAAAAATTGACATCCGGGTTCACATTTTGTCAAAAGCAGCAGTATGGAAAAGGTAAGTCTAGTTCTACAGAAAACAACAATCCTCTTTTGTTAACAGCTTCAAAAATCTTCATATCATGTTTTGAGATCACTTGTGGAAGAAAATGCTAGAAAAACAAAAATCAGTAAAACTGCAAAATGCTAGTTTTCACTTACATCATGGAAATTACTAAAACAAAGTCATTTTTAAAAAAAAGTGTCATTTCATTCTTCTGTAATAAATGCTTTTCAGATGTTGCTGGATTTTATTTCTTAATACCGCTGAAGAAAAACGGCAGATTCATTCACACGTTAAATTTCAAGACTATACTCTTACAGCCAGTATTCCAAAAAAGGTTTTCCATCTGGCCTAACTTGTAAGTTTTCATCCTAGTATGAAAAAGACTTGACAAATATATAAAATAGCCATATCAAGACATAGGAAATGCATCAGAGTAAGGTGAAAAAGTAAATAAAATTTAGAATTTCTTATTTGAGCTGCACATCAGTCCAGAGAAAACTGAAGAGTGTGATACATAATTTGAGGCAGAAAGATTACTTCATGGAAGAGATCACTTGTTTCCCTAGTTACCTATAAGAGTGATGATAACAATTTTCTGCATAGCTGCATAGAGCAAACAATCAGCAGAACATTAGGTATGGCAGGTATGTATCAGACTTCACTAAATTACTTAAGTTTCTTCAAATACTTTGGTGCTTATTAAATAGTTCACCATTTTTTTTCCAGAAACTGTCAGGCACTTCTTGAAAAACAGCTACTGCATTTAATTTGACACATGATTTTTGAAGGTGTAAAACTTGTAGCAACTTACAACTCAAAATTAATTCCTGACTAGAAGCCAAGAAACAGGTCACCATAAAAAGGTTAATCTGTCAGAAAACATTAAAAAAGGAATATGAGGGAACTGTTTTGCAAATTCAGCTATATATTAATTGGAAACTGCAGAATTTGTGTAATACAATCACTTTCAAAATTTAAATCAGATCAGAGATCAGATACTTTTTAAAGACTTTTTTAATATTCTGTGCTGTGAGACATTTAAAATTACTTTTCAGTACCTTTTCTGAAAGATTTTCAAGTGCAAAATGAAAAACTAGAATTCTGACAAGAGAGTAGCCATGCCTGAGAAGCCATGCCACATGATCAAACCATGGTTAAAGATTGATCAACACACTATTACAGTTTAAGTAGCTGCTACTCCAACATGCCAGCCTTCTGCTTTGCCAACAAAAATCTACACAGCAAGGAAGAAACTTCATTAGAGAACTGACACAACTGAAAAATAACCAAGAGCAATTGTGTTTATTCATCCACCTCAATCTCTCAGTGCACCCCCAGACCAATCAGGTATTCCCCACAACAGCAGTTATTTCTACTCAAATCTGTTACCTCATTAAACTCAGCATTAGGGTCAACAACCATAGAAGAAGTGACTGGGCTACCATGAAAGATATATCAGTGCAGTTACAGCTCAAACGCTACATAAGCAGGAAATCCAGAATTAAAAAATACGCTCTATTTTTTTTGTACTCTCAGTAGCTTCTACTATTAATAACTAGTATTTTGGAGTAATTTGGGATATATTTTTCCCTCTCCCTTAAACTGATGCTTGTTCAAACATACCTTTTAAGTATTGAATTTAACACTACATGTTAATCTGTTGAACTTCACTGGAAAAGGACCCACTCAAACCTGCAACAGACTTCTCACACTTTACCTCTGAACCTGAACTTCAGAGCTGCACCCTAAGAGTTCTTCAAACCTCAGTCTGTGGAAACTAATCTATGAAAACTGCTAACAGGTTTCAGGAAAGAAAAAAATCAAGATGAAAAATAAGCACAAATTGTCAATACCAACGACACCAAGTGCAGGACACCATTTGACATACTAAATACAACTGCACTGGTTAATCTTTCCTGCCAAAGGAATGGAGTTGTCATACCACATCTTTGCCTGTCTGTCCCATGAAACTCTGGTTCTCCATCTTGTTTCTATCAAGCTTAAAAAAAGTGGGAGATACACACAGAGAGAAGACTTCACAAGGATTCAGATGTTAAACACCTCACTGGGCAGCCAGTGACTACACAGTGGTAGTTTAATAAATCCTTCTTGTCTGACAAGGATGATTTATGTGAACTGTGTTTACTGCAGAAACACAGAAAATAAAATTCAGGCTTTCTTGGTTCATCTGGATGGTAAGTTGATCTGAATCCCACCTCATTGGCCTAGATCACTCTTTTCAAAATACCATACTGAAAGGGTAAAGATAAATTTAGGAGAACTAAAAATGGGGTGCTTTATCCACTGGGATATTATACTTTCCACTACCCAAAGACAATCATAGTAACAGTTGAATTAGATGTGCATTAATATCGAAAGGGATTTTTAGGGACAGTTGTTTAATAGCTGCAGTCAGCTGAACTGGTCCAACAGGGCCTTGAAGGAATAGTACAATATGGAATATGCATGTGGTGGATTATTCTGAATGCCAGGTGCCCAAAGGTGCTCTGTCTCTCCTTTCCTCAGCTGGACAAGGAGAGAAAATATAACAAAAGGCTCCCAGGTTGAGCTAAAACCAGGCAAAGGTCACTCACCAGGTACCATCACAGGCAAAACAGACTCAATATGGAGAAATTAGTTCAATTTATTACCAATCAAATCAGAGCACAATGAGAAATAAAACCAAATCTTAAAAACACCTTCCCCTTACTCCGATCTTCTTCCCAGACTCAACCGAACTCCTGATTTTCTTTACCCCCTCCTCACTCCAGCAACATAGATGGACAGGGATTGAGGGTTACAGTCAGTTCATTACACTCTGGCTCTGGCTCTCCTTCCTCCACAGGGGGAGGATTCTTCACACTTCACCCCTGTTCCCATGGGAAACAGTCCTTCATAAATTTCTGCAACATGAGTCCTTCCCACAGGCTGCAGTTCTTCACACACTGGTCCTCTATGGGTCCCTTCCATGTGGTGCAGTCCTTCAGGAACTGCTTCAGTGTGAGCTTCCTATGACGTCACAAGTTCTGCCAGCAAACCTGTTCAAGCCTGGGTCTCTCTCTCCATCAGGTCACAGGTCCTGGCAGAAGCCTGCTCCAGAGTGGGCTTCCTAGGCGGTCACAGCCTCCTTTGGGCATCCACCTGCTCCTCTATGGGGTCCTCCAGGGGCTTCAGGTGGACATCTGCTCCACTGTGAGCCTCCATGTGCTGCAGGGAGACAGCTGCCTCACCGTGCTCTGTACCACAGGCTGTACCACAGGCTGCAGGGGAATCTCTGCTCCAGTGCCTGGAGCACCTTCTCCCATCCTTCACCAACCGTGGTGTCCGCAGGGCGATTTCTCTGGCATATTCTCACCCCCCTCTTCAGCTGTAGGTTTTTTCCCCCTCTTCTTAAACAGGTACCCCAGAGATGCTACCACTGTAACTGATGGGCTCAGCCTTGTCCAGCAGCAGGTCCCTCTTGGAGATGGCAAGCATTGGCTCCATTGGACACGGGGAAAGCTTCTAGCAGTTTCCCACAGAAATCAGCTCCGTAACTAACTTGCTACCAAAACCTTGCCACACAAACCCAAACCAATCCAATGACAAAGCAGTAGCATACATGCAGTTATAAAGTGCTCCCTTTGCTCTAAGACACAAAGCAGAGAGATCTGACCAAAGCATCAAAAGTATCTGGAACACGTTCTGTACCAACCTCCTCTGCAGGTTTACAGCCATCTGGATGGTCCATTAGCACTGGTGGCAAAATCCCGACCCATTGCTGTAGAGCACCTGTGGTAGGAACCATGGAGCAGCAGACTGGCCTAAGCCATTCCAACATGAACGCAGAAGCAAAAGAGGTCTTCCACCCACAAGCTCTTACGGCTGTCCTAGAAGAAAAACAGAAATTCATGTAAGTTCCTAGCTCAGTTCTGGTAGAGCTTGAGGTGGAAGAGGAGGAATGTTTCCCACTAAAGATTTCAAAATCCAAATTCTTGTGCAAGGGAGAAGGAGTCAAAGACTGTTTCTAAAAAGAAGCAGTGAACTGAGCTTGTGAAGAAAACAACATATGCAGGGCAGAGTAGAGAGGTGGAACAAGTCATCAACATTTTTTAGCCTTTCAGATGATATGATTTAAGTGGGAGGACTGCCTGTCCTCCCAAATAAGCAGTTATCTATTTTTGAGTTCTATATATGTCGTCCTCTATCCAATCATGAACACTTAGCACAACAAACTATGAATTGTTCTCAATAAGGCTAGAAAACAGTCTCCTCAACAGCACACATTCACATGAGCAGCTCCCCAGATGATCATCCTTTTGGACTACATTTTCCCATACATATTCTAGTTTATGGATGTAGGGGGTTTTACATTCTTTCATCTCTCGCCCACAAGTTAAACATTAGCATTTATAATGACAGCATTTGTAAAAAAAAGGTGTTATTACACTAACATAGACCTGATGCTTAAGAAGTAATGTTTTTTCACTTCAGAAAAAAAAAAGTGACACCTGAAAAATTATGCCTGAGCCTTTCCAAGTCTTATCTGTTAGAACTTTAGCAATATTGAATGAATTCCTTCTTTTACCCAGTTAATACACCAATGTCTGAGGGAAATTCTAAGCAGCTGAAAAGTACAGATTATATCTTAACAGACAACAGAGGAGGTTTGTTGAATTTTTAATGCAATTGTAATTTGTCAACACTTAAGTAATATTTGCCATATATTACACAAGTTTATGTCTTGTATTTGCCATATTAGCTATGAGCCTACTAAGTTATTCAAGTTTATTGCTCTGCCTCTTTAAACTGCTAGCTGGATGTACCTGTCCAGATGAAAAATTACGTACAAGGGAAGACTAAAGTAAGACACTGACACTATGACAACATGACAGTGTGGACAAAGTACTTGGTAAGGCAAGCTCAGACTGACAGTGATAGAAAAGGTGTTTGCCAACTGCTTATCTGGAAACAAATTACTACCCCAGTACTGAGGCAGGTGAAGTAAGTATAATGCTTGCCAATTTTCCCATTTGTTTGCATACCAAAGTAGGAAGGGAAAATATCTCAACTCCGAAATTTAACCTCCATTTGAGGATAGATTACCAAAATACTGAGAAAGCATACTGATAAAAGAGGAATACTAAGCACAAGTGGTTTACAGTCTGATTTTTAAAAGAACTGTCTAAAGGTCTCCCTGAAATTATACCAATTTTTACCAAATGGAAAAAATAGGAAAAATTCAAAGGGCCAGAAAAATATGGTCCAAAACATACCCAGCAGGAGACTTAAATCATGTTTGTTGCCTTTCTGAGCACGAGATAATGACATAAATCTGAACAAACCCAACTTCCTTTATCAAACCAAATTAGCTGGTGCCTTCAAGAAGGTTAAACATAGACTTCCATTATATATCTGAGTAGGCTCTACACATTGTGCTGTAACATGCAATACACACACCAAAAACCCCAGTGTTGCTTATGTTAAATTAGCTCTTTGTGTATCACCTTTCTTCAGTGAAACTCAAGAGCCTTACAGAGGTGGAGAACATGATTCATTTTTACAAGTGGGGAAACTAGTCTGTTATTAGCTAAGGGGCTGGCAAGTCTGGGAGCAAATTTTCTTCAATCTGCTTAAGAGTTTTAACTGAAGCATCTATCTATACATCTATCTCGTTAGATGAAGAAGCCTATTTTAGTAATTTTGCTAATTCATATAGTTCTTCAAAGGATCCTAAGATGACAGGCTCTTTGTTCAGTGCTGTCCAGACACTGAACAGAAATAGCCCTTATAAAAACACAAAAGCAAAAAGCAAACAGTGAGAGCAGAGCACACAGAGAATGCTCCATGTTGCCATTAGTAAGCAAGGCACATCTACCAAGGGTAGATGTTTGCTTATTTGTAGTGAGCTTCCATACACTTAAAAGCTTGTGATTTCCCTTGATCTTTCCTTTGGGTTACAAAAATGCCAATTCCATCAATCTTGCACATACCATCTTTTCAAAGTCATCTGTCATTACTATTACACTCCTGAGGCAAATTAACTCTGCCTACATCTTTCTTCAAGTACAACCATCAAAACTGATAAAGTACTTGAATTCCACAATACCGAACAGAGCAAAAGACTCAACTCCACATCCTCCAGATTAGACCACCATTTAGTCCTACCAATAAACACACACATCTCTTGTTTGTGAACAATGCTGCATTGTCAACCCTCATTTTAAGATCCATGGTGAGGAATGGGGTGGCAGGAACAACTTAACAGTTGTTCTCCGTATTTTATTTTATTTTGACCTAAATATAAAGCAGTTCACTTATTTTTCTAAATTACATCCTGTTATTCCAGGTCATCTCTCCAACATTTAAGATTTTTCTGAATTGCAATCCCAGCTTGGTGTAACTGCATTTATTCCCAAATACATCTTGTCTTCAGATTTCATAACCATATGCTAATTACCTAGCTCATGAACAAAGAACACTAAGCGGAAACAATTACACAAAATCCCATATAATATGCTTTCCTTGCTGAAGAGAACTACTGAAAAAACCTCTGGCTACTGTTAACTTAATGATTTTACATACATCCTAAAATAGGGGTTTTTTTATCTGGGCCATATGTTTCCTTAGCTTGATCTGTAAGAGTATCACATGTGGATTCTCCAGTCCTCAAGCTTCCTGTTGCAGAGGATGCTACACTGGCTTGATGATGCATTTCTAATCTTCATAGAATCATACAATGGTCTGGATTGGAAGAGACTTTAAGGCCATCTGCTTCCAACTCCCCTGCCATGGACAGAGACATATTCAACTAGAACAGGTTGCTCAAAGCCCCATTCAACCTGGCCTCAAACACTTTCAGGGAAGGGCATTCACAACTTCTCTGGGAAATCTGTTCCAGTGCCTCAGCCCTCCCAGTAAAGAATTTCTTTCTCATAACTAACCTATAACTACCCCTTGTCCTATCACTGTATGCCCTAGTAAAAAGTCCCTCTCCGGCTCTACTGTGGGCTCCCTTTAGGTACTGGAAGGTCTAAGGTCTCCCTGGATCCTTCTCCAGGTTCAACAGCCCCAACTGACTCAGCCTGTCTTCCATAGGAGAGATGTTTCAGCCCTCTGATCATCTTGTGGTCCTCCTCTGGACCCATTCCAGCAGGTGCACATGCTTTCTATGTCAGGGGCTCCAGCGCTATACACAGAACTCCAGGTGGGGTCTCACAGGAGCAAAGTAGAGGGGCAGAACCACCTCCCTTGAACTGCTCTTACTTTTGCTGCAGCCCAGGACACATTTGGCTTTCTGGGCTGCGAGTACACATTGCAGCTCATGTTGATCTTCTCATCAACCAACAAAACCATCCTCCACACAGCCTGTATTTGTACTGCAGGCCAATTCCCTATCCCTGATTTATAGACAGGGCCTGGCCTTCTATGATATGCAACATCCCTTGCACAAGTTCAGGTCAGCTGTCCCAGCAATGTTCCCTCCTAATTTTTTGTGCACAACCTCACTGTCAAGAGCAGGAAGCACTAGAAAGTCCTTGGAGTAAGCACTAAGCAACAACTACAACATCAGTGTGTTATCAACGTCATTCTCATACTTAATCCAAAACACAGCTCTGTACCAGATACTAAAAAGAAAATTAATTCTATCCCAGCCAAAAAGCATCACCTAAAAAGAAAGAAAAGCTTTTTTGAAAATTGACTTTTCAGGAGAATCCAATATTATGAGCTTTAACTTAAACCCCCCAAAAATTTAACTAGTCTCTCTAATATGCTGACCAGATTCACAGTCACAATGTTTGTAAACTGCAAAATATAATTGTCTCATGTTCGACTGTCTGTACTAAATAATCTCAATATTTCCATTCCTATTATGCAGAGAACTTTCTTCTGACATGTTTAATAACAGCAACCATCATGCAGAGCTATCTCTACACAGTATCTTTTCCTAAGTGTCACACCCCACTTACCACTTTCACCTCTTCCTAAATATAATATGGATTGACTGTATGATTTTTCATTCATGCTTTATCTTTCCAGTTTGTTCAATCAACTTCTGTTTATTCATTGACACTCCTCCACACACACACATAATCCTGCAGCTCCATAAAGTATGGAGCCAACTCCATTGTGTCAACTGATTTTTCTACCAGATCAATACAGTGGTATGACCCTGCACATGGTCAGAAACATCAGTGCAAGAAAGTGAACAGCAAAACATGAAAAGGAGAGAAAATTTAGTAGGCTGCCATTAAATTCTAGAGAAAACAGATCCATAACACTCAGAAAACCACATCTTCTGTCTGTTGTTCTGAGGTGGCCAACAATATTTAAAAAAACAGAGCATACAACAAAACCACCAGAGTTTTATTCCATAAAATCTCCATGGTTTTATCTTATACAGAAAGACAGTAAGGGGGAAAAAAGTAAATTGAATTCTTAATGAAGACAATCCAAAGGCTTTTCTTCTGCATGAAATTTGTTGGGAAAAAAGATTCACAGACATAATTTATAATAGAATCAGCGAAACCATAAAGACAGGCATGTGTTTAACAGGTGTAAAGTACACACTGCTATAATACTATCTCCCAAAACTTAGAAAGAAATTTGTTGAGCTAACACTTACTTTGATCAGACAGACAGCTAAAGTGTATGCCTTTACTTTTCTTGGCCTTCACTAAACAAGTAACAATTCCAGAAAGTACAGCCATGCAAACAAGACAGCAGCACCTTCTTCTCACAGGCCCCTTCAGGGGACACTGACTCAAAGCAACACAAGAAGTGCATGAAAGGGCCCAAGAATGACTGAACCCATAGGGATATTTTAAAGTAAATATGGTTTTTAGACATCAACTGTAAAATGCACCCCAACCCCCACTCCCAAATCCAGACTGCTGCAAAGCTCATTTTCAGATTGCTTGACAGTTCTACACTGCTGGAAACACAAGAAAGAAATAAAAATACAAGACAGTCAACCGCTTTTACCAATGACATGTCTACTGTCACATTCAGCATCATTACTAAATCTCTTTGGACTTTTTTTTAATAATTCAAACAGTACCTAAACAGAATTGCTCAACTCAAAAAAGAAAAACGCTGTCTTTCATAACCTCACAGCTGCTCTCCAGAAAGACAGAAAAACAAATTATTTGCAAATCATGAGCAGCACCACAGGTTTGTAAAGACAATAGAAATCTTTTTTTTTAACTATCATAATTCAAAACATTAGCAAGGCAATCAGCAAAACCAGTTTATTTTGATAGCATTAACTTACATCAGCTTTAAGTAGGAGCACAGAGCATCAATCCAGGCATGCTTGCCTTCAGTGGGACTATCAACAAAGAGCTGTGTGTTGACTGCTGTGAGCTGGCAGACACCCTCTGCACCTTCTCTTCAGACCCCAGGAAACACTACCCTCATTGTCTCACAAGCACGCAAAGCAACCAGCAAGGGTGCGTATGGAGGACGTGAGCCACAGTGCAAAACGCATTAGACACCTCTCAGCTCCTTCAGTTGACAAAACACTCACTATGAAGGAATTCAGAAGTCAAAAAACCAAGATTTAGGGTCAACTAAAGTTTTTTGTTTGCATTGTTTGTTTATGAAGAGTGGGTAGTTTAGTATTTCTGTAATATTTCCATTGCAATAGGCTATGAAGACAGAGACTGACCGAGCTGTATTTCGCTCTCAAAACTTCCTATCCTATCCTGCAATAATTTCAGCTCCAGTCTTGTCCTCCTGTCCCCTGCTCATATGAGCTGAGGTGGGACCAGCAGCAGAAACATATGCCTGGCATTACAGACAACACACTCCTTGTGTAAAAAGCACTGGCTTTGGACCTCACTGACAACTCTTTACCAGAAGTCACATGAACCTCAGGAGAAATCAGATAATTATCACTTACTCTAACAGCTCATGCAGTCATGCTCCTCCAAAAATGCAAGTATTGGCAAGAACCCTAAACCAAGCAGCAGCAACTAGGCAGAAGCACCAGCCCCTCATGCATGCCAACTGGCATCAGCCACAGCTACCTATACAGGTGTGTGCAGGTGCATAGCTATGTACACAAAGTGGATTTGTTCATCTAGTTTTTATAAATGTGGATCAATTTCCATTTTCAGAATACTGTTCTTTGCTAGGAAAAAAAACACTGGCAAACAAAACAGAGGATTCCCTTCAACTGAGGAAGATGGAGCTCTGTTTCACCTTTTCTAGTCTTCTCTGACTCATCAGAAAGAAGTTTCCAGATACACTGAGAAAACATATCCTATTAAATTATGAATACAAAATAGTTAAATACATAATTACATTAAAATCAATGACAGTTTCCCTCATACATTTTACATTATGCAAAATTGCATGCCTTATGATCAATGCTTTCTTCAAGAGCAAGCAGAGGGCTTCAGGAAAGCTGCCTGCTATATTCTGAGGTATAATACTCGAATAATCTGTAACATCCCTTTCTCTGATCTGATGCAAAAACCCCAGAAAGCAGGAAGGCTTACAGGTGGATGGCATGGGAGAACAGAGCTTAGGGAAAGAAATGTACGTGAGTTATTGCCATACTCAGGTTCTCCATTTCCACTGATAATTATTAATGGAACTACAGAGAGCAAAATACCTACAAATATTTTCCATTACCTCAGCGATGATCAGAGGGATGCAAAATTAAAAACATTCAAATATGCTGCTTTAATGGTGCTTAAAAGACTATGTCCTCTGCCTTCCGTGGTCCAAGAACTCAGCTTGCAAGTGGTAATAAGCCACTGTGGGATAATAAAGTTACAGCAACTCCCCAATACACAAAGAAAGGGAACTACAGAATGTTCTACTTCTAATCAAAGGCTTAGATTTTTTGAGTTCACACATACACACAGAGTATTATAGCAGGCACTGCAGCACATTACTTAAAGTGAGAAAAGTGGGAGGGGGACGTATCTAAGTAAGATCCTAAGAACTGACATTCACCAGAGGTAGTACTTGAAATAAATCAACTGGTAAATTTGTAAAAGCAGATGTCAAATTTGCACAGCGCTTCTCCACAGTTACAAAGGACCTCAATTATATTAATATTCTTGCATAAAGATAATAAACAAAGTGG
>JAOXXN010000395.1:84484517-84501141 GCA_026770055.1 Myrmophylax atrothorax
CAACTTTAGTCCCCCAGTAAACAATGTAAATATTATACATAGCTCTTTAAAAGCTGAACAAGCATATCATAACTCCAAAGTCCAAAAGAACACACTGCTTATTAGGACTTTAACTCTGGGAACACTTAAGTTTACAGTACATAAAAGTAAACTTTCAGAAAGAAATTAGCCTAGGGCACAGAAGTAATACATAGAACCTCCCTTAGGAAAAAAAGTCTGGCCTGGGGACTCAGTCTTTTGAAAATATTAATGCTCTATTTAAAACCAAAATTTTGTGGTGAGAGAATAGTTTTTGGCCTTCTGCCAGAGTTAAAGCATTTCAGTAAGACTGTCTGTCAGTGTCAACAGGAGAAAACGTACCCAAACCAACAAACTGCTTGACTGAGCATATGTCTTCATACACAAATACTAACCCTCCCACAGAAGTGCTAGTTTTGGATACATGCATCTGCCTCCAGGCAAAGCTCTGCTGCTTGCAACAGTATCTGAAATTTGGCTGAGCTGAAAAATGACTATCATTTCTCACTTGCAAGAGTAGGAAGACCACTTTAAAAAAAAAAATTACAAAAATCCATTCTTCTAAGCAGAATAAAGCAGGCAGACTTCTGGCTTCAGGTGAGATAATGGTCCTTTACTCAGGAAGTTTTGTTTACCGCAAAGGAACACAGGAAACATTGCATTTCCAAAACAATGGATGCAGTTAGTAACATGGATCCTAACTTCTTTCTTGTCCCTTTCTGTAAAATCAGACACAGGTAGTTGAAACAGAATACTGAGAGCTATTAACAAGGATGAGGAAACTGCGACAATAGGCCAATGAATTAGCTTTTCTAAAAAAAGCATTGCTGTTTCAATGCAGCCCTTGGCAGTGCAGCAATCTGGCATACAGTTTCCCAAATCATGCTGCAAACCTTAAGGTTTCTTCCTAGAAATATCCTGCTTCACTTGGTTTACTAATTGCTGAGTCAGTCAGCTGTTTGCACTGCCTTTCCTTTTACAAGCACAGACCCAGAAGATACTTTGGTATGCAGGAAACAAGGTATGTAGTTTACATGTCCATCACGCTCAAAACAAGTGGGAGAAAGTTAGTTAATACTGAAAACTGGCACTGCAACTCAGGGAATGCATAATAATGTCCCCTAGTCCCTAAGCATTTGCTCTGTTCCCACCCTGACTTCTCATCTGGGTGCAGGTTAGATCTAATTCAGCACAGAAACATACTGCAATTCAGAAAATTTTGCAATCTATTTCACAATATGTGTCTCAGGAAGGGAAAGAACGACCAGGAAAAGACTGTTTACTTCAGTGACAGTGCCAGACTGGCATGCTGACGAAGCTAACAACATAATTCTTAAATTTTGAGAGTTGCCACTGTTCTTAAACTAAATCTCAGCAGGCCTATTATCTGGTAATTGTGTCTTCTACTTTGTCCAATTCTTTCTTTTTTTCCCAGTTATTCAGTTTTTCACCTTAATTTAAACACCTCTTTAGCAGCTGGCCCAAAAACATTGTGAATTACATCATAACATCATGAGGGAAGGATTATTAATTTGATACCTGACAGAATGCTTCAGGGTCTGAGAAACTTTCATTACTGGAAATCTCCATCAGTTATTCAGATATGAATTCAATCATTTAGCATTTTCAGTAACTGGAAAGATATCAGTTATATGAAATCTTGCTTTCCTAAAACACTTGACTGATTCAGGGCTGAGGAATAATTCTTGTTTGAATACTACAAAAAGTGATGAAACAGAAATGTTCCATATCAAAGCTCATCCTAGTGCACATCAAAAGCTAGACAGCAATACCAAAACATGCAGAATATTTCAGTTTCTAATCAGCCTTTAAAACCAAAATTACTACAGATAAAATAGTGTAACAAGTAGGTTAGGTACTTGCTATACTGAAAGGAAGGTCAGGATATACAGAACTATGACTTACAAAATAATAAGATCTGAACATTTTATTTGATAGCAGGTGCACTATAGAACACTTCAACAAGCATCAAAATGAAAGAAGGCACCTTTTAAAAATACAGTTAAAAGCAATTTAAAAATGAAAGCAATACTTTTGTTCAATCAGCATTGAATTATTTTTATTCCTTTAGAGATATGGAAAAAATCATTGGAAGTACTACAGTGTCTTAAACCACTTAACAAAAATGCTTGACTTGTCATCCAGAAAAGCAAGCAGGGAACTCTCAGTGCTTTTGCACACCTTATGACAGGCCAAAACAAAGCCTCCCAACTCATTCAGCTTTCAGCTCAACTGTTTGACAAAGTCATAAGCTTAATATTTCCTCAGGTGGAAAGTATCAACTAACTTTTTTATAGGTTAGGAAATGTAGTATGTTTTTTAAAGACTCAAATTCAATTCATCAAACTAGAGAAGCAGTACCAGCTGAAACAGCATTTCTAAGACCTTCCTCAGCAACTGAAAACTTGGGGCTTGCAATTGCCTCCCTGTGAGGCTCCCACCAAAACAGAAGACAATCCATTTGTCAAAATACCTGAGCTGGATTTCTATGATATGATAAATGAACATTTAGTTTCAAATTACTTTGATAGAAAAATAACCAAAAATAACTTAAAAGTAGCAGCTCAAGTGCTTCACCAGCTTCAAAACAATAGCGAATGCTGAGAATGGGCATTTGCTTTGCAAGCTCAAGTGTTCTACAGACCATGTGTGCTCAAACCACTGATTCATCAGCATTGCTCTTAGATTTGTACTGAAAAGTGTCAGACACTTCCAGAAAGTAAGTTCTAAATAAACTCTAAATAAAAAGATGATGACTTAAATATGATCCTTTCACCAAAAGCCTTATCACCCTTCCAGATTCATGGCAAAGTTACATACAGATTGGAAAATTCAATTTTATTTTCCCCACTATAACAACATTTTGCTTACTCATCAAGAATGAATATGGCAAAAAAAGTTTGTAAAAGACTATAGTTCAGTGCTATCTTCAGTATGTGCATGTAAAAGAAAATTCCAAGCATTTAAAGAACACGTACATCTAACTTTTTCATATATGGTCCATGGTTTGGGCTACCACGCAACTTTTTGTCCAAAACACATCACATCTTATCCAAATACATCAGCTATCTTTTCTAACTCCCCAACATTAACTCCAACACACCCCAGGGCCATATTGGTGTGCCCTATGCTGCAAATGAAAGCAGACAGGGAACCTATTCTACATTTTAGTGGCGTATAAAAACCCATCCTATTTCTTGCCAAGATCCCACTGGTATTTTCCTGGAGACTAAATCCTGTGTCAAGAGTAAATTTTACTCTTGTCAGAGTCAAAACAGAAAGGAAGGAAGAAGGTCAAACTGATCTTTTCCTAAGTGAGATTGGCTAGACAGGGAAATCATACTAGTCAAAACTTTTACCCGTGAAAAGGAAAATTCTCTCCAGTTAACACTTCTATATTTTCTAAACAGTTCTGGATTTGCCATCTTTTTTACTAATGAGCTCACTACACCTTTCTAACTCTCACTACTTGACAAAAGAAATAGTGAGATACTATTTATCCATTTAAATATTTTTATTGTCTTCTAGAGGAAAACATTTACGTTTTATTCTCTTTTGCCAACTCTTGTGTTCTCTTCTCCCACAGGTTTTATGTTGTCTGCTTCCTGTCTGCCTTTACTTTGAGGTCTCCCCCCCACAATGCATTTAGACAAAGCACTGACCAGGAAACTCTTCAATGCTGTTTGTAGCTGCTGTAAGTTAAAAAATTGAAAAGGTGTATGCCACTACTTCCTTCACATTGATCAGTGCAGCTGTCCAGTGAAGGCTGGAGATCACAGCTTTAGTCTCATCAACGGGATTGTGTGCAAGCGTTCCTATTCCAAACCTGTTCAGATGCTACTGAAGCCTCTAATTCCAACCCACCCCTAACTATTTTATTCACTAAAAGATGCTTGGTTACATCACTTGTGCCATCCAGTCCCAATCTTCCTCAGTTTCAAACATTTCCTCTTTGAGGCAATTTACTTCTGTAGCAGTTTTCAACAAAGCAATGTCTCATCAGATTGATTTATTTATTTGTTTCTTTATTTATTTTTAAAGCAGAGGCAGGGGAGGACAATGTTAAAAATGTCCATTCTTACAATAACATTCCACTTTAACAACAGTCAAGCCTTTAAAATCATATCACCTGATATGACCTAGCAGCATTCCTTCAGAAAAGTGAGAGAATATTATTATAAATGTTTATACTATTATGTGCACTATAAGAAGTCTTTCCTAATAGTTTGTGATGCTACAGTGTAGAACACATCTACCAAAGAAACAAGGTCACAACTAAGAATCCAACAACTGAATTTGAAAGTTACTTTATTAACTTTCCCATACTGCTCTTCTGCACAAGTAGCTGTCACAGTTAAAAAAGAAGTAAGTTTTCCCAATACAGTAAGGTATTCAGTTTAATTTTAACGTAGAAGATACTAGCACAAAGACAGCAAACTGAGATTCTTTCGTTCCTTTTCCTCATGCAATTCAGAAAGTAGATAACCTAGGTTATCAATCTTCCTAATTACATCAACTGACATACTTTACATATATGAATAACACATTAATCTTCACATCTTGTCTGTAGTCTGCTCTCCCGTCCTCTTCTTTGGTTTTCCAATAGAGGAGCAAGAGATGTTATATTTACAGAATAGCCACTTTATGAGCTAATTATCTCTTCCATGAGGAGCTTTCAGCTCTTCCCATTACAAAAAAACACCCCAAGAAAATTACACCTTCAATGAACTCAGATTCAACAGCAGCTTAGCAAGCCATGGAAACTTTGTTTCAGGAGAAGAAACTACATGACCTACTCCGCATTAATCGCAAGCAAAGTAGTTTAACTTCTATCAGTATGTTCTTCGAAAAAACTACTCTGTAGCAGCAGCTGGCTACGTTTTTGTAACTTAAAAGAATCGACTGCAATAGGAGCAGCAGCACACTGAAAAAATGTCTGATGGAATGCTGATCGTTAGAAATAAATTACTGTCCATCTGCTAACAGCCCTTGTTAAAATAATTATGCTGCTTTGTGGAAAGCAGAACTTTGGGGCTGATCTCCCACAGACAGCATAACATTGGCACCTTGTTGCTGCTGCTGCCCCTTGTGAGCTCTCCTTTATTCCTCCCCTCCAAAATGCCCATTCCCCACAGGGTACTATGATATCTTCCCTGTGTCTCTTAATTACCAGATCAGCACGAGGTACCAGAGGCTAGGGTTTGTTCCAAGGTTTAGGTATGCCATCCGGTCACTGAAAAGCTTGGCTCACTGGTGAACTGGCAGCCTAGAAAAGAACAGTAACTGTTGAGTTGCTTTTCCTCCTCAGCACCAATTTTCTCCGAACTTGTGCTAGTTTAATATTTTGGGGGATTTCTGCTCATCAAGTATGGCTAAAAGCAGTCTACAAATTGGAGAAGGGTGGTGGGAGCACAGTTAGGTAAGCATGATGGGAGGGCTGAAGGTGAATAGAGCTGGAGATCAAACTGTCTCAAAAAGACAACTTTTCTCTCCTGCCAAAGCAATTTTTGTTGACTGGGGCAAGCATTCAACTAAAAATCCTACTAGCTTTTACAAGAAAGACTACCACAGGGCATGATGTCACCATATGTGACATGCAATTAGAAAACAGACAAACTGCAGGCAGAGAACAGAACCCCAGTCAGTGCTGGTACAGCCAGGGAAATGCCTCTCCCATCACTTGAAGACTGGACATTTGATCCAAAGAGATGCAGTCAAAGCCAAGTGCTCTCAAGTCTTGTGTATTCACTTTTTGTGTACTGAAGTCCTGTCTCTAACTTTCCTCTCTCCTGAAGCAAGCATGGGGGAGAGGAAATATTTATAAATCTTAAGCCTTCTTTTTGAAGCCGAACAGGAAACAGCATTTCTTCCATAAACCTTCATTTACATACAAAGATTTCAGACATATACCCAGTATTAAAATAGAAGCAACTTAAAATTTCCCCTTTTCCAGTTATGTTCCTCCATAAACACTCAAGCTTTTAGAAATACTTTTTGATTTTGCCCCCTCCATCTGAAACAAATCCCTTTTGGAAAAGGGATTCTTCAACAAGTTTGCATAAGACTCTAAATTTTGCCTTCTTGTGTCTGAAAGTGACTGCTCAGCCCATTACAAATTTCATTATGCCAGAGTAGTAGCAGTTCCAGACACCACCAAAGAGCCAGTTAACTAATCTCCTTTCCTCCAAACCTAAGAATTGGATATGGAAATTCTAAACACAGAGTTTGTCAGTTGGGCCACTGTGATCATTTCCTCTTCAACACGCCTGACCATAAACTGATTTCAATTTATGTCAAAAATGACAGTCATTACTTTTTTTATAGAAGTCTTGTCTCCCTGTCCTGACATATCTCCTAGTTTTTACCTTTTTAAGTAACGGTGTAATACCTGTTAAAATACATTAAGAAACTCATTAAGTTATTCAAAATACATTGAAATATCTCTAGTGAATTGAATTATGTCAAGAACCGGCAGGCAAAGGAACATAGAAGACCTTACATCTTTTCTGAATACTCTCCAAGACCAGCACAGTAAATGAACATTCTCAGTAAGCTAACTTTGACGTAATTTCCTTTTTTTTTTTTTTCTAAATACTTGAGTTGCACTAAAGTGATGAAGTTTGGAAAAATGCTGAGCTTCACTTTCAGACAGCTAGGTCTCTAAGACATGTGCAACTATATATCAAAGAACCCAAATTACTAGCAATTTCTATTATTTTGATTTCTTTCAGATACATTTCTCCTAATCATTACCACATCCTTCTGAATAAAAATTAATGATACACCAAATCACGCATTACATACCGAAACAAATGCAAGAAATGGAGAAATCACAAATCATGGAAAACTGAAGCTAGTATGCTATAACAGTAATTGATATGAGCTGTTTTAAACTAACAATTAGCCAACAATTTACAAGTGAGAGATAAAAAGCAGTCTCTTAGAATAACAAGAAATTCTTCTTGGGTTTGCTCCACAGAAATATAGTGTACAGCTCATCCCTGCAGATGGAAGCAGTATTGAATCATAATTTCACTAGCCTTTGCAATAAAAGATGGTTTTATTATAAGAAAGTCGGTATAAAATATTTTTACAGTTGCAGAGCTGAAAATTTAGTATGAAGATTGCAAGGTTAAACATTTGATTTGGAAATCAGTGCCTGACTTGAATGCTATTTAACTCTTCTGCATAGAGGTGATAATAAAGAAAGTCTGTTCATTTTAAAAACCCATTCCATTGTGGATTCTTTGTTTAAAAATGCTAGTGATCCAAACTGGCAGATTAATGGAAACCAGTGACTGCAGCTCAGTGCTATTTAACTCTACTGCAAATAACAGGAGGTATTCTATAAAATAAAAATAAAAGGCAGTGTTTTTCTGGCAGAAGCCAAGATGTTTTATGAAGTTTTCAACAAAGCAGAAAATGCGGTGCAAAAAAGGAGTCATTAGATGCCTTTCAAATATACACAACACTCATGAAATACAGAAAAACCATTGTTTTGGCTCTTAGAAGTTCGCACTGTGTTTGGGAAAGCACAATTTTGGGGAAAAAATGAATAGTAATGATAGTCTAAAACTGCATAAGAAAGCTTTATATGATCCAAAGCAAGAAAATTACATATTGTTGTACTTCTGTGAATCAGATCACAGCTGAGATTGGGTCAATCGGTTTCTTGCACACAGCAGATCTCAAGCATTAGCTGCTTGCAGGGAAGCGATTAGTTTGCCTGGACATGGAAATACAAAATAAAAGACGTGATTTGAGAACTCTGCAAAATCCAAAAGCAACTAAAATAAAGAAACACAAGGAAGGAAAATAAATAATGTCTAGTAAACAAGTGGCTTAGTTTTCTGCTTTTTATAGGGTTTATTTTTTAAAGATTTAACAAATTCAATATACAAGATTATTTTGTTTCTTTTGGGCATTGGTTACCTTACATTTCTTAAAATGAACTACTGCAGATTTAAAAATTTTATGATTTAGAACTGCAGTGCAAAATTAGATAGAGAGCCTGACAAGTATATTTTGTTAGAGAAAAAAAGTTTTGTGCTGAGCCTGCATACACAAAGTGCTCATTGTATTAAAATATTTTAACCAGCTCTGGTTGCTCACTATACTCCTAGAATTCTTCATGTTTTTTAAACATCCTTTTTCATTTGATGAGATGACATTGGATCAAAATAATAATATGAAATAGCACTTGAATTTGTAATAAAAAAAGGAAAAATATTAAAGGTGTACCATATGCATTCTGAATATGCAAGTTAAGACTTTTTTCAGAGCTTTTGTCAGAGTAACTCTGATTCTGATGTACCACAGTTAGGTATCTATCTTCCAACTACACTTTCACAAGACTTGATGAATTGTTTAATATTTTCCACATGAGTCTGTTAGTGTTACTGAACAATTATGGTACCAAATTTTTTCTCAGTTGTACAAAATGTTAAAGAACAAGTAGTATTTTAACCACCAACATACAACTTATTTTAGACTTGATAAAATATTAATGTAGCTTCCAGCAATCCAATGAATCTATTCACAGCCAAACATCAAATACAGATTTTAGAGCATGTAAAACCTATAATGAATGCTATTTTTTCTCTGAGGCTATACTAACAATACTTTTAACCTCTCAGCACATTAGTTATTTTGAAGGCTAGATTATCAGCCATTTACTTCTGGAACTCTGTGTAGCCTAAGTTGTCCTTAAGGATGATGTTGATCTACACAATTTGAAACTATTTTAGTACAATGTTCATAAAATCTGTGATACCATACCTTAAAACCAATTTGAAGCTGAAAAAACACACAAACTAAAACATTTCTGAGAAGTGTGTCATCTAACATAGCAGCAGCTGCCCCGCTGTTCTGCTTTAGCAGGGAACCTCAGCTTTTTTTACCAAGAATGAAGAATTCTTGGGCATCCTTCCTGTCACATTATTCTCTCTATTCACTTCAGTGCCCAAAAATACCATGGTAGAAGTTGAAGGAAAGGGACCACTGAGCAGCTTGGAGTTGTTTTCCCACAGCTATCTCAAACCACATTTCCAAAAGGTTACCAGGCTGTTCTTTAAAGAGGATAGATAATTAGATTAAAGATAAGTCTCAATCAAATGTAAGTTTAACTTACTGGACTTTTCTATCCTATCTGTAACCCTTCCTATACACAAACAGCACTGGAGCAAGGAGTAGTTCAAGGTAAGAAATCTAAAGGCCTCTCAAAAATTGTAAGAAGGTACAAAGAGTGTATAATTTTTGACAAGCATTAAGACTCCTGGAGGTGGTACTGTGCTTTCCTACTCCCTAGAGTTACTGAACAACTTTGTATTGTTCATGCCATTTCTGAGACTTTCAGTTCACAAAAATAAACCACAAAATCAAATATTTAGGAACATCAGTCTGAAAAAATACTTCCATTTTACAACCATTCCTTGCAGGGAGAGGGCCTTAAGATGTGAGTTTTATATTTCTTGAAATATATCATTCAAATAAACATAGTTAAATTGCAGTACCTCTGCTGCACTTTAAGAAGCTTAATATTTGCTGTATGTCATGTACAAGTCTGTTCTATCTCTAGAATTTCAAGACTGAAAACAAAATAGGTTTACTAAACTGTTAGGAACCTAAACTTCTGATCAGAGAGTCCTGAAGAAAAAAATTGCAAGAGTATATTGGAAAAGAGGTGAAAAAAGTTACCCACTGCTAGCAGGGGTGGGGGTTTTCTTAACTATTCTAAGCAGACTTGTCACCTCTTTGAAACAGGACTGCTCTGGTATGGTGTCTTCAACCATTTTTCAAAGATAAAGATAGAGGATGTTTATTTCATTCACATGGACACTATAAACAGTAGAGTTTAAAACCATAAAGTGCTCTAAAGACAAAAAAAATTCTTTGAAAATGCATCCTTAACCTCTTTATGGTAAACTCACCAAGCAGACATTCAAGGTAGTCTTCCAATCAGCACAAACTGAAGTAATTCCTTATAGAAGTATTGTCCAGAAATAAGTCAAAGCTGAGTTTTGCACCTAGAATTAGGATTCAGCTTTTGTGTTTGAAAAGTGTATCAATCCCAGTTACCTTGAGTACATAACAAACTGAAAATTAAATAAATCCATTAGTTTACTTTTAACTTAAATGAGTCCTTAAAGATACTTTAAAAATGCCCCATCAGCTAATGTTTTCTCTTGAATGTATTTAATGCAGAAACACAATGAACAGGACATGCACATAAGAGCCTGGGCTGTTCTTAATGTTAAATTATTCATAATGGTAATCAAACTGATGAATGTCATGGAGTGAAAACACAGCTCTGATCAGTCCAATTTTTTCACCTACAACTAATATGCATTTGGACCATCTGAAGATTCAGAAGTCTATTGTACTTTTTGTTTTTAAAAAACGTATCCCCTAGCAAAGTTAAGAACTGACCACAGGAAATTATATCTGTTTGTTATCCACTTCTGGTTGGGGTGAGAGACAGCTTTACGCTTGATCTTAGTCCTTGCTCATCCTGGCCACAGAAGTTAAAATAATTTTAAAACACTGTAGTGGAGACATCCGATTAAGACCAGTACTAAATACCTTTCTCTTTACAGATATCGATAGTCATTTGTTCAATTTTTTATTCTCCTTTTCAGTCAGCTACTTCATTCAGATATGTAATGAGCACTTCCAAAGCTCTCTCTGCATACTGGCAATTGATTCCAATCTATTACCAATATTCCCATCCCCTGGTTTGTTCCTCACAGACAACTCCAAAAAAAAAAAGTTCAAACCCAAAACTCGTGTCCCTCTCCCTGAAGAATCCAGGCATTACCTCTTTCTTTTTAGTTTTCAGCATGATTCTAATTATCCTTCACAATTTGCACTAAAGCATTGCTAGCATACAGAGCACAGGCTTAAAAGGCATGAAAAAAGGTAAGATAATGATGACCTGTGGCTATGAAAAAATAAACATATTAGGATTCAAGTTCTTCAGGTTCTGTTGGCCTTCGCCATAGAATCACTGAATCAACTAGATTGGAAAAGACCTCTGAGATCATCAAGTCCAACCAATAAGTGTTGCCATGTTATGCCTGTAAAAAGAGGCTAGTTTTCCTGCCTCCTGCAGAACTACTTATTGTGAGATATTTATGCACTGTGTTATTATCATCATTCCTGTGGCTGACAGGAAGCACCAGCTGAAACTCGGGAGTCTATTCTAATGCAGCATAAAAATAAAAAGCCAAAGAACATGACACACGTTCTCACTTGCCTGCAACAAGTTTTCACAAGCAACTTGGATGCTGAATATCATCCTGACTCAATTGTTCCACATAACCAAGATGATAAATTTCGTTGTATGACTTCATTTACATACCAGGAGCTCTTTTGCATGAAGATATATTGGAATTCAACATTAAAATACTATTGCATCATATTATGAAGAAATACCATTCGTACAAAAAACACTAAGAGGTTATCTGCAGTAAGAAATCCCACCAAAAATATAATTCCTAGAGATCCTAGTACTTGCACGTCTTAGCCAATATTAGTACTAGTGAAAACAAAGCAGACTTTCAAAAACATTTACAATATTACACTGGCTTGCAATTTACAAAACAAGATGAGAATTAAGGAACAAAAGAGCAGTTCACACATTCTGCCTCCAAAGGATGCTAATGCTCTTTCAGCTAGACAGCAAACACTGAACTGGCTTATCTTTTGGATAAGTTTTCTAACAGAGTATAAGTTTCTGAAAGTTGATACCAGCATGGCATGAGAAAAAAAATTATGAAAACACTTCCCTCTTTAATTAGGAATGAATTTCACAGCAGCTGTACATCAGCTGGTCCCAGAGTCTGAACTTTCACAGCAGCAAACTGCCGCTGCTTTATGCGGTGGTTCTTCACTAGCAGTAACTTCTCACAGGAAAACAAACACAAATGTCTTGAGGATGACCAGATTACACAGAATAGCAACACAACACAGTGTTCAGTATCCCTACATGTATATTTCTTTTAAATGCTGGAAAAGGTCTGATAATAAAGGAAAAATACATGAGCTGAAACTATCAATGAGAGTTGCTGTGATCATTAAACGCCGATTCCACTGAAAAGGCATCAATCATTACAAAGCTCTGATTGTTGAGGATAAGTTTTTCATTTCAATGAAATGAAACTGACCACTGCAATATCAAAACTAAATACTTTGTCCAAAAAAAAGGTTTTGAAGTTATTTCCCAATCAAGTTCCATAGCATAGTTACCTATGACTTAAAGAGAGGGGAATGAAAAAAAAGAAAAAAAAAAGGTTGTATGGATTTCTCTAATAATTGAAAATAAAGCCCTGGATCAGAAAAGCAAGGGTGACAAATGTTATCAAGAGACAATCTTTGGAGACTATTTGTAAAGGGTACCTCTTCTTAACTTACCAGGTCTCTAAGCACATTTGCTTTCAGTAACAATGAGGTTATCAACTAAACACACCTTTCAGTGTTGACTGCTCAGTTCCACTGGCCCTTCGAAGACATGAGGAATCAAAATCCTATCTCCTACAAGAAACTACAAACCATCACTCAGTAATGTGCATAGTCCAGGGCTTCAGAATTCAAGTTAATTCTCTCTCATGGATTATAAAAAGACCTCTATGTGAACCTGATGGTAAAAAGTGAGCTGGGAGTGACTACAACAGCACATGCATGAGGTATTTATGCAGTGCTCAAAGTCACAGAGTTCCAATTTAGCGGAAAGTAAATGCCCCTTAAGAAGCTTCATATTTCATAGTGCAAAACTGTATTTAAGTAATCAAAAAGTGAATAATAGACCAGTTAGCCAGCTCTTTAATACATTAGCTAAAAGTATATCAATTCCATTGATTTTTACGATGGACTGACTTCACATAATGGATTAAGCTCACTAGAAAGACTGTAAATGGGAAAAATGCTTTGCCAGAATTAGTGGAAGATGGTGTCAAAGTGCTTTTATGACAAGCATACAGTTAAAACATTTTATTTGGGGATGCTAAATTTAGAATACTTGTGTCAACAATAGACCTGGTGCTAGGAGTTGAGTAAAAGCCATAATTTCAACACTGCAGATATATTTTACAGATTCCAGGTACATTTTGCTTTAAAAATTTTATTCCTACCCAAGAAACAGGAAGCTCAGACTGTAAATATGTAATCAAACTTCAACATGGCAAAAGGTTAACAACAGGATGCTTCAAGGATCCATAAAGCAAGCAACATTTAAAGGTACTAATTAACGAGCTGAAAAAGAAAATAGAAAAGTTAATACTTACATAGGTTAGTCAAGTACAGAAGACCACAAATGTAACCAACTGGAAGCTAATTAACTATGATGTACAGGTAATACAGTGGCAGATAAAATTCAATGTTAATAAATGCAGAAGTGTCACTGCAAATGAAATAATTATTAGCATGGTCAGCAACCTTCTAAATTCAGCATGTCTAGTACAAACAAGAGGATTACAAGCATCCCTGTGGAACTCAGGGAAGATCTCTGCTCAATATGAGAACATTGCTGTTGAAAATTAAATTAAAAGTATCAAGATTCAAAAGCAGCAGTGGCAAGCACTAGCAGACTATAAAACTAATGCTTCATTCTTAATCATTACCTAAAAAAGACTGCTGCACTATAAGATTAAGTGAAGAATTAGAAATCAAATACAAAGATTCACAAAGCAAAACATGAAAAAACACAGTTACAAAAAGACTAAAAAACGTAAATAGAAGGGAAATAATTTACTCCTCAGAAATTAAGATGCTGCTCAGTGAAAGGGGGAAGTATACAGTTCAGACATAGGCTTTTTAAATACAATGCATAATTAAATATTCAAAGTTATCTCTAGTGCATCTTTATTATAAAGAATCTGTTAATATTCAAAGGACAAAAAATGGACTGGTATAAGGACTGGGATCTTAGCCTACTTTTATTGAGCTCTATTCCAAGACCCACACCATGAAAGAAACATTCAACATTTGCCTCCTTTAACACTTCTTCTATCTGTCATGAGCTATTCATCCAGATGAACTCCAGATAGACTACAGTGTCACAATTTCAATACTAAAATCACCATGCTGACCCTGCAAGGGAGGAGGGGGGCACCAACACCACCATCTTCCAAACAAACTTTAAAAATCGAGATCCTGAAGAGCAACACTGGAATGAAAAACATGTGCTAGAACTTGGCCTGAAGGACAGCACTACATAATTCCAGATTTTGGTTATGATTTAAGAGAGACAGAAGAACTATGAAATTCTTGATAAAGTGATCAACTGAGTACAAAACAGCACTGATTTTAAAAGCACCACAACAGCTGCTAAAAGTATTTCAACGCATCTTATACACATGCACACATAAAAAGAGTTCTAGTTGAATTTGTAGGCTATTCCTTTTCCTTTCAAGCACTGACAGCTCCCAATACAGGTCAACCTGCATCTAGAGATGTTTCCTTCACTTCCATATAGAAACCACTTCAAGACAGGCTAGGTAAGACTGCAGAGCCAAAGACCATACTATTTTGGTTCTGTGAATCAAACTTCTGTGCTAGGTGGATAGTTTGACATGTACATGCACTAAAATGCAAAAAAAAAAAAAAAAAAATCACTACAAATAGAATCTCTTGCCTCTTCATAATATAAATTGCATTCAAAGCATTTAAGTATTTGGAAGTACCCTATTTTTAGATGAGTGTCCCTGGAGCTACCTTTTATTCTCAGCTCAAAGAGAAAGATTATGCTCTTTCTGTAATAGAAAATAGAAAAATATTTAACAAGTTTATAGGTAACATATAGCTTATCTACACATACACAACAAAGAAAGGACAGCAGGGTACTATTTCACTAAAGCAGCAATTTGGCATTGAAATTTATTCTAAACTACCTCCATCCTTTCTCTGTATAGCTTATTCCCGAATTTGATTGAAAAAATCCAGTATGAGATGATGAAGGGGGAGGAATAAATCTTTGTATAAAAGTGAAACAGTACCACCTCACCACTAGCCAATGACTGTCACATGGTATTTTTTAAAGCATTTCCATGACTTTCATTAGTGTCTTTGAATTGCCTTATTCCTATAGGAACAAGGTATATGAGGAATAAGGTATACTCCTTCATGCAGCTTACAGTTCTGAACAGACAGACAATATCCAGTAATAGTCCATGTGTTGTCATTATCACCTTGATCTCAAGGGTGACTCGTGTGTGGTGTCCTTGCCAGGTACCATCTGTATAATTTATCTGAAGATGACCATGCTGTCACAATCTCTTTGTTTGGCAATATTTGCCTCTGATGCACATTCATGTTTCACAGGTAAGGCTGATAAAATGCAGCAAACTCAAATTGAAAGTGCTAGCAGTACCACTCAAAAAACAGGCCAGCATCACAGGTGAACACAGACAAGATTCCAAATCACAGAAAACGATGAAGCTGGCACTGGAAATTGAAGTGCTTTCCCCAGTATAAGCAATCCTTTGTATTTACAAGAAAAACAACTTCTGTGGTGTTCCAAGTGTTCAGAGTAGCATGATCTTGAATGCCTTTGCAAAGGAGTGAAGTTGAGAGCAGCAGTGTATAATAATACATGGTTAGTTACATAGTTTTGGTTTGCACAGCTGTTGGCTACATTCATTTACAGTTCATGTAGTGCCAGCACCATTTATATAAACAGAAGAGACTGTTTCACTCCTGTTCATCACCATAAAAGTTAGTTGCCTCAGCAGCTGCTGCACAAAAATCAGTTTCCATTTCAGTTGAAATAGAAAGTAAGTTCACGAAGTGGCAGGTTCTAGAGTTTGCTAACACCAAGTACGACCTACAGAAACTGGCCTGGACTTAATAATAAGAGGGGAGTGGAGGGGGCAGACGACACACACTTCTGCATTCTTGGAGTGGAAGGAGGTAGTAAACCTCTGTTAACACGGGTGAAGTCACATGAAAACCAAGTTCCTGTAGGCAACCACTTGGAATGAGAGTCCTAGCTTTCCCGACCCTATTCATTATGAATTAAAAGGAAATAAAATAACACTAATCCCGATTCCATCAGATATGAGAAAGTCTGAAATATTAGTTACACGTTACATAATAAACATTAGCTAAACGAACTTGATGTGACAGCAGTGCAGCGATAGAGCCGAGGATGCTGCCCTGGTACTTCCCCACGCACACACACACACACGCGCACAGACAGAGGCAACGCTGCCTGAGGCTGTTGGCACACAGCAAGCAGATCCCGACCCCTGGACGCAGCAACAGGACGCCCCCAGCCCCGCCGGCCCTTTCCCCGGCACGGAGCACTCGGGGAGCCGCCGGAAGGCAGCGCGGGCTGTGTGTGCCCGTCTCCCCCGGCGGCTGCCCCCGGGCGGGCACCGCGGCGGGGCCACCGCGCTCGGAGGAAGCGGCGATCGGCCGCGGCGGCGGCTCCCCCGCAGGCGGACGGAGAGGGAAGAAGCCCGGCGCTGCCTAAACTTGGCGCTTCCCTTTCCCCGAGCCCCAGCGCGGGGTAAGCGGAACCCGAGGCGCTCGGAGCCCGCACTCACCTCGGCCCTCCTCTCCGTGGCTGCGGGGCGGACGTCGGGGAAAG